>CM061919.1:85342588-85377705 GCA_031002005.1 Vandiemenella viatica | reverse complement strand
CATTTTCTGTCAGCTGGTCCAGCTTGATGCAGTGTGAGTTTTTTCCCATATACTTCTCAGTTTTTCTTTGGGTGACTAAAGGTACCATGTGTAGGGACTGTGGTTGTTGTGTGCAGACGCTGGCTGAGGTGGCTGATATGCAGCTTTGCAACGCGAGTTACACAGCTGGAAGCTGCCGCAAGTGAGTGCAGTAGATGTGGTATTGGTGACCCTGTAGAAGCTAAGCATCTCGCAGGTTTTCCCCTACCAGTCATCGTACCTGCAGTCTAGACAGAGACGTTTGAATCTGTGCGGCCGTCGCCTGGTGGTGATTGGCGTGAGGTTTCTGGATGTCGGAGCATGCGGGGGCAGTCGTACAAGCCTGATTCCCAGGAAGGTGAGCTTGTACCACTGTCCAACCAGTTCGACGTATTGTCTGGAACTGATTCAGTCCTGCAATCGTCGTTCTGTGAGTTGGCAGCCCCCCAGCCCGCTAGGTCTGAGCAACTGCAGAAGGGGATTCTAGTGATCGGTAGCTCTAACGTTAGGCGGTTTATCGAACTCCTTAGGGAAATAGCGAATAGCTCGGGGATGAAATCTGGTGTCCATTCATTGTGTATTCCGGGGGGTCTGATCCGAGATGTGGAACAGGCCATCCCGGATGCCATTGAACTGACTGGGTGTAGTCAGCTGCGGATTGTGGCTCATGTCAGCACCAATGATACTTGCCGCCTTGGATCAGAGGTTATCCTCTCTTCCTTTGGGCGGCTTGCAGAAAGGATGAACTCTGTGGCCATTGGCTGCAAGATTTCGGCTGAACTAACTGTCTGCAGCATTGTCGATAGAACTGACTGTGGACCTCTGGTCCAGAGCCGTGCTGAGGGACTGAACCAGAGACTACAGCGGTTCTGTGATAGTCATGGCTGCAGATTTCTCGATCTTCGCCCTGGGGGTGAATGATGTAGCGATCCCTTGAATAGATCAGGTGTGCACTACACACGTGAATTGGCTACACGGGTGGCAGGGGCCGTGTGGAGTGCATTGGATTTTTTTTTTTTTTTTTTTTTTTAAAGACTGAGGGAGCATGACCCTGAACAGGAAATTCACTTACGGACGGCCCAAATGAATTTAACTCCGCGTATTAGAGGTAGCTTAAAAGAATCTCGATCATTAAAAGTTCTAGTAGTTAACTGCAAAAGTGTTTGTAATAAACAGCCTGAACTTGCAAACATTATTCGTATTACAGATGCTGATATTGTAATAGGCACAAAAGTTGGCTAAAACCGGTATAAGTTCCGTGGAAATCTTTAATGGCAGCATGAACGTTTTTCGTAAGGATAGGTTGCATTCCCATGGCGGTGATTAGTAAGTACCTCCCATGTAACGAAATAGTTGTCAATACTGTCTGCGAAATCTTATGGATTAAGCTCAATGTAGCTAGGACAAAACTTGTGATCGGCTCCTTCTATCGTCCACCAGATGCAGGCGTAACTATTGCCGAGGCCTTAAGGAATAATATAAATAATATACCTCGTCAATTTCCGGGCCATACAATAATGCTAGGTGGTGATTTCAACTTGCCATATATCGACTGGACAAATTACGTTCACGTTACTGATGGACAGGGATAAAGCAACTTGCAAATCATTCTAGACCTTTTCTCAGATCACAATTTTGAGCAGCTCGTAGCCGAACCAACGCGATGCCTATACGGTAACGAAAATATTTTAGGTATTCTCGTTACAAATAGGCCTGAATTATTCATGGACATTTCTACTACCACGGGAATAAGTGATCACAAAGCTGTAATTGCTACAGTAAATTTAGCATCCACGCGCAAAAAGGAAAAACAAAGGATCGTTTACAGATTGGAAAAGGCTTCAAAAGAGTGGTTTAGAACGTTTACCATACCTTCATAGTAGCAAGAGGAACCGTTCAAGAGATGTGGCAACGATTCATACGTACAGTCAGGGAAGGTATGGACTTGCATATACCGAAACGGACAATCAGGGAAGGGAATGATCCATCATGGTATACACGTGACGTTAAACGGTTGCTCAAAAAGCAAAGGAAGATACACGCACGATCAAGAAGGACAATGCAGAGGACCGATTTAGATAAGTTAGATGAGATAAGGGTACATGTTAAGAATGCAATGCGTGACGCCTTTAATGACTTTCGTTGCAATTCTCTCTCTAAGAGCCTCAGCGAAAACCCTAAAAAATTTTGGTCGTATGTAAAAAAAGTTATTTGTAGTGACAACAATAAACCAGTTCTAATACAAGACGGTCGGGAAGTTGACGACAGCCGCGACAAGGCTACCGTATTTAACGCCGAATTTAAAAATTCATTCATGCGCGAAAACATGGAAAACATACCCACTTTACCACATCCATTAGAGATGGGTCCGGTAGAAATTGATAGCGTAGTTATTGTTAAGCAATTAAAGCTCTTGAAGTGGGGTAAAGCGCCAGGTCCCAATGATATACCGGTACGAGTATTTTCAGAATAAGGGGAGGAAATTGAACCATTTCTGTCAGATATATTCCGTAAATGTTTAGAAGAGAAAAAAGTACCTTCCGACTGAAAAATAGCCAAGGTAATTCCTGTTTTCAAGAAAGGAGATCGGAGTGATCCTAGGAATTATCGACCCATGTCTTTAACATCTGTATGCAGTAGAATTCTGGAGCATGTCATATGCTTGTAGATGAGAACGAGTTACTTACACCGTGTCAACACGGATTTCGGAAGAAGAGATCGTGTGAAACTCAATTGGCCCTATTTTCCCATGACGTAATGAAAGTTATCGATGCAGGTTCGCAAGTTGATGCAATATTCTTGGATTTTCAGAAAGCTTTTGATTCTGTACCACACAACCGACTTTTAGCGAAGATTCGAGCATACGGTATATCGGATCAGATTTGGTAACCGGTCCGTGATTTTCTAACTGGTCGATCACAATATGTCATTGTTGACTGGGAAGCCTCTTCCAAGCTAGATGTTACTTCTGGCGTTCCTCAAGGAAGTGTAATAGGACCATTTCTTTTCTTAATTTTTATAAACGATCTAGGTGACAACATTAAATGCTGGTTGCGATTGTTTGCAGAGGATGCAGTTATCTGTAGGGAAATAGAAATTCAGCGCGATTTGGATGCTATTTCGGAATGTTGCCGTAAATGGCAGCTTACACTTAATTGCAAAAAGTACAAGGCAATGCGAATAAGTAATAAAAAGAATCAGTTTGCTCACGAGTACAAAGTAAACAATTCATTTGTTGACACGGTTGATTCCCTGAAGTATCTGGGGGTAATAGTACAAAGCAACATGAAATGGGACTTGCAAATAACTTCCGTCGTAGTCAAAGCTAATTCTAAATTACGATTCATAGGTCGTATTCTGAGGAATTGTTATGCTTATACAAAGGAAATAGCGTATAAAACACTAGTGCGTCCGCATCTGGATTACTGTTGTGGAGTTTGGGATCCGTATTGCAAGGGCCTGATTGACTCAGTGGAGAGGGTACAGAGGAGAGCCGCTCGATTCGTGACTGGTTGTTACAGCCCTTATGAAAGCATTACAGAATTGATACATAGATTGGGCTGGGATAGTTTGGAAGACAGACGACGTCATTTACTTTTAAATTTATTGGAGAATATGCGAAATTCTATGACCTAAGAGTGCAGTGAGATACTTCTTCCACCAACCTATTTGGGTCGCAATGACCGGAGGGATAAGGTTCAAGAAATAAGATGCCATACTGATGCTTTTATATATTCTTTCTTTCCTCATGCTATTCGGGATTGGAATGCTCAGAATTAAGATTGGTGCTTGGCACCCTCTGCCACCCACAATGTTTGTGAATTGCAGAGTATGGACGTAGATGTAGAAGGCCTCCAGATAGTCTTCTTGCTGGACTGTCCATCACAATGTGGTCAGCAGTTTTGATACCACCACCGCCACATAACGCATCTTCACGGAGACCCCACTTATGCGCTGTTGCATTGCACACTCCGTGACCTGTGAGAAATCTGTTCAATTGACACCAAAGATGGCTAGGCAAGTCAAATCCAGGAACACAGTTTGTCGGATCTTTTATAAGCCCACAATTGTGTTGGCTGTTGGCTTCCCACTCCTTTCTCCACTCTTCATACAAGTTATAGTTGTCATCTCTGAGATTGGCTGCTTCCATGAAGGCAGGTCTCCTCGATTTTAAACGTGTTCGAGGAAGGTGAAGAAGGTCATCATGCAGAGGAGTCATGTTGGTTTCCTCCACTCCTTCCATTTATCTAAGCAATATCGTTTTTCTCCTCAAATGTGGTGGAGTGATGTTGGAAAGCACAGGAAGCCAGGATATCGGGGTAGACCTAATGACACAACTCACTGTTCTCATAGCAGCGCTAAGCTGGGATTCAACTTTTACAGTATGAATACTACCAAGCCATGCAGAGCAATTTGAGGGGTTTTAGAAGTAATAAAGACAGAAGTTTGCGGCGAACAATATATAGTAAAAGAACGAAAGATCATTACCGCGTCAGCCGATCCGGCTGAATTTTCACCGTTGATTTATGTTGACTTTGAAGGGAGTTCGAAGTATTGAATACGGACAGAGACGATGTCGCTATTGTATAGATATTGATATAATTATGGATAAGAAATTAACGAACTTTATGACTCAAATGGTTACAGTTAAATTGATGGATATAACTGTGATAATCAAAATAAAAGATCAAGTTAACATCAATCGAATAATAAATTTCAGGGTTTTATTAATTATCATGCAGAATAAAAAAAGGAACCTCTCATTGACAATTGAAATGAACCACTCTTTGCATATCACAAGTGAATTAAATTTAAGTAGATGATGAGAATTACTTGTTGGTGTGAACAGAGTAGCGCAAATTATCTGCAGTCGACAATGTTGTAGCGGGGTAGTGTTTGTAGGCGGTCAACTGTGATGATTTTGTGGTGTCAGTCGGGAGTGAAGTCTGGCGATTATTATCTCACAGATAAGCCACGATCAAAGAACAGCCGGTTCATGGAGATATTGGCGCTCCAGCTAACGGGACGTAACATATTAAGGCGAGGTTTGCCTGCGTACGGTCAGCGCTGTGAAGAGTTTAGAGCTCCATCCCTGATGATGGAAGGATCATGACATTCGACCCGCGATCACGCAAGACAACTTTTCTGGTGTAGATTTAGTAATCCGAAATCTTACAGCTCTCTCGACCCTCGGAACAGATCAAATGAAATCAGAAAACACATTCGTGTTCTAATTAGGTCTAAACATTGAATGCAATCTCGCTCGCTTAAACCACATTTCTCGTTGATGTAATAAATTTGCACCTTTACAGACAACTCCAAGTCTGCTGTAAACGGATCATAGTTTCTTAGAATCGTGAACGTCCTCCTTGCAACGGTTTCAGCCTTAATTGAATTGCTATCTTGCTCAAACTCCAATGCAACGCTCACTTTTAGATTTTTTGATATTGATTGTCAGTCTACTCCGCCCCTAAAAGTGCCACTATTTACATGTGTCTATTACGCACGATGATCCTAGGATTATTGCGAAGCGCTTATTTTTCTTTGTGAAGAGTTGCCTGGGCACGTTCGCACTTTTAATAAAAATTCGAAATTTTTTTGGGTCCCGAGCAATGTGTTATATTGTTTCAACATGACTTGGAACACCACAAGCCGTAATTATGGATATTTTCTTTATTGTGGCAAGATACGGATTGTATATTTTCATTGGTTGTCTCGTATTTACTTATTTCAGTCGGAAATGTCGAGAATAATGAAACTATTCGAAAACGCACTTATACTGTCGGAGACCCCAAAATACTTCTTAACAAACTTACTTGTTTGAGGAAAATTGATCGGAACATCTTTCTGTACGTTATTTCGGTCCCTGACACCCCTATCCAGAATTGAAAACTTTCCGTCTCCTTACTGCCCTAACAGGTTCTGCTATGTGGTCGTTGTCATTGCTTCCCTTCCACATACTAATCGCCGCCCAAATAATCTACTAAAGCCTGTTCTTTCGCTGCCAGCCCATGCCGGAAGCGATTTCCGGTCAAGTAATTCTTAATTAATTGTTTCTTAGTTAGTGGAGTATGTATGTGAAGTAAAAACACTCGATCCTCTTTGGAGCACCCAAGCTGAAAAATAGTGAAAGTAATACGCCTGTGATATTACAAGAAACATGGAAGTCAAACTGGTTTTCATTTTTCTTCCCAGTAATCTTTTTTCCATAACATTTTATACCTGCATTTCAACACTCTCGTCAGTTTTCGGAGTTTAGGGCTAACAGTTTTGCGATTAATTCGTTCATTATTTTTTATCGCTCTTTTTCTTTAAACTATACCCGTAATGTACCTCTTCATTACGTTCCTGATGTCGACTGCATGATCGTTACGTTACTTTCTTTGTTATTCCCCCACTACCATAACTTGTTTGACACGCCCGTGTGGTATAATTAGTTCAAACTCGATTAAATTATTCTCTCACATGGTCCCATAAAATACTTTCATGACCAATCATTTGAAAGCCATGTACCGTACTTAAAATATTTTCTGTTCCCAGTTTTTAATATCAATCCGTAATATGAAGTTGATATTTTGCTACAATATCCAAACTTCGGGAGCACATACAGCATTATACAGTTATTATAATAAAATATTCCACTGAGAAGCGACAAGCACATAATACAATAATATTTAATAATCCTATCGGAGAAATAACATCCAAAGTTGTAATAAATTAACGACAAAAATCGCCGTTCTGTCCACCTTTACAAACATAATTTCAAGAAGTGCAGTAGCGGTCCACCTGTCGTGGATCGAAGACTGCCACTCATTTATTTAATGCAATTTCACTAATTACACCAACAGAAGGCTGCTTGGCCCTGACATTCTGTAGAAGCGAGCATAATCGTGAAGCAAGTGTCTCCGTCAACGGAGCTACATACATTTAAGTTTTATTCGATAGTAAATTCAGTAAGTACTAGTATGATATTTAAAACTATACAATTAATATACTGTTTTACAGGAAGGACAATATATGTAGCAGATTTATGTTTATCAACATATACTCATGTCACAGTTACTCCTCAGATCTTTCGCTTTTTTACACGCTATTTATTAGCTTGACCTGTATGTATGAATGTAACGTAATCTTGCAACTCAATTTTCACCCACTTCCAGGTGTCCGAGCTGTTTGAAATTTCGCACACGTATTAAGAACCGGTGACAATACAATAATTTCATAGCGATGTCCTGCTATTCTCATTACTTTGACAGTAACAATAGAAAAATGATTGAATATGATGTAATTTTGCGGTTGAATTTTAACCCAATTCCAGATGTCCGAATTGTTTGAAATTTTGCTCATGTGCTGAGGAGTGATTACAGTAATTTCATATCTATATGCTCTTAACTTTGACAGTAACAATAGAAGCATTTTGCGCATGTATTAAGAACCGGTGACATTACAATAATCTCATAGCAACGTCCTGATATTCATTATTATTGATTGTTATTTGTGGATAAGCCAATAAGGTCTACTCAAGGTACTTAGAAGCGTTAGTTTCCTTTCCTTTATGCCCGTATTTCCTTCATACGCCTGCTGCAGGCTTCTGGTCTATTAGACCTTGTTCCAATTGTTTTCTTCGGGTTTTCCTCCTGGTAAACTTGCCATTTGTAAATTTTGGATCTAAATGTCTTTCTGTTTTCGAAGTCCTTTGGAGTGATTCCCACTAATTTGATGTCTTTCTTCATTGCGGTTTTCATAGCATTCAACTGTTAATCTTGAGAGTCTGTTCATTTTTTTTGATGTGTCCGTAAAATAACAATAACATCAGTATATACGAGTATTTTTGTTTCAAATACACTTTTTGTACCAGAAGGGATTCATCGAGAAACAAATCGAAACATTTTTTTTAATATAAATTTCCTTGATGACAACAGTTAAATTACGGTTAAATTTCTGTGAACGGAGCGTTATTTATTAAGATCAATGTGCGCCGTAATAATAAATTATCTTAGTCTAGTTACTACAAGCTACAATGACACTAAGGTAATGAGCTACATGTAGCTTGTTTGGATGAATGATATAAATAGAAGTAAAAAACAAATGAAATTACATCACTTTAAGTTAAGGAAAAAAAAAATAATTGCAGCCATTGGGGACTACCGACAGAAATGAAAACTTGAAACTATTAATACTATACGCACGACATGTCATACTTACAGTATAGCCACAGATATACAAAATAATAATAATTACATGTGGACGTAACGCTCTGGGGACAAGGTTTCTACTGGCTGTACTTTCTGGCACTGTCTTAGCTTCCTTAACCTAACATCGCAGTGCTACTCATGCAAACTCATGAGATTGTACCCATTCAAAAATCGCCCAATGCGCTTAAAGAAGTTTTCACTTCAAAAATTAAAAATCTAACTTCGTCCACAACCCGACGGTTGGTCGAATCTTCCAGAAGGAGATGTACCAAGCTATTGTGTCAGAGGCAAGAAGGCTAATTCCTTTCTTAAGGGGCCTGCAATTTAATGTGGAATCAGAACCACTGAACGTCTCGGCGTATCTAATATAATCAATTACAGCTCCTAAAAATTTCTACTCACCGTGGAATTTGAGCCCGCGACCGGAGAGAGAACTTCGGGGTCAACCATTAATTACGTGTGGTGTTTTTCCGGAATTCCTGATACCCCGCCTGCCGATCGACCTGGTAGTTTTTTGAGACATTTATTCAATTCTTTTTTAGCTCTCCTGCTTACGAGGGCGGTTGTACCTCCCTAAAGTAGGTATACACGTCGTTTCTAGACCTTATATCCCCCCTAAAGTCGTCACCTATGTCATTTATGAACTTTTTTTTTAGCTCCACTGTCCTTCAAGAATTTTAAAAACAAACGTCAGATTTCCGTCGACCCATCATATTTCACTCATGTAATTAATGGACGCTCCCTTACGGAATTAAGCGCCTTAACCGTTGAGCTACCAGACCGCCTTGTTTTGGAGTATATGTGTCCTCACTACTATCAAAATAGGATGAAAACTGTGGCTTTTGTATGAACATCGGTCAAAGAAATTAAGGTGAGGGGGAAATGAGGAGTGTTTGTGTTTCTGTAAATCAAGCGCAAACAGTGTTTTTCTAATTGTTTTAAAGTATAAGTATGCAAAATTCCATCAAAATCATATATATTATTTTTATAAGGTATTTTTTGGTCACAAGCCATTATCTCCATTCATTCATACCCGAAATCTATGAATGAGCCTTCATTTTAAAGCTTATGATCTCCACTTTGGTAACATCATACTTAAAGAATGGAATTTTCCGGAATTCGATCCTTAAAGGGCAAAAATGTTAATATTTATAAAATGCTGTTTTTTATGTTATCAGTCATTTATCTTCCTGGATACCTATCTGAAATAGTATAATAATGTATCATTTTACAGATTAAGATCTCCACTTTGATAACACCATATATTAAGACAGGATTTTTTTTTTTTTTGAATTCCACCCATAAAGGGCAAAAGTATCAATATTTCTGGAACACATTTTTGTGTCACGAGCCGTTTATCTCCCTTCATATCTAACTGATATGGATAAATGAAGTATCATATTAAAGATTAAGGTCTTCTCCGTGGTAATATTATATTTTAATGAAAGAGTTTTTCGTTACTCGACCCTAAAAGGGCACAATTGTCAAAATTTCTAAAATGCGTTTTTGTGTCTGAAACCATTTATCTCCATGGATATCTAACCCAAATCGATAAATGAAGTATTATTACTAAGAGTAACGTCTCAGCATTGGTGACGTCATATATTAAGAATGAATTTTTTTGAATTCAGCCCTTGAAGGGAAAAAGTATCAATATTTCTGGAACGCATTTTTGTGTAACGAGCCATTCATCTCCCTTCATATCTAACTGATATAGATAAATGAAGTATCATATTAAAGATGGTAGCATATTTTTAGTAATTCGACACTTACAGGGCAAAAATGTCAATATTTCTAAAATGCGTTTCGTGCATGTCTCGGGCCATTTATCTCCCTGGATATCTAACCGAAATCGATAAAAGAAGTAGGATTATGAAGAGTAACGTCTCAGCTTTGGTGACGTCATAATTATATTAAGAAATAAAATTTTTTAAAAAAATTCAGTCCTTAAAGTTCTACAACGCATTTTTGTGTCACGACCCATTTATCTCCCTTCATATCTAACTGATATAGATAAATGAGGTATCAAATTAATGATTAAGGTCTCCGTTGCGGTCAAATTATATTTTAATATTTTTTTTGTATTTCGACCCTTAAAGGGCAAAAATATTAATATTTCTAAAATGCGTTTTTTGTGTCTCGAGCCATTTGTCTCCATGGATCTCTAACCGAAATCGATAAATGAAGTAGGATTATGAAGAGTAATGTCTCAGCTTTGGTGACATTACATATTAAGCAAGAATTTTGTTGGAATTCAGCCGTTAAAAGGAAAACGCATTTTTGTGTCACGAGCCATATGTCTCCATTAAAATATAACCGAAATAGATAAATGAGGTATCACTCTGAAGATTAAGGTCTCCGCTATGGTCACATCGTGTTTTAAGAATGGATTTTTTCTGAGTTTAACCCTTAAAGGGCAAAAATATCAGTATTTCTAAAACCCGTTTTTTGTATCTCGGGTCATTTATCTCTCTTGATAATTAAACAAAATTGATACACGAGGTATCATTTTAAAGACTGAGGACTTGGTACGGTCTTCGGTTTCATTACACCATATTTTAAGAAAGGAATGTTTCAAAATTCGTCCCTTAAATTGTAGTAGTATTAATATTTCTAAAACGCATTTTACAGTCACATGCCATTTATCTCCCTTGATACCTAGCCGAAATCCACGAGTATAAATGAGGTATCGTTTAAAATATTCAAGTATCCGCTTTGGTCATATCATATTTTAAGAAAGAACTTTCTCCAAATTCAACTCTTAAGGGGCAAAAATATCATCATTTCTAAACTTTTTATTTAAAAAAAAAAAAAAAAACCCGCTTGATGCCTAGCCGAAATCAATTAATGAAGTATTATTTTAAAGGCCAAGGTGTCTGTTTTGGTCACATCATATTTTATAAAAGCAATATTTTGGAATTAGGCCCTGTTTTTTATACAATTAGTAGCTTTTAATATATTTTTCTGTTAAGGAAACATTTTTTGTTTTGCTATACAATTCCAATGTAAACATTTAATTCGCAAAGCAACACATATCACAGAGCTGTTGATATGCCTTTTTTTCAGGCTGTTTGTATTCTGTTAAGGTTAGTGACAGTTTATCGTACATACAGTGTGTTTTAAATTTTCCTAACTGTTTCGTAATAAGTCTTAATGCGTACCCATTTACACTAAACAAATATTTGCTGCAAAAGTGCGATTCTACTTTTCGTTATATCACAAGCATTCAACCTCACTATTCATCGTATTTTATTAGAGAAATTTTCGCAGGGGTCGTCTAGTCGGATAAAAAGAGTTCAGCGCGCATTCCTAATGTACAACAGGTGGCATCTAGGAACTCACAGATTTACCCCCGTTCAAACATCGCGTAACGCAACAATAGAAGTTTTCAATTAAAAAACTATTTATTAATATTTTTAATTTTTGTAAAAGGATTTTCTGATTAATGCTAGAGGATTAAAATTCTTGCTGTAATTCCACTCATTTTAAGGTCTCCGTGCCCTACGGGAAACGGAGCACTATTATTGTAAGTGTTTCTGTGGTTACCTCTAGCACTTAAACAGTAAAAGTCAGAAACTTCAAATCTGCACCTACTATGCATTTTGGTAGTTAGAACAGGATATCGTATTTAAAATTTTGTAAATTAATTTTCCGTCGAGTTTTCAAAGAAATTAACAGGGTAGAATAAAGTTTTTTTTTGGTTTTTGTTTTGTACCCGGTGTAACTGCTTAAAACTAGCTAAGTAGGTATCTTTTTTTATTATTTTTTTATTTCAAAGATTCGAGCGGACGTTAAAGTTGTTAATTTTTGATCATTTTCGTTACTGGGTGTACCTAAAAAAAAAAAAACATCTTAACTATGAGCCAAAAATGGTTTTCAATATCGATGATATCCTATGTTTAATAGAAAAATACTAAAAATAAAACCATCTTATATAATTTGTATATTTCGAAAAAAACAAGCAAACGATTCCATTTTGAGTTTACTCTGCCATATGTTAATAGTATTTTATTGAAAAGTGTTATTATTTGAGAATTCATTGCATATTAAGATGCCCATTTTTCCCTGTCGTCAGTCTCTCGGCTGTTTTGAAGCAATCCTCCATTTCTTCCTATTTTGCGCCACCCTCTTCTGGTCAAGATATCCCTTACAACCCACGAACTCATTTTTTTGCTTTATATATTCTAAACTCTGTCTTACTCTACAGCTCTTACTTTCTACTGTTCTCTCCACTAACAAATGTCTCAATATGAGACGCATCATCCTGTCTCTTCTTTTTGTAAGACTCTTCCAGAAAATTCTACCCGAGCTTAATCTTTGTTTGCAGGAAGAAGATGCACCGGACCATGTACTTCACGTATCGCTCTCTGTCGTTGCTGAATCCACTCCTGTGGGCCTGCAAGCTGGTGGGATTGACGCCGTTCTCCATAGACTGGGATACTTCTTCACTGAAGACCACCAGAGTCGACAAGGCTGTTGCCGCAGCGGCCATATCTCTCCAGTTCGTGGCCATCTACGTTAATTTTGAGGACTCGCTGAAATATCATCATTCGTCTCTCATTTCTTGGGCGGCGTTAGCTACGTGTTTTCCGTCGTTTGTTATACCTGTAATAATTGAACATTACTCCAACATCGAAAAATACAAAGAAATGTTGCTTCTTCTAAGGTACTGTGATTCAATACTTTTCTCATCGGAAAAAGACTTTTCGAGTACAGTCAGGCGATCAATTACGACTAATTTTATAGTAATAGTCATCATACAAGGTTTAAACCCATGTTACTGGACACGTGAGGAGAAAATTTTCGTATACATCTTTAGGATTGCATGTTGGGCAATTACCGTACAATTTTTGCTGATGAATCTTCTGAAGTTTGTAAATTTGGCCGTTTTCATTAAGTCTAGATTCATAAGAATCGCGTCACTTCTTACCAATTTGGATACAAAATGCTCGTTTCCTTTCTATAAAAGAGTACTTGTGCTGCCGAATATCGTTACCAGACAAAATTCACTTTTTGAGTCGACTAGTTCGGATGTTGCCAGTATACACGACCGAGAGGTGCCGGATATCCCATCACTGATGAGGATTTACAACAATCTTTGTGACTGTGTGGACCTGATATCTGCCACTAACCAACATTTTTTGTTGAGCTTTCTGTTCGGATTACTTTTCGGTACTGTCAATGTCTCGTACATTTTATCTTCTAAAACGGGAGAAATCAATTCTGGTTTATACCTATATTCGTATATGTTAACCGTCATTTATGGCACAATTCTTGTTTTGATCGTGGTGCCGCCTCACCTCACAGCAGCCGCTGGAAACAACATTGTCAAGGTGATCTGGCAGCGGCTGCTGACCACAGCTGAGGGGAGCGCTGAACAAGCTCAGTTGAGTCAGTTCGCCCAGCTGGTTCGCCACCGTCGAGTGGCCTTCACTCTGTTTGATTCCGTCACTGTGGACTTGCGTCTGCTGGCCGGCTTCGTGCCTCTCCTCATCACTTACTCTGTCACAGTGATCACCTTCAACGGCAGCTCATAATGATGCTCTACTCATCCTTTTCTATTCTATCACACAACAGTTAACGTGGCTACCATCTAAATCGACATTATTACATGCATTTTTGCCTATCATATTATATTCCTTTTTACTTAAATTCAGATTTCACCGTACTTCATTCACCGAGACACTACTGAAATAAAAACTCGCTATGAAAGTAGGTAGATTTGGAGTTGGTAACTTGATTTTAATGTGAGTACTTTCACAAAAATCTAAAATAATTGCATGGGTTCACATATTCATCACGTGTCTCCACATTATGCTACCGCAACGAGCTGTATTAAATATACAAGTCACCTAACTACCAACATGAAACATTTTAACCCACTTAGAAGCTGACAAAAAACACCAAGTAAGAGGAGGCCGCCAATTTCAAAATTCAGATTCCATTCATACTGCGTGTTATAAAAGCTCATGGTCAAAGGGGTAATGTGGCGAAGCAGTAACATGCGCATCTTCACATTGAAATATTCAGTTGCGTTCAAATACTTTCTACGTCTCGGAAAATTAATGGGGCGTGTGGCGCAGCGAGGAAGCATCCTGCTTCAAAAACCCATCGTCGCTGTATCGAATCTGACTGCTGGCAACTTTCTTTATTTATTCAAATGTGCACACAGATAATTCCTGGCAATCAGTTTCAATAAATTATATATTTAATAACATTTTTAAATACCGTTTGTTGTTAAAAAAAAACCGACGCTTTCGAGTTTCATAATGTTGTTCGCAAACATAGTTCAAAAATAAATATCGTTAGCCGAAAGTTATGGTTGAAGAACAGATGTTCACTCTCACAACAGCGGATGCGAGGGTCGAAACGAGACGACTCCGGTTTTTCCACGATAAAAGGCATTTAAAAAACTTATTATATATATAATTATTGGAACTGATTGCTGGGGATTATCTGTATACATATTTGAATAAATAAATAAAAACGTGCTTCCAGTGGGACCCGATCCGGCGACAATGTGCTTAGAAAGCACAGCGCTTGCTCGTTGTGCCACGCGCCGCTTTCAGCCTTTGTACCGTAATATCTGTATTTAAACACAACGGAATATTTCACTGCCGATTTTCTCAACAACGGTAAAGAAGCGCATGTTACTGCTTTGCCACGATACACCTCTGGCCATGAGCTTTTATTACAAACTTGTGTAAGTCCGTGACCATTTTTTGCGTATCGTCACGGGTCCAATAGTTCCAGTATTTATAATGACAGGTTGACTTCTTTTGACCAAATATAAACTTGACCTGTGTTTCAAGGTGAATAAAATCTCTGAGCTTAGAACTTAGAAGCATTCATAGAGATACGAGGGTAGGTACAAAAGTTCCCGGCTTGACCAACTTAGCGGATGGGTACAAATGTTTGAATTGCTAAGCTTCGAAGTTTTGAGACACTAGCGCCCAAATTTGTAATCTTATCCTCAAGTTCTCGCACGCCAGAGAGAGGACCAAACATAACCTGTACGCACCAAGTGTGGAGTATTATGCGGTGAAGTTTTTGACTAAAGAAGGCTGTACCCATCTGATATCCATGTATGCCTGCAAAATGTGTACGGAGACGCTTCTCGTTTGTATTCTACAGTGAAACACTGGGCCAAACTTTTTAAATTTTGCAGAGAATCTCTGGAAGATGACTCACCCAGCAACAGCGATCACTGACGAAAACATTGCAAGTGTGCAGGAAGAAGTGCTGGAAGACAGAATACTGAAAGCAAAAGAACTTGCAGCGAGACTGGGCTTGTCAGAAGCCACTGTCCTTTGAATTCTCCATAAACATTTGGGTATGAACAAGATCAGTGCACGTTGGATTCCCAAAAATCTGTCTGTAGTGCAGAAAGCAGAACGAGTGCTCGAGAGATTTTGAAGCTGTGGGAAGTGGAGAAACATTCATTTCTGAATTCCATTGTCACTGGTGATGAGACCATGGTCCTGTACAACGATCCTTTGTCAAAAAATGAATCAATGGAATGGCGCCAGGTGGGAGAACTCCGCTAAGAAAGGCGAAAGTGTGCCAGTCGACGAAGAAGATCATGGTACTATTTTTTTTTTTTGCGATTATGAAGGATTTTTATTCCTTGATTTCAAGGAATGAAATACTTCAGAAAATACAGTACACAATGGCAACTAGATCATGAAACTCCGAGACACCATAAAAGAGAAAATGCACGGTAAACTTTCAAGAGGCGTGAGGCTCCTGCATGACAATGCACCTGTCCACACTGCCATGCATGTGAAGGCCATTATTAAAGAATGCGGATTCTCCAAATTCCCTCATCCACCGTACAGTCCGGATTTGGCCCCGAGTGACTATTTTTTGTTTCCTAAACCTTCATGGACGCAAGTTTTGCAACGATGAAGACGTCCAGGCAGCTGTAATTGAACATTTTGACAGCAAAGATATGAAGTATTTTTTTGATGTAATAAATGTGTTAATTCCACGTTATGAAAAATGTATTACAATAAAGGCAAGTTATATTGAAAAGTAATATACATATTTAATTTATTTGAATGTCACTTCCTACTTAGGCCGGGAACTTTTGGACCTACCCTCGTAGGTATTAAACACGAATAGGGATGAAACACAAACTTGACTTGTATTTGACCCTTAAAGTTCACCCAGCAAAATTTAAAAAAATATCTGTTTGCTTTTAGAGCATCACGTTGTTTTATATTGAGACTGGGAAAACACTCGTAATCATTGGTTATAGTATCTGTAATGGCCAAAGAACTTAATACACATTCCATATTATTAAACAGTTAGGCAACTCCGGAGAAATGAATTGCCAGAATAGTTGATTAATTAACAAATTTAGTTTGATGTCCAGTTAAAATAACCTAATAACTCACGTACAGCGAACATGATGACATACCATTAACGAAAGTTGTCAGTGAAATACCTAAAAATAAATAAACCATAATACACAAACTTTGGCCAAGCAACAACATTAGAGAACGTTTTAATTAAATTGAAATTTATCCTAAGCTGGAATGTTAATTGACATTCGTGGTTACAGCAGAGAGCATGAGTAATTTAATTTTGTTTTTGTTTTTTTATGTTGCTTTTATTAGCAACATGTTACTGAAAAGCAGATTCACGTTTTTTTCAGATGTAAAGTTTATCGTTATTTTTTAACTACGGAAAGGAAACTTACTGAATGTATTAAGGCAATTAATATGTTAGCAGTTGCTTATCTATTAAACTGTAAACATAACCACGAATTTCTTCTAATGGTATCTCTGATTGCTGTATTGCGAGCGAAGGCTGACTGACACGTGATACCGTCCTCCAGACAATAGCTATCGAGGTGAATGAATGAGTGAGCTTACGAAATTATATAGTACATTTTACAATTGGCGGCCTACCCTTATTAATATAAGAGTAGGACCATTTTCAATACTATCCTTAAGTATTGAACTATAACACTTGATTAGTTAGTAGAAACCAAATTATCAGTAAAACTGATATTTTGCTTCGTATTGAGTTATTATTGAATTATGTTATTCAATTGTATCTTCTAATGTTTTCTTGGAGCACCGCAGTTAATATTGCATGCGTGTTTTGGTACAATTTAATTACTTATGAATGGAATGATTTTAAACATTTCAATTCTGGCTACAAGGATTTTAGTAATTAATTTTGTAACGTTCCACTGTATCCAGGTAGCTTAAAGCATTTATGAAATGTAATAAGATCTGAATTATCACGTAGGTAAACACAGTTATTTCATCAATGTATTGAGTGTTACAGATATAATTAGAAATAAAGTTATTGACTTATAGAACGTTGATTATTTCTCTCCCACCTTAGTTATAACTGTAATAACTTATTTAAGAATAATAAAGATATTATTTTTGGAGCAGAATTAGTGTCGCAACATTAGAATAAAACCGAGAACAAATTGTTCAACCACTAGGGTTTAGAGTAGAGGCTCCCAACCAGAGGGCGCGGTGAGTTTCCTGTGGAATGTCATTGTTAGAACTAAAAGTATGCATTTAACTCAATATCTAAATTTTGATTTTTTTTGACGGAAGGTGGGCGTGGTACGGTAAAAGTTGGGAACCGTCTTGTTTAGAGCAAGAACGGACTGCTGTAAAATACACCTATTATTTAAGAAACGTCAGAAACGTGAACATAACAGAAAAATCATTTGAAACTGAGAGTTTGAGAAGAAACAGTGATAAATTATTAAATGGTAAGTGGAATCTTCTAAGAGAAACATAACGTGAATCTGAGTAAAAAGAATCTGTACATTAAAACATAAATAGTGAACTATTATGTCTATTTAAATGAGTTTTATTTAAATAGATCCAGACTCTTTTTGACCTTTTTGTGAGTTTCAGAGAAAGGTTAGAAGCGGCTACCAACTGAAAGTTACAGATTCATTGTTCACGTTACGCTCACTGGGTAAACGGGCGTCCATTAATCTACATCTACATCTACATGTATACTCTGCAATTCACAAAATTATGGGTGGCAGAGGGTGCTCAGCACCAAAGCTAATCTCTTAGTTTTGCATTCCAATCCCCAATGGTACGAGGGAAAAAAGAATTCATATAAGAATCATTGTGGCACCTTATTTCTCTAATCTTATCTTTCCTGTCATTCCGGCTCAAATAGGTTGGTGGAAAAAGTATTTCACTACACTCAAAAGTGAAAGTGGGAGTACGCATGTTTACCAATAAGTTTAAACGAAACGTGCGTCGTCTATCTACCAGAGACTCCCAGCCTAGTCTACTAATCAGTTCTGTGACGCTTTCATAATTACTGTAGCAAGCGGTCACGAATCGAGCGGCTCTTCTCTGTACTTTCTCTATACTTTCGATCAACCCCTTACGAAACGGATCCCAAATGGCACAACAATAGTCCAAATGTGGACGCACAAGAGATTTGTACGCTATCTCCTTTGTTTGTTCATTACAATTTTTCAATATTCGACCTATGAATCGCTGCCTAGAATTAGCTCTACCTACCAACGAATTAATGTGTAAGTCCCATTTCATGTTCCTTTGTACTGTTACTCCCAAATATTTCATAGAATCGACCATATCAATAACTGAATTGTTTAACTCGTATTTCTGAACAATTGGATTCTTTTTGTTAGTTACGCTCATTGTCTTGCACTTTTTACAATTTAGCGTAAGTTGCCACTCAGCGCACCATGCCAAAATAATATCCAGATCACGCTCAATTTCTAAGCAATCGGTCAAATTCCTTACTTATATGAGGTAAGATATGGTTGGATCCCCCCCCCCCCCCCAAGATGAAGTGCGATTTTTGAGGGGACTCTCTCCTTGAAGACCGACCTCGTAGTTTTTTGAGACCTTTTTTTACTCTCCTGCTCTCCAGGGTGATTATAACCCCCCCCCCCTTTTCCCCCAAAGTTTTAAAGTTGATACCCTCGTCGTTTGTAGATATTTTTTTTAGCTCTACTGTTCTTAAAAAATTTAAAATATGACGTGAGATTTCCGTCGCTCCTCCCCATCCCTTGGTGAAATTTGATGACATTAGCCGGACCTTTCCCCCGCCCCCGCGCCCCTCATTTCATCTCACGTAATTAATGGACGTCCTCTAAGGCGTGATGGGCCTCACTTAAGAAAGAAATGTGTGTGGGATTTGTTTCTCTGTAATCTGACACGTTTCATACTTTGGTTTCCCTCTAAATCAAAAGTTTCAAAATGACGTAGGTGAAAACGAATGCCTGTTGATGATAAGCGAAAACACTTTAATTGCAAGATCTGATGTCTAACGCTTAAATTGAGTCATTATAAAAAGAACACGTTAAACCAATGTTTCGCAACCTGTGTCCACAGGCAGAATATTTTATTGTTATTATTTACTTATGGCCCTCCTCCCGAATGCGAGGCCAGAGCGATAACCACTCACCCACCACGCTCGGCAGGCAGAATATTAAAAATCGTAGGAAGTAGGGTACCTATGTTTTGTCCGAACTATCAGACTGATTGAAACTTCGTGTTACTGTATTTTATCGACAGTCATGATTAACAATGGATGCTCGAGCCCGCATCACAGAGAATGTTTAAAATTACAGTTGAATATTTCGCACAACCTATTCTGATTAGTGATATGAACATGCATAATTCCGCCAGAAAGCGGATGTACACTCTTTGACTTTATTTGTGGCCGAGAGCGTCTGAGTCTATCTCCCCATTTTTGAACGGTTTGGCATCACAGCACAATCATGACGTCACAGCGCTTCTCTCGTCTCCTCCCATGACGGCATCCTATTGGTGGATGTTAAATCAAGGGCCTTCTATATTTGAGACCTTTAGTTTCCTAATGTCAAGCAGCCAAAAATACATGGCAAATCCGTGCCTTAGCTCCGCCCACTTAAGTGTCTGATTGGCCGGATATTTCAACCAATGGCAGTTAAAGTTGATTCCTTTTCTAAAATCATATTATTAAATCTAATATTAATGTTTGGAAAGTAACTTTTATGATTGGTTTGAGGCATAGCAAAGAGTTGCCAAGGTGTTAAATTTTATTCAGATTTATTGCGCATACGCTAAAGAAACGTTTATTCTCATCTTTTTGGATAATTTCTTTATTTATTTATACAATTTCGTATCATCCATAAATCCGTAAATGGACCGACCAAAGGATAGGCAAGTCACGAGTCGTTGAAATTTTAATTTTTATTTGATATGCAAGCGGTCATAAGGATATTAACGTGAAACATGTATTTTGAAGCCAGCGAGCCTCAGTGATGTGTGCTTATACGAAGTTCCATGTAGGTTGGTTTGTTTACAGAGCAAACTTACACAGCCAGCTGCGTGGTGTAGTGCTAAACGTCGTAGCCTCCTAACGGTGCGGTCGCTGGTTCGAAAATATATTAGGTGATTTTTTTTTTTCATTCTACTCCAACATAACATTTATATAAAACATGAATTTTCTGTTGTAAAATACAAATATACTTAATACATAAAACAAAAAACTATTTCTATTAAATTTAGTTGAATAAAATTTTCTTTATATGAACCATAGGGCTTATCCGAAAGCATTGAACTATAAAAAGAATCTTCTCTTAAATTCACTCCTAATAATTAATATTTCGAGCACATCTATCTCCGGAATTATTGCAAAAGCGTCCATTTTCAATGAATATCTAAGCAAATCTTACCTATGTTGCAGCAAGTAGATTTTTTTTAAAGGTATTAATTCACTATAGAAATTAGGAAAACAATAACCTGGTACAGTTAGGTATCATAAAAAGTCAATTTAAGTTTACGAAGAATTTCTAATCACGTTAATGATATTCCCCCTGGGCTATAAAAAGATAGTATTAGATGAGGAATGCATATTAAGAGATTAGAATTGAATCGTGAATTTTTAGTTTTAGGCAGATTCAATTTTAAAATAGCCTTGTCGCATCTGGCAGTATTGCGGAAGGCATTACGAACAGAAGAAGCAAGTATTTACAATCGAATGGAATTTTTAATGGACGATACAGGTATTGTGAATATTAAATGTACGATAATACTAATTTTGATGTGGATTTATTGTCAAGTACGGTACATTTATAATGTAACAACGAAAGCGACTAAAACCGTAATCCAACCTTATACTCACCATTACAAAACCAACATCTTCCAAGTGATAAATTCAATTTATTTTACGCCCTTAAATTTTTACAGTCAATGATTTCTGCTTTTTATGTGGGAAGTAATTAGGCCACGACATTTTGAAGGAACCATTTCCGCTTTCGCATTGCATGATTCTGAGAAACCATGGACAACCAAAATCAGGATGGCGGGACGAGGATTCGAATCCGCGTCCTCCCGAATACGAGGCTGCAGCGTTACCGCATTTTCTTCACGCTCGGTATTAAATTGCAGATATACGTCCACAAACGACTAGGAGGAAAGATCGGTGGTCGTATTCAGTTTTACGGTTTTTTTTTTCCTTCACCTGATCCCTCCACTAACAAATCAACTAGTTCCGCATGTCTTAAAATGTAACCCACCATGCTGCCTCTTCTGTCTGTAAGACTCTTCCCCAAACTTATTTTCATATTTATCCATTCTCATCCATCATGTTTTTTTCGCTCTTTATCTGCTTACTTACTTTTCGGCATCCTTCTATAGGACCACATTTCAAATGCTTCTGGTATTCCTAAGTCCACCCTTCTCTACCATTGAGTGCTATGCTCCAAACGTAGAGTTTTAGAAACTTCTTTCTGAATCTTAGATCAATATTTGAAAGTAAAAGTTTTATCTTTTTCATGAAAGCGCTTTTCGGTACTGCTGTTCTGCTTTTTACATCATTACTGCTTCTGCCATTAGTTATTATTTTACTTCCTGAGTAGCACAATTCACCACATCAGATCATTTTCTTTTATATTTAATCCACTACTACTGCTACAATTTCTACTGCATTTCATCACTTTTGTCTTGCTTTAATTTATATTTTATCAAAAATCTTCCTTTAGTATTTTATTTAATAAATTCAATAACTTCTCAACATTCTTAGTCTGTCCTGCTAACAGGACAATGCCATCAGTAAGTCGCAACACAGTGATTTTTTTGTCCTTGAACACCTGAGCCACATTCAAATTTTTTTTTTCAGCCTTTATTGCTTCCACTACATACAAACGGAATATTAATGGAGATAGATTACAACATTGTCTCACGCTCTTTTTGACTGATATATATTTCTCATGATTCTCTACTTTTATTATAGCCATATAGTTCTTAAATAGATTATACATTATTCTTGTATCTCCAAATTTTACACCTGACGTCTTTAAGATGTTGAAAATTTTGTTCCACTTAACTTTATTAAAAGCTATTTCTAAATCAATAAATGCAATAAAAGTATTTTTGTTTTTCTTGATCCGCCCTTAAAGCCCTTAAAGCCAGAATTGCTTCTCTTGTACCAGATTTATCCTAAACCAAAACTGATCTTTTCCTAATATCTCTTCTACTGTCTTTTCTATCCTTATAGTAATAATCATTTCAAACATTGAAAATATGAAAACGTCTACAGCTTCTATTATTTAGAGCTTGAATTTTGTGCCATGAATTATTTTTTGCCGACCGAAGCCGGCGATGAGAGTTAAGGCCTGTGTCTGGCATTCGGAGGAATGGGAATTCAAACCTCGTCTGTTAATCTAGATTTCGGTTTTCCATGGCTTCCCTAAATCTCTCCAGGTAAAATCCAGGATAGCTCCTTCAAAAGACCATGGCCGTATTCTAGGCCCTAATACGCTCCAATTCAAATGACCATTACCTCGAAGAGACGAAATGAGAAAAGAAAAATTCTGACTGGAAGCACTCTGTATTAAATCTTTCGCTACAAACGCTGGAAGATCAATCAATGCTGGAACGTTTGCAGAAATCAAACATGTCGCATCAAATTATTGATGGAAATGTAAAATATCAAGTTTAACGCAAGAAGCGATGCTGAACACCGTTCGGATACAGGAAGAAGGAAGTGGGCAAAATTACTTTGTTTATTTCCTTGATGGCGGAAGAACATCGCACTGGCCGTTCAGGAATTCGACCTCGCGTTCGACAAGGGCACATACTTTTACATCTAACAGCTGGTGTGGCATTATTTGAGTCTAGTATTTCGATACTCTTCGTTTATATAATTTTTTCAATTGGAAAAGTAACTTTCATTTCTTGGTGATATAATTTTTAGAGAAGAAACGGACAGCTTTTTGGCCGGATATCGGTTATTCGGCCATCCCACAAGCCGGCGGATAGCCGGATATTCGGCAACCGAATATCCAGGTGAACTTTATTATTTGAGGATAGGGAAAATAAAAATGTCGTCAGTAAAAAAAGGATCATCTATTTGAGAATATTTTGATATAACTAATCACAATAAGTTTTCGATATTGATAAATTTCGTGAGGCACGTTTTGACGCGAAGTTTGAATCAATTCCTTTTTCTATGACAAACCATTTGAAAATGAAACATCCAGTAAACTATCATGAAATGAGGAGAGCTACAACCGCTATCGTGCCTATGCTGCTTTTAGCCATCCCTGGAACAAGTTGGTCTTCGACATTGGAAGAAATCACTTTGGAGACAATATAGCAAGGTATCTTAAAAGGATCACAAATCGTTGGCATATTGACCAAAACATATTACATTTATTCATTCATGACAGTGGCGCCAACATGGTGAAGGGTGGACGCGAGGCTGAGTATGCTTCTCCAAGATGTTTAATCTATTTGCTTCAGAGAATTTAAACCGAGCTATTGAAGATGCAGTCTGAAGTGGCAGGAATGATTGTTAGTGGCAGACGTTTCGTTACGCTCTTTAATTGTACGGGCTTATATCAAGAAAACTTGCTGACGATTCAAAAATAAATACTTACTCGACCGTCAGCTGGTGTCAGATATCAGCACGAGATGGAATTCTAACTTTTATATGACAGAGTTCCTGTTGGACCAAAAGGGGCTATATCGCCATATAAGGATGATAGCGGAGTACACACTAATTTCACGCGCCAACAGAGTTGTTTGATGGTAAAGTACGTTATGCAACTGAAGCCCTTTGAGGAAATAACAAAAATCACAAGTTTTGGTCTCTACTGCAATTCCAAAGTAATATCACAAATTTCTGCACTAATAAAATATTTAGATAACGATGAGAAAGCACAAAGAACTCCTGACTTACCACACCCTTTTTGAAAACGGAATTTAAAAAAAATCGTTTCGGCTCCTTAAGGGAAGATTCAAACTACTTAATTGCGACATTCCTAGAGCCAACATTTGGGGTTTGCTGAAGATCGTCAGAAGATTCTATTGGTATGTATGAAAATGTCTTACGAGGAATCTTCCAAAAGTAGCAGCTTATCCTCAAGGGCTGTTCAAAGGAGTAGAAGGGACGAGACAGAATCAACTGTGACTCACGAAGCTCACGACACGTTTCCGAGCTTTTTTAACGAGACAGAAAGTATCATGATCAAGACCAAAACGTGATTGCTAGCGAGATTGACTTTTATGTAAAGTCATCTCGAATTGATTGTTGGTCAGCTAATGTGACACAGGACCCGAATTTGACAAAATTTGCTAGAATTTATTTTACAGCGCCTTATAGTAGTGTATATAGAGAACTTGGCATTGTTTACGAGGATAAGTAAAACTGATTATTCTGTTACAGAGAAATTGGTGTTCATTTAGTACAAGAAGTAATTTTTTATTTAAAAAAATAATAAACGGTATTTTAATTTGAAAACAAAGTGTTTTATTTGTGTTTGGACTTATTATACACTTAGCATTTGTGAATTTTAAAAAAAATGCTGATATTTTCGTAATTTATCGAGAATCCGATACCCACCGGATATTCCGTTTCATCTCTTATAATTTTCCATACATTTGATTGGAAGTTATTTGCTGACAATTTAGCAACAATATCACAAAGCCAATTGATATAACTCATAATTACTTCGTACCAGGGCCAAGTTCTCTCAATAAATGTTCTGTACAAATAAATATGTTAATATACATATTGCAATAAATTGAGAACAATAACCAAGAAATTATAACCCTAAAGTATGTATGCGTAAATAGTGGTTTAGGGCAAATATATGAATGTCTTAAATGGATTACTAGTGACTAACAGATTTTTCAGATCAACCCAGTGGAATAAAAGAAAATTAGTAGAACACACTTAATAGCAGCTTACGGATCTGTATTATTAGAAGACCACATTGATGATGTAAAGCCGTAAATTATGAAAATGAACTCAAATTTGTTTTATGACACAGTATTTAGGAGATCGAATACAATCAACAAGATCTAATACAAAATTGAGATACCCTAAAACAAATGAGGTGAGAAAAAGCTAGATAAAAATATTGGTGCAAAAGGACCCCGCGAATCGCGTCAAAAAACTACAATTTTTAGGAACACTACAAAAAAAGTGTTAACATTCGACGTATGACAGTAAAATAACAAAATGAAAGAGTATAAGGATGCTATGTTTCGTAGCCATTACAGCGAAACAGAAATAATTCACGAAATAATAAATCATAAATAAGAAATGCGTAATATAAAATAAAACGTGGAAAATCGCAGTCAAAAAGCTAGTGCTATCAGTCTGGTTAAAAGTACATCGAGTGTATTGGCTGATGGTTAATTTAATCTGTTTAGTTGATAGGAACAAATTCATTTATAAACAAAGAGAAGGCAATCTCTCTCCGATTCATTAGGGAACCTTAATATAATTTGTATATATCGACTGTAGAGGGATAATAGTTACTACCAGCCGATAGGAAAATGTAAAGAGCGACGTGTATAAGAGAAGATTGTAGATATATAGTATTAAGAATGAAGTAGCATCATATATTAAATAATAAAGGGATGCCCCTTATATTGATTTGGATAAAGTTTATGACATATTTACAGTAAGCTAACTTTTTTTTAAAAAAAAGTTAATTTACACAGAACGTGTATTTACACGGACGGTATACATTAAACGTATTGTTTCTCACTTAATAGCTGTGCTTCGTCTGAATTGCATCGTCCCTAGCAATCTCATAGCAGGAAGGAAAATGTGACTATTTATAGAACGAACGGGAAAGTGGAGATAAATTTCCTAGTTGTCAGATTTCTAAGCGAAAATTCTGCTATTCTGTTCCATGGAAGTTTCGTATTATAACTAACTAAATAAAATCTGTTGGTCTTTAAGCTGTAGCACCCTCTGAATCCAAAAATGTAGGTAATAATGAATGTCCCATGATCGGACTACAAGTCAGAAGTGAAACTTGTTTCGTTATAAATAATAATAATAATACACAAGATAATATTATTCGTTTGATATAGGAGTTACACAGCTAAGCCAAATATTTCCGAAATCTGGAAAGCTGGACGCGTATTTAAACACAAGTCGTCACAAGTGCCACTTTCACGTCACGCCTGATAATTTGTTTGTTATTTCTGGAATTCCGCTTGTTGCTTTCTCTGGACCAAACTTACCAACTATTTTCCATTCTGGCGATATCTAATCGCTACCACTGATTATTACATTTTTACATATTGTCATAGCTGTTGGTCTTGGAATTTTATTTCGTCTATTTCATCAATAACTTCTCGGGACGTTTACATGCAAACTTGTACCGGTATAGATGGTCTGACTTCATAAAAAAACCTCGATAACTATTCAGTTCAAACTAACTCAACTGTTCTTCTCCATTATAAATCACTATTCAATAACCCAGCTAAAAGTACTTGCGTTGGTGTAGTTTCTATTTTTAATCCCAAAATTTCACAAGTCCTTCGATTTATCAAATCGCGTTGTTATATCTGCAGCTTTACATTATCTAACCTACCTACTGCAGTAAGACTTGTCCCTATCGGACAATGATTCTATAGGTCCATATCATTGTTCTCCGATCAGTAGAAAATCAGGGATCCTAAAGCCTAATTGAAATTCGTTTCGTTCCACTTCCTGCCCTTCAGTCAAAGCAGTGGATACGTCGAGTCTTCACAGCCTCGAACGTTCAGACAGCATGAAGCATGTGGAGGGAACACAATTAAGTCTTCTTGGGTGTACCGCCGGATTGTGTTGTGAAAACACGATATTTCGACGACTAGGGGTCAGCTGACCTGTTCAGATGTCTCCACACCTGAGGAATACGGCGGAGCTAGTTGTCGAAATATTGTGTTTCAACAACACAAGCCGGCGGTACACCCGCGAAGACTTCATTGCAGTGGTGATCTATGTGTTGATGGTACATTAATCAATTGGGTATGATGAACACTATGTATGGGATAAATACTGAGTTGTATGGTGATAATATGTCATCTTTTGCACACCCTCTATCTTGTCAGGCTCATGATATGTAAGGAGAGTTCTGTTTTTCAATCAGTCATGAGGCAAGAGAGTACTACAACACTTTTTCGTTTCCATGATTGGTGCCGGTAATTGTGCTGAGCTCGCCGTACACATGGACATGTCTATCTGCGTCTCTCTTTGTGCATGTAAGCGTAAGTATGGTGATACATCACTTTAACTCGTCTGTCTGATGGTTTTTGTAACAGAAGTTCTGCCCAGTTAACCAGTGGTAACGACTTTTCTATCCCACTTCATCGTTTCCATGACGCTTGCTGTTAGTTCCATATTTTTTATACATCAAATACAAGGTGCAAAGGAGGGCAGCTAGATTTATTAGTGGAAAATATTCAACAAGTGACATAATAAAGGAGCTGGGCTGGATGGCACTGGAAGATAGGAAGAGTGTTGGGGGCTGTATGTGGCGTATAATGCTGTTAGAATGGATATTGGTGGAAGAATCCTGAGTGGTGTATGGAGCCTAAGTTGACAACAATCTGGCACTAGACTTTAGGTGATGAGGCCTGAGTGGGTAAAATATCCAAACATCCAGTTTTATATATGAATAACCTAACAATTTACTACAGTTCAAGTGTGGATGCTATCTTCGGTGTAATAGAACTATGGTGACGTTTTGGATACTTGTCGATGTGTCGAGATCTTCTATGAAAATGTAGGTTTTGATGTCTGTTTGATGACCATAAAACTATCAGTTAGCTAAGAGCATTATGGTAACTTTATCGTGGATAGTTGAACAAAGCAGCAATTACAAACAAATGTCATACTAGGTCCTGAATCCGAAGGTTGGCGTCAAAAGGGAACATTTAAACCGAATGGAGAACTCTCCTGGATCCTCATTGATTGAAAAATACTTTAGAAGAAATTTCCTGGAAAAAGGGAGAATTGTTTTTGGAAAACTGCAGTAGGACCCACTTAAGTGAACTTTTTGGTACCTGGAATCCCTGCTACTGACTAGGGGAAGACTGTGTGAATTTTTAATTTTTTGGTTTACTTTAACGCACGAAAAAAACATAACCCTGTCATTAACTGATAATGATATAAATAAGGGGTTGGATTGGGAATCATTGGAAAACAGAAGGAGGTTTGAGAAAGTGCTGGGGGAGTATACTGCGTCTATATCTACATCTACATCTATACTCTGCAAATTAGAAATACTGTGGGTGACAGAGGGTGCTAAGCACCAATCCTAATTCTGTGCATTCCAATTCCGAACAGAACGAGGAAAGAAGGAATACATAAATGAATCAGTACAGCATCTTATTTCTCGAATATTATCCCTACTGTCATTGCGACCTAAATAGGTTGGCGGAAGAAGTATTTCGTTGCACTAGTAAATTAAAGATTTTCATATATTCTCCAACAAATTCAGACGAAAACGACGTCGTCTGTCCTCCAAACCAGCGGTCGGCAACGCGCGGCCCGCGGGCCGCATGCGGCCCATGACCTCTCAATTTGCGGCCCGTGTCCGTCTTATAAAACCATATCGAAAGTCCATATTACAAAATAATAAAATATAAATGCACAAAAGAGTGAACGCCACCTAACAGCGCCGTCCGTCCACGCTGGCTGTGTCATTGAGTGAAACAAGTTATTTCATGTGTGCACGCCGCCCCCGCGGCCCTGTACCTACGATTTAGTTATTGTTCTGTGACCCACGAGTACCTACTATTTTGTTTAGAGTTTGGTAAGTGTGAGATATTGATAGTTCATACAATTAAATAGTGAAATTAAGTGACATGTTTTAAACACGGATTTTATTCTTAGAGCGTGTATTTGGCATTGTTGGTTATAAGTTTTACTGATGGCTACAAAAAAGAGGAAGTTAATTGAACAAAATAGAGTGTTTAACTATGCATGTAGAGATTTATACTTTTTTATTAATTGCAATGGAAAGCCGCTATGCTTAATATGCCAAAAAACCCTTGCAATACAAAAAGAATATAACGTCAAAAGTCACTATGTTACCGAGCATAAAGCAAAATTTGCGTGCCTAGTTGGTGATTTCCGGAAAAACAAAATCAACTCACTCAAATCTTGATTCAAGAACCAACAAAGTGTTTTTAAGGTGCAAATTCAAATTAACGAGTCAAATATACGTGTGAGTTTAAGGGTGGCGGAAATACTTGCCAAGTCTGGGCGACTGTTTACCGACAGCGAATTAATTTTTCATTGAATTATCCACCAAGAAGCGTTATGTTCCAAAGTCGTTTCATGGAGAAAAGTAATGGAGATCGTGATATCCACTGTACACTATATCAGAAATAATTGGTTGACACATCGTCAATTCCGAGAGTTTCTATCCGAAATGGAAGCAGATCATCAAGATGTCCTTTATTATTCAGAAGTAAGATGGTTCAGTAGAGGTGCAGTACTGAAAAAATTTTCAATCTCAAAAAGAAATCAACACTTCTATGAATCAGAAAGGTAAATCTGTTCCATAGCTAACAGACCCTCAATGGTTAATAGATCTTGGATTTTTGACAGATTTAACTCATGAATTAAATACACTGAATGTCAAGCTTCAAGGGAAAAACAAATTGATATGCATACAGACGTAAAGGCGTTCCAAACTAAAAACCGGCTCTTCATAAAACATATTGATGAAAAAAAAAAATAGATCACTTCCCGAATTGTCTAAAGGCTGTCAAGGAAGCTGGCATTGATTTTAATTGGGATGATGAGAAAATGAAAGAGTTACAAGGTCAATTCAATTTGGAGAAGGTTTCGAACAAACTGAAGATTTTTGCTAATACTTTTTCATGCGATATTGAGGATGTACCCAGTAATTTTCAAATGAATGTGATTGAATTTCAATCCAATGAGAGTCTAAAAAACGCCTTTTACGATATGAATAATTTGGTCAAATTTTATGGTAGCTTGCCGTCTGATTTTGTCGAATTGAGCAGTTATTTCAATTTTTGGAAGCACTTATTTATGCGAGCAAACTTTTTCAATCGTCAATAATCGAAAAAATACATATGCTTCTCGTCTCACAGATGAGCATTTGAGAGATATATTACGTATTTCAAATTCTAACATGAAAGCTGACATACAAAAATAGCCAGTCAAATGCAACCTCAAACGTCACACTGAATTTAGTATGTAAGATCAATTTTGTAATTTTTCTTCATTTGTACCCTCACTTGTATTAATAAAATTTGAAGACTGATTTTTCGCATTTTTACTGTGTATGTACGGCCCCACCTTTACTTTTTTTTGCCACCTTGTGGCCCTTGCCTGCTAAAAGGTTGCCGATCGCTGCTCCAAACAATCCCAGCCCAACCCACGTATCAGCTCTGTGACACTTATATAGGGACTGTAACTAGCAGTCACGAATCGAGCGGCTCTCCTCTGTACTTTCTCTAACGTCTAAATCAATCCCTTGTGATACGGTTCCCAAATTCCACAACAGTATTCCAAATGTGGCCGGACTAGTGTTTTGTACTCTATTTCCTTTGTGTGAGCATTACAACTTCTCAAAATACGACCTATAAATCGTAGTTTAGAATTAGCTTTGCCTACGACAGAAGTTATGTGCAAGTCCCATTTCATATTGCTTTGTACCGTTATGCCTAGATAGTTCAGGGAATCCTCAGTGCCAACAACTGAATTGTTAACTTTGTACTCGTTAGCAAACAGGGTGTTTTTATTACTTATGTGCATTGCCTTGCACTTTTTACAGTTAATCGTAAGCTGCCAATTACGGCACGATTCCGAAATAACATCCAGATAGCGCTGAATTTCTAAGCAATCGTCGGAGCACCTCACATCCCTATAATTAAGTGCATCATCAGCCAAAAATCGCATCCTGCAATTAACGTTGTCACCGAGATCGTTTATAAAAATTAAGAAAAGAAGTGGTCCTATTACACTTCCTTGAGGTACGCCCAAAGTTACATCTAGCTTAGAAGAGGCTCCCCCTCCAACAACGACATACTGTGACCGACTAGTTAGAAAATCACGTATCCATTCGCAAATCTGATCAGATATACCGTACGCTCGAATCTTCGCTAACAGTCGGTTGTATGGTACAGAGTCAAAAGCTTTCTGAAAATCCAAGAAATTAGCATCAACTTGTGATCCTGCATCAATAACTTTCATTACATCATGCGAAAATAGAGCCAGTTGCGTTTCACACGATCGGTTCTTCCGAAATCCGTGTTGGTTTGCTGTAAGTAACTCGTTTTGATCTAGAAACTTCGTAACGTTAGAGCATATGACATGCTCCAGAATTCTACTGCAAACAGATGTTAAGAGATATGGATCGATAATTCCTAGGATCTCTCCGATCTCCTTTCTTGAAAACGGGAATCACCTGCGCTATTTTCCTATCAGAAGGTATTTTTCTTTCTTCTAAAGATTTACGAAATATATCTGACAGAAATGGTTCTATTTCTTCCACGTATTCCGAAAATACTCTTACTGGTATACCACTTCAGGAGCTTCAGGAGCTTTAATTGCTTTATGGTACCTACACTATCAATTTATACTGGATCCATCTCAAATTCTACACGCCGTGGAAAAACGGGAATGTTTTCTATATTTTCGTCAGTGAAGGAATTTTTAAATTCGGTGTTAAATACGGTAGCCTTGTCGCGGCTTTCATCAACTTTCCGACCGTATGTTTGCGATGAGGCTTGGGTTGGATTTTGGTGAAAGAATTAGGAATAGTGCGTAAAAGACTATCAGTAGGAGCCGGCATTCGATTTCTTCCATAAGGGAACGAGTAAATTTTCTATATCTCCACCTTGGCCACAAGAAATGGTCTCAGAGGCATTCTATGACGCATCAGCATGTTCTGCCTTAGCGTGACTCGATTTTTATCACATAGGACTGGTAAAAGGTGGGTAAGTATATGCCACAGCGTATATCTCTCTGTTTCTAGTGAATCACTGATGTGTTACAAGGAATTGATTGAATTTTTAGACAAAGTACAGATAAAGGCCCTCAATTTGTGATTGCTTGCCACAGTCCTTACGAAAGCATAACAGAATTGATACATTGCTCGGGTAGACAGACGATATAGGTTTGAGCTTGTTGACAAAAATTACGAGTGTGATGGAATATTTTATACCAATGACAGCAGAGTTAAGATTAGAGAAATAAGGCGTCGTACTGATGTTTATACGAATTCTTTCTCCCCTCGTTCCATTCGATGAGTTTTGCCATGGTCAAACTGGAATCTTTGATTTGTCTAGCCTTGGAGCTGGTCTGTGAAAGGCATGTCAAAATATTTTCTCAGTGGGGCTCTTGTCCAAAGACTGAGTCTGTAGGGTTGAGAAAGAGGCTTGAAAAAATTACAGGCTGATTGGTTTGACATCAGTGGAAGGTATATTGATGGAGATAGTGACATGCAATCACTTCTATCTGTAGGGAAAGAAACTGGATTTCAAATCGGTAACTTTGCTTTAGTTTACAAGCTCGTAATTCATCGAGTTTATACTTGCATACATAAGGAAACGCATTCAAAGTGACTGTTTTCGCTCTGTTTCATTGCACCTAATTTAATACATCCTTTAAAATACACGGAATGTAGCTGAAACTCGTAAGCTATCACTAATGCTGTTATCTATTATATTGGTTCATAACGAATCCAACATGATGTGTAAAAGTGAATATGTTTAATGAATTTTTAATGTCTGCCTGCTTCGATGAACGCAATTTATGGTTTTCCCTACCTTCGTCGATGACTGAATTTTTAATGTCTGTCGGTTTCAGTAATAGGTTTTCGCGCATTGATGGGTTTTTGAGGCTACGAATTTTGAAAGGAATAACGTATGTGTGGAATCCTATACTTATTGCAATAATTTCATAAATCAACACAAAACAGGTACACATAGACATCTTCCTCGATTTTATACCTTTCCAAATTTCTGAGTTAATGACGTTTTACATTTAGGCCGTTATCGTATTTTAAAGGAAAAATTTATGCTTTTCAATCGTGTATAAATAATTTTTTATTCAATTACAACAAATCAAGCTGGTTCCATACTCTCTAGGTATAGAAACTAAAATTTTGATTTTCGTTTTGAAAACACGTACATTTGGGGAAAGGGATTTGACTACCATAAGGGATTCTTAGATTTTTATTACGAAAACTGAGATATAATAATTATTCTCGTTTCGTAATAATTTCTTCTGTTTTAGTTTTTATTCAACGTCATGCTTTCGAAACAGCAGACACCGAATATTGCTGCATACTTTGCGAAACAGACCACTAATGCATTTCGATAATAGCAAACACACACAGAAACACTTAATAGCTGGGTAAATAGTTGTGGCATTTTCGCAACCGAGCGCATGTTGGAACACCCCCGCCATCTAGCGACAAGTGCCTACTACGCTCTGCCGTGTGCTGGACCCTAGCGACAGTTATGCAAGTTACCGCGCATGTCGCAACAGGGTCTCAGCGGCCGAGCAAGTAAGTACAGTCTTTGACATTATTTGTGGCCGCCGGTGAAAAATTCTATCACTCTTATTTTGCACAATCTGGCATCAATGTCATCCCAGGCAACAGGAACGCAATACTGGCTCCGCCTCCTCGAAATTTCATTGGTGGATATTTTATTCAGAGCCATCTATACTGCAGATTTTTCATTTCCTTAAGTCAATGCAGGAAACAATTGGCCAACAGGTAGGAATTAAGCTCCTCCCACTGACGATTCTTATTGGCTGAACAGTTCATCATCCTACCATTACATTTCTATAATACTTTACCAAAATTCAGATCTTGAAACGTTTGCCAAAAGTTCTAATTAACGGGATTGCATTAAAGCGAGGCAGGAAACAGGCTCAATGCTGTATATTACTACGGTTGATTAGCATAAAACTATAACGATAAGATTGTTATACTCATTTTGATAATTCCTTCGGATAATATTTCACTCATATATCTGGTCAGTCCACAAACCAAGGGATAATCATGTTCCATGAGGTAGAATTTTTAGTACTACGAAACTACAGAAACAAGAAATTATTTCGGAAGTGTCTCTATCCAAGATGGATTGAATGAAACAGTCTTCCTACGCTGCGTTGTATACGCCTATTCGAGGAAAGTAGCACCGAGCTTGCAGTGGTCCTATGGTTAGCGTTCTTGGTTGCTGAGCGAGCGGTTCCGAGTTCAAATCCAAGTAGTTCTTATTTTTTTTTTTTAATTTAGAACTCTATCTTTACCTGTATTTTATTTTTAAGCGTACCGAAACTGCACATTGCTTATTAGTATAAGGTATCCATGATTCTTTCCTAACTGCGTCAGGAAATAAGATAAACATCTGCGAAACTACCCAATGTTTCGTAACTAATAGCCGACGTAAGCATGAAAGATTTGCGGCAGCAGAACTGACGAAAATCTACACGGGTTTCAAGCCGCGCCGAAATCATATCATCTGTCCCTTTTCAAACGACACACATGTTTCCAATATATTTATTTCACAGTAGAACGATCATCGCGTTTCAGAAAGAAATAATTTACAAGAGGAATTATTGCTCTCTTTGTAGGTGGACGATAATGATTATGCATTATAA
>CM061919.1:85155284-85341588 GCA_031002005.1 Vandiemenella viatica | reverse complement strand
GAAAGCGCTTTTCGCTACTGCTGTTCCGCTTTTTACATCATTACTGCTTCTGCCATTAGTTGTTATTTTACTTGCTGAGTAGCACAATTCACCACATCAGATCATTTTCTTTTATATTTAATCCACTACTACTGCTACAATTTCTACTGCATTTCATCACTTTTGGCTTGCTTTCATTTATATTTTATCAAAAATCTTCCTTTAGTATTTTATTTTATAAATTCAATAACTTCTCAACATTATTAGTCTGTCCAGCTAACAGGACAATGCCATCAGTAAGTCGCAACACAGTGATTTTTTTGTCCTTGAACACCTGAGCCACATTCAAATTTTTCTTTTTCAGCCTTTATTGCTTCCACTACATACAAACGGAATATTAATGGAGATAGATTACAACATTGTCTCACGCTCTTTTTGACTGATATATATTTCTCATGATTCTCTACTTTTATTATAGCCATATAGTTCTTAAATAGATTATACATTATTCTTGTATCTCCAAATTTTACACCTGACGTCTTTAAGATGTTGAAAATTTTGTTCCACTTAACTTTATTAAAAGCTATTTCTAAATCAATAAATGCAATAAAAGTATTTTTGTTTTTCTTGATCCGCCCGTCAAGTATTAACCTTAAAGCCAGAATTGCTTCTCTTGTACCAGATTTATCCTAAACCAAAACTGATCTTTTCCTAATATCTCTTCTACTGTCTTTTCTATCCTTATAGTAATAATCATTTCAACATTGAAAATATGAAAACGTCTATAGCTTCTATTATTTTGAGCTTGAATTTTGTGCCATGAATTATTTCTTGCCGACCGAAGCCGGCGATGAGAGTTAAGGCCTGTGTCTGGGATTCGGAGGAATGGGAATTCAAACCTCGTCTGGTAATCTAGATTTCGGTTTTCCATGGCTTCCCTAAATCTCTCCAGGTAAAATACAGGATAGCTCCTTCAAAAGACCATGTCCGTATTCTAGGCCCTAATACGCTCTAATTCAAATGACCATTAACGCGAAGGGACGAAATGAGAAAAGAAAAATTCTGGCTGGACGCACTCTGTATTAAATCTTTCGCTACAAACGCTGGAAGATCAATCAATGCTGGAACGTTTGCAGAAATCAAACATGTCGCATCAAATTATTGATGGAAATGTAAAATATCAAGTTTAACGCCAGAAGCGATGCTGAACTCCGTTCGCATACAGGTAGAAGGAAGTGGGCAAAATTACCTTGTTTATTTCCTTGATGGCGGAAGAACATCGCACTGGCCGTTCAGGAATTCGACCTCGCGTTCGACAAGGGCACATACTTTTACATCTAACAGCTGGTGCGGCATTATTTGAGTCAAGTATTTTGATACTCTTCGTTTATATAATTTTTTCAATTTGAAAAGTAACTTTTATTTCTTGGTGATATAATTTTTAGAGAAGAAACGGACAGCTTTTTGTCCGGATATTGGTTATTCGTCCATCCTACAAGCCGGCGGATAGCCGGATATTCGGCAACCGAATATCCGGGCGAACTTTATTATTTGAGGATAGGGAAAATAAAAATGTCGTCAGTAAAAAAAGGAGCACATATTTGAGAATATTTTGATATAACTAATCACAATAAGTTTTCGATATTGATAAATTTCGTGAGGCACGTTTTGACGCGAAGTTTGAATCATTTCCTTTTTCTATGACAAACCATTTGAAAATGAAACATCCAGAAAAGTATCAAGAAATGAAGAAAGCTACAACCGCTATCGTACCTATGCTGCTTTTAGCCATCCCTGGAACAAGTTGGTCTTCGACATTGTAAGAAATCACTTTGGATACAATATAACTAGGTATCTTAAAAGGATCTCAAATCGTTGGCATATTGACCAAATCATATTACATTTACTCATTCATGACAGTGGCGCCAACATGGTGAAGGGTGGACGCGAGGCTGAGTATGCTTCTCAAAGATGTTTCATCTATTTGCTTCAGAGAATTTAAACCGAGCTATTGAAGATGCAGTCTGAAGTGGCAGGAATGATTGTTAGTGGCAGACGTTTCGTTACGCTCTTTAATCGTACGGGCTTATCTCATGAAAACTTGCTGACGATTCAAAAATAAATACTTACTCGACCGTCAGCTGGTGTCAAATATCAGCACGAGATGGAATTCTAACTTTAATATGACAGAGTTCCTGTTGGACCAAAAGGGGCTATATCGCCATATAAGGATGATCGCGGAGTACACACTAATTTGACGCGCCAACAGAGTTGTTTGATGGTAAAGTACGTTATGCTACTGAAGCCCTTTGAAGAAATAACAAAAATCACAAGTTTTGGTCTCTACTGCAATTCCAAAGTAATATCACAAATTTCTGCACTAATAAAATATTTAGATAACGATGAGAAAGCACAAAGAACTCCTGACTTACCACACATGAGACCCTTTTTGAAAACGGAATTTAAAAAAATCGTTTCGGCTCCTTAAGGGAAGATTCAAACTACTTAATTGCGACATTCCTACAGCCAACATTTGGGGTTTGCTGAAGATCGTCAGAAGATTCTATTGGTATGTATAAAAATATCTTACGAGGAATCTTCCACCAGTAGCAGCTTATCCTCAAGGGCTGTTCAAAGGAGTAGAAGGGACGAGACAGAATCAACTGTGACTCACGAAGCTCACGACACGTTTCCGAGCTTTTTTAACGAGATAGACAGTATCATGATCAAAACCAAAACGTGATTGCTAGCGAGATTGACTTTTATGTAAAGTCATCTCGAATTGATTGTTGGTCAGCTAATGTGACACAGGACCCGACTTTGACAAAATTTGCTAGAATTTATTTTACAGCGCCTTATAGTAGTGTAAATAGAGAACTTGGCATTGTTTACGAGGATAAGTAAAACTGATTATTCTGTTACAGAGAAATTGGTGTTCATTTAGTACAAGAAGTAATTTTTTATTTAAAAAAATAATAAACGGTATTTTAATTTGAAAACAAAGTGTTTTATTTGTGTTTGGACTTATTATACACTTAGCATTTGTGAATTTAAAAAAAATGCTGATATTTTCGTAATTTATCGAGAATCCAATACCCACCGGATATTCCGTTTCATCTCTTATAATTTTCCATACATTTGATTCGAAGTTATTTGCTGACAATTTAGCAACAATATCACAAAGCCAATTGATATAACTCATAATTACTTCGTACCAGGGCCAAGTTCTCTCAATAAATGTTCTGTACAAATAAATATGTTAATATACATATTGCAATAAATGGAGAACAATAACCAAGAAATTACAACCCTAAAGTATGTATTGTAATGGTCCAAATTACATTTTTCATGTTTATGTTTTGTTTTCCATCTTTTGTACATGTTCATGTATTTTATTTCATGTTTATGTTTTGTTTTCCATCTTTTGTACATGTTCATGTATTTAATTTTGGGTACGACTGGCTGAACTAGCACGACCTGGCTATTTTGGTTCCTGGCTATCTTGGTGTGAAGTCTTATGGTAACAGGCTACTGAACACTCTGAGTCATTGTGAGAGATGGCGTGATATGTAAATAACAGTCCGGACACCCCTGCTGGAATGCATGCAGGGTGGGGTGGGTCAGGTGCTGGCGGACGGGAGGACGGTCGCGAAAAGACAGTGCGGGAGAGAAGGTTGTATAGACTGGTGTGTTGAAAAGGTCTAAGTGAACGTCGCACGTGAGAGTGATTAGTGTTTGGTCACTGCCAGTACACCAACGGGACTCCTGCCACATAATGGATATCACTGTGCTACGACAACTGATTATTGGAAGCAAAACCTTTTCCACATAGTGAAACAACGAGACGCCCCACAATTATTGCTGAGGTCAGTTATCCTCAGCGCAAGTACACTCCAATTCAAGTAATCGGCAAATGGGCTGATCAGCATTTGGATGACCTATAAGCGCCCTGAGTTTAAGAACAATTTCACGCTCTACCAATAGCCAGGACATATTTAGTTCAAGAGATTAAATTTTGCTAGTCGAGTATCCAATTATATTTTATTTCATATTTTCTTAGTTCATTTTGGTAATTGTTTCAAAATGTTAGTAACTACCATTAATGATTTGATTAACAGGTGTTATTTATATAAAATAAATTAAATGTATATGAAAGATCTTTCATTTCTGGAGGTACCTTGCAATATTTGATGAAATTAAAATAAGAAAAGTAAGATGACTATTACAGTATGCGTAAATAGTGGTTTAGGGCAAATATATGAATGTCTTAAATGGATTACTAGTGACTAACAGATTTTTCAGATCAACCCAGTGGAATAAAAGAAAATTAGTAGAACACACTTAATAGCTGCTTACGGATCTGTATTATTAGAAGACCACGCTGATGATGTAAAGCAGTAATTATGAAAATGAAGTCAAATTTGTTTGATGACACAGTATTTAGGAGATCGAATGCAATCAACAAGATCTAATACAAAATTGAGATACCCTAAAACAAATGAGGTGAGAAAAAGCTAGATAAAAATATTGGTGCAAAAGGACCCCGCGAATCGCGTCAAAAAACTACAATTTTTAGGAACACTACAAAAAAAGTGTCAACATACGACGTATGACAGTAAAATAACAAAATGAAAGAGTATAAGGTGCTATGTTTCGTAGCCATTACAGCGAAACAGAAATAATTCACGAAATAAATAAATCATAAATAAGAAATGCGTAATATAAAATAAAACGTGGAAAATCGCAGTCAAAAAGCTAGTGCTATCAGTCTGGTTAAAAGTACATCGAGTGTATTGGCTGATGGTTAATTTAATCTGTTCAGTTGATAGGAACAAATTCATTCATAAACAAAGAGAAGACAATCTCTCTCCGATTCATTATGGAATCTTAATATAATTTGTATATATCGACTGTAGAGGGATAGTAGTTACTACCAGCCGGTAGGAAAATGTAAAGAGCGACGTGTATAAGAGAAGATTGTAGATATATAGTATTAAGAATGAAGTAGCATCATATATTAAATAATAAAGGGATGCCCCTTATATTGATTTGGATAAAGTTTATGACATATTTACAGTAAGCTAACTTTTTTCAAAGTTAATTTACACAGAACGTGTATTTACACGGACGGTATTGTTTCTCACTTAATAGCTGTGCTTCGTCTGAATTGCATCGTCCCTAGCAATCTAATAGCAGGAAGGAAAATGAGACTATTTATAGAACGAACGGGGAAGTGGAGATAAATTTCCTAGTTGTCAGATTTCTAAGCGAAAATTCTGCTATTCTGTTCCAAAATCTGTTGGTCTTTAAAGCTGTAGCACCCTCTGAATCCAAAAACGGTTTTCTGTAGGTAGTAATGAATGTCCCATGATCGGACCACAAGTCAGAAGTGAAACTTGTTTCGTTATAAATAATAATAATAATACACAAGATAATATTATTCGTTTGATATAGGAGTTACACAGCTAAGCCAAGTACTCGTATTTCCGAAATCTGGAAAGCTGGACGGTATTTAAACACAAGTCGTCACAAGTGCCACTTTCACGCCACGCCTGATAATTTGTTTGTTATTTCTGGAATTCCGCTTGTTGCTTTCTCTGGACCAAACTTACCAACTATTTTCCATTCTGGCGATATCTAATCGCTACCACTGATTATTACATTTTTACATATTGTCATAGCTGTTGGTCTGGGAATTTTATTTCGTCTATTTCATCAATAACTTCTCGGGACGTTTACATGCAAACTTGTACCGGTATAGATGGTCTGACTTCATAAAAAAACCTCGATAACTATTCAGTTCAAACTAACTCAACTGTTCTTCTCCATTATAAATCACTATTCAATAACCCAGCTAAAAGTACTTGCGTTGGTGTAGTTTCTATTTTTAATCCCAAAATTTCACAAGTCCTTCGATTTATCAAATCGCGTTGTTATATATGCAGCTTTACATTATCTAACCTACCTACTGCAGTAAGACTTGTCCCTATCGGACAATGATTCTATAGGTTCATATCACTGTTCAGTAGAAAATCAGGGATCCTAAAGCCTAATTGAAATTCGTTTCGTTCCACTTCCTGCCCTTCAGTCAAAGCAGTGGAGACGTCGAGTCTTCACAGCCTCGAACGTTCAGACAGCATGAAGCATGTGGAGGGAACACAATTAAGTCTTCTTGGGTGTACCGCCGGATTGTGTTGTGAAAACACGATATTTCGACGACTAGGGGTCAGCTGACCAGTTCAGATGTCTCCACACCTTAGGAATGCGGCGGAGCTAGTCGTCGAAATATTGTGTTTCAACAACACAAGCCGGCGGTACACCCGCGAAGACTTCATTGCAGTGGTGATCTATGTGTTGATGGTACTTGTAATCAATTGGGTGTTATGAACACTATGTATGGGATAAATACTGAGTTGTATAGTGATAATATGTCATCTTTTGCACACCCTCTATCTTGTCAGGCTCATGATATGTAAGGAGAGTTCTGTTTTTCAGTCAGTCATGAGGCAAGAGAGTACTACAACACTTTTTCGTTTCCATGATTGGTGCCGGTAATTGTGCTGAGCTCGCCGTACACATGGACATGTGTATCTGCGTCTCTCTTTGTGCATGTTAGCGTAAGTATGGTGATACATCACTTTAACTCGTCTGTCTGATGATTTTTGTAACAGAAGTTCTGCCCAGTTAACCATTGGTAACGACTGTTCTATCCCACTTCATCGTTTCCATGACGCTTGCTGTTAGTTCCACATTTTTTATACATCAAATACAAGGTGCAAAGGAGGGCAGCTAGATTTATTAGTGGAAAATATTCAACAAGTGACATAATAAAGGAGCTGGATGGCACTGGAAGATAGGAAGAGTGTTGGGGGCTGTATGTGGCGTATAATGCTGTTAGAATGGATATTGGTGGAAGAATCCTGAGTGGTGTATGGAGCCTAAGTTGACAACAATCTGGCACTAGACTTTAGGTGATGAGGCCTGAGTGGGTAAAATATCCAAACATCCAGTTTTATATACGTATGACCTAACAATTTACTACAGTTCAAGTGTGGATAATATCTTCGGTGTAATAGAACTAGTGTCTGCACCTATGGTGACGTTTTGGATACTTGTCGATGTGTCGAGATCTTCTATGAAAATGTAGGTTATGAGTTAGCTAAGAGCATTATGGTAACTTTATCGTGGATAGTTGAACAAAGCAGCAATTACAAACAAATGTCATACTAGGTCCTGAATCCGAAGGTTGGCGTCAAAAGGGAACATTTAAACCGAATGGAGAACTCTCCTGGATCCTCATTGATTGAAAAATACTTTAGAAGAAATTTCCTGGAAAAATGGGAGAATTGTTTTTGGAAAACTGCAGTAGGACCCACTTAAGTGAACTTTTTGGTACCTGGAATCCCTGCTACTAACTAGGGGAAGACTGTGTGAATTTTTAATTTTTTAGTTTACTTTAAAGCACGAAAAAAACATAACCCTGTCATTAGCTGATAATGATATAAATAAGGGGTTGGATTGGGAATCATTGGAAAACAGAAGGAGGTTTGAGAAAGTGCTGGGGGAGTATACTGCGTCTATATCTACATCTACATCTATACTCTGCAAATTAGAAATGCTGTGGGTGACAGAGGGTGCTAAGCACCAATCCTAATACTGTGCATTACAATTCCGAACAGAACGAGGAAAGAAGGAATACATAAATGAATCAGTACAGCATCTTATTTCTCGAATATTATCCCTCCTGTCATTGCGACCTAAATAGGTTGGCGGAAGAAGTATTTCGTTGCACTCGTAAATTAGAGATTTTCGCATATTCTCCAACAAATTTAAACGAAAACGACGTCGTCTGTCCTCCAAACAATCCCAGCCCAACCCACGTATCAGCTCTGTGACACTTACATAGGGACTGTAACTAGCAGTTACGAATCGAGCGGCTCTCCTCTGTACTTTCTCTAACGTATAAATCAATCCCTTGTGATACGGATCCCAAATTCCACAACAGTATTCCAAATGCGGACGGACTAGTGTTTTGTACGCTATTTCCTTTGTGTGAGCATTACAACTTCTCAAAATACGACCTATAAATCGTAGTTTAGAATTAGCTTTGCCTACGACGGAAGTTATGTGCAAGTCCCATTTCATGTTGCTTTGTACCGTTACGCCTAGATAGTTCAGGGAATCCTCAGTGCCAACAACTGAATTGTTAACTTTGTACTCGTTAGCAAACGGGGTGTTTTTATTACTTATGTGCATTGCCTTGCACTTTTTGCAGTTAATCGTAAGCTGCCAATTACGGCACCATTCCGAAATAACATCCAGATAGCGCTGAATTTCTAAGCAATCGTCGGAGCACCTCACATACCTATAAATAAGTGCATCATCAGCAAAAAATCGTATCCTGCAATTAACGTTGTCACCGAGATCGTTTATAAAAATTAAGAAACGAAGTGGTCCAATTACACTTCCTTGAGGAACGCCCGAAGTTACATCTAGCTTAGAAGAGGCTTCCCCTCCAACAACGACATACTGTGACCGACCAGTTAGAAAATCACGTATCCATTCGCAAATCTGATCAGATATACCGTACGCTCGAATCTTCACTAACAGCCGGTTGTATGGTACAGAGTCAAAAGATTTCTGAAAATCCAAGAAATTAGCATCAACTTGTGATCCTGCATCAATAACTTTCATTACATTATGCGAAAATAGAGCCAGTTGCGTTTCACGCGATCGGTTCTTCCGAAATCCGTGTTGGTTTGCTGTAAGTAACTCGTTTTGATCTAGAAACTTCATAACGTGAGAGCATATGACATGCTCCAGAATTCTACTGCAAACAGATGTTAAGAGATATGGATAGATAATTCCTAGGATCTCTCCGATCTCCTTTCTTGAAAACGGGAATCACCTGCGCTATTTTCCTACCAGAAGGTATTTTTCTTTCTTCTAAAGATTTACGAAATATATCTGACAGAAATGGTTCTATTTCTTCCGCGTATTCCGAAAATACTCTTACTGGTATTTATTTTTTATTTATTTAACTGTACATTCAGATGGTTCGTTATCTAGAGTCTACAATGAACCGTTATTTCTTAATACTGTATTGAAATTTATAATAAACAAAAAATTTGTAAAATTAACACAAATCCTATATACTACGAAAATGGTACAAACAATTAACTATTATTACTACACACTGTAATTTATCAACCTGTTAGTAAAAAATATTACCCACTAATACTAAATAACTGAACATCTTGAGTTTCAAAAGTTCGTTTAACGCTGGCATCCATTGAAGAAATAAGCTTCGGTAAATTCCAGAAGCCACACTTCCGGCATCAGCGTCCCACTTAGTTGTTTGTGTCTCGTCCGTTTAGAGTATCTTGTCTCATTCCTTAAATGGCTTGTTGTGTTCCGGCAGGTTGCTGGCTATGCTGAAGCCGATACTGCTCTCTGGCTGCATCTGACACAGCATCTGCCAGCTTGTCGAGTTCATTCAGGAGGAGGTTGTCTTTCATAATTTCCTTGACAGTTTTCCCCATGAGCTTCATTCTGTACTGTTGGATTTGATCATCAACTAGAGCACATTCAAACAGTTTATGTTCAGGTGTTCCTGGAGATCCGCACGCACATAGATCATTCTCTGTCCTCTTGATCCTATGAAGATATGTTTCATACGGTCCATGACCGGTGAGGAAATGTATTAACCCTCGGGATGGATTGAAGTGCTTCATACGTATCCTCTCTCTGATGTCAGGAAGAATTTCGAATACTCTCCTTCCTGTTTCCGATTTGTTCCACTGCTGTTGCCATTCATTCAGAATACAATTTTTGATGTCTATCTTCTTGGTTGCCACTTGACCCAGGATTTCTGTTATCTTGTCTAAGTTTCCTTTTCGTAGCCAGTAACATGCTGCTCTTTTTCTTATTTCCAGATCTAAAGGACATATTCCGAGAATGACTGTAAGTGCATCAGTTGGGGTACTTCCGAATGCGCCTGTAAGACGCAAGAGAATTCCTCGTTGCATTCGTCTGATATCCCTTGCAGGTTTAACCAATCTTAACCTATGCGCCCATGTGCTCGCTCCATAACTTGCAATTGCTGTGGTAATGGCACCATGATACAGCCTTATAGTCGGCAGTGGGATTAGAAATCTTCTTTGCCCAATGCTAATTATTTTGTTCATTGCTGCAGTCGTTCTTTGGCATATATAGTCAATCTGATCTTTGAAATTCCTATGTTCATCCAGAACAACTCCTAAGTATCTTACTGTTTTGCGTCTTTTAATGGAATTTTCTCCAAGCTTCACAGTGGGGTTGCGTTTCAGTGTTCCTTTCATCAAAATGTATTGGGTTTTTGTTGGTGCTAGCTGGAGCTTAACTTGTTTACACCAGCATTCCATTACTTTCATTATTTCTTTGGTGTTTATCTCGATCTCTCTTCTATTATTTCCTCCAACCAGCAGCAAGATATCATCTGCGAAGGCAACGATTCCTTCAAGCTCTGCCAGACCCATGAGTCTGTTAAGGACAGGTTCCAGAGCAATATCCCAGAATTCTGGGCCACATACTGAACCTTGTGGACATCCTTTTGTGAGATGCTTTGTCAGTTTCTGACCAGAGCTCTGAAGTGTTGCAGTTCTTCCGCGACAGTAGTCTTTGAAGCTCTCATACAACACTCGTGGGCATCCTAACTCCCTTAGTCGGGCGAACATACTCGGCCACCATAAGTTATCAAAGGCGCCGCAAATGTCGATACATATGCCAATGACATATTTTTTGTTTGTCGAGTTGACTATCCTCTGAACTTCATTTATCGCATCCTCTGTTGACCTGCCTTTCCGGAAGCCGAACTGCTGCTGATTCATACCTTTCAATAATCTGAATTCTTTAATTCTTTTACATAATAATTTTTCTTGAATTTTCCCAAGTGTATTTAGCAGGCAAATTGGTCTGTAAGACTTTGGTAGTGTAGGGTCCTTATCTTCTCCTTTCCTTATAATTTTTATGCTTGATGTTTTCCAACTATGAGGTATCCTTCCCTGCAGCAGGCAGGCGTTCAGCAATTCGGTAAGGTAAGGAACTATTTGCTGACTTAAGGCTTGCAAGATTTCTGCTGTTATCCCATCAGGTCCTGGTGCTTTATTTCTCTTCAGCGTGCTTATTGCGGTACTTACTTCCTCTTGAGCGAATGGTAGAACCAACATGTCGTTTTCATATTCATTATTCATTAGTTGCCTTATGAGTTTGTGATCCTCTGAATCGGACTCCTGCTGGTCGTCCGGCAAGAGCGTTTTCAGGAGAAGTTCCGCCGATTCCTGCCAACTGCTTGTCATACTTCCATCTCCTTTCCTGAGCGTAGACAAAATAGTAGATGATTTTATCTTCTGCGCAGCTAGCTTGTACGGAAGTCCCCATGGGTTTAACAACAAGTTTTTGCTAGTCTCCCAGCTTGTTAGTCTAACATCCTGAAGTTTCTGATGGTACTCAGCTTTTGCTGACCTGTACTGATCCAGTGTCCAGCTACGTTCAGCGGCAGTTTTAGCATGGTGGTAGTGCTTTCGAGTTCTCCTTACTTTTGTCCTTAACCTCTGAAGCGTATCGTTCCACAGAATACATCTTTTATCATTGAGCTTTCTCTTTTACACTATTGATACCTTCATGGCATGTTGTATTGCATTCGTCAGTTCTATCGCCTTTAGGTCAACATTATCTGACATTTCTGGCAGTGCTGGTAGTTCAAAGGATCTTCTTAATAGGTTCCAGTCTGTTTTATAGGAATATGACCAACATTCGTCTATCATATCTTGCTCTTGGGCATTAGATATGGAGAAATAGATGACGTTATGGTCTGATGTTGTTAGATTTTGCCCAACTTTCCAGTTTTGTACTAATCTGAAAGCTTTCCCATTTGCTAATGTTACATCTATGTTTGTTGCTGCACTAGCTCTATTTTGGAATGTGTAGGGATTGAAGGGTTTATTCATAACTTCCAGATTCAGTTCGAAAATAGTCTGCTCTAACGATATTCCTCGCTCATCCCTGATCTTACTATGCCAGAGTGGAGATTTAGCATTGGCATCCATTGTGTACACTACTGGTCTGTTTCCCATTGCTTCTTCGATTTCCCTCATTTTTTCAAGGTATCCATCTATTTCGTCACTATATTGAAAGTACAGACTAGCAATAACAATTCTTTCATTATGTGTTGTTATTTCAACGCAGGTAACGTTCTCATTACATAACTGGGCAATTTTCGTGACTGTATAGTTCCTGTTAAGTACAATTATAGCAGCCATTGGATGTTCACCTTCACATACTATTTGTGATGTTACAGGCATATGTGGTACCCTCCCTGCACTAGTGTACGGTTCTTGAAGGCACAGTACGTCGAAATTCATTTCTTCTGCTAATCTTCTTACTTCTAATAACACGGCCTCAGTGCGCCTTCCATTAAGTTGTGCTACATTGACTCCGTATTTGTTCATGGGTGGTGTGTATGTATGTGACTCTTAGGCCATTGTTGCCTATAATCAATAGCAATGCGGCCATGTGTTATCACTAGTTGTCTGTACAAATCTTCAAGGTCAAATTCTTCTCCTCTTCTGTCGAACACTTCTAAAACGATCTCCATAAGATGAACTTTACTTGTGGGAAGATTTGCTGCTTTTAATTGTATCCTATCTATGGCTTCCGGAACTGGAAATGTTATGGACCTGCCTTTGCTGTGTCCCGTTCTAATTAAGTGCCTTAGTGCTATTGTAAGTAGTGACATTTCCTCTAGTCTTGCAAGTCGCATTGCCTTTTCGCATTCTTTATAAATTTCTATAGGGTTGCATTTTTGTGATACATTCGTGTTAGCTTTCGTGTTAATATTCTGTGTCGATTGTTGTTTAGTTATTGCATCCCCAATTCCATCGGTCTGGGTGCTAGCATCTACTCTTATGTCTTCTTTCAGTCCTTTCTTTTTCCAGTATTCCCATGCCCTCAGCATGTCTCTTAGTCTTCTACTTGGAGGCTTGCGCTTTTTCCTTTGATACCCGATGTAGAAATCCTCTCTGAGTTATCGCTTGAATCTCGAATTTTGTTGATAGCTAGATCTGTTACGGTCTTATTGTCCATAATCTATTTTATTTATGGTTCTTTGAAGCAACATCTGGTATGTGGGACAGTCGTCCTTTGATGAACAATTTACTTTTTTTCCCTCGCTTCGTACAAGGCACGCAGATGGGAGGTTGTCCTTTTTTATCACATTCAGATCTGTTGTGATCCTCTTCGCCACAATGAGAGCATGTGGACTTTTCTTTGTTGCAGTGCTTGCTAATGTGTCCTAGACCGTAACATTTAATGCACTTAGGTACTACTAGGAAGTCTTTAACGGCTATTGACTGGAAGCCCAAATATAACCGCTGTTTGGCAATAATGATTTTTCTTAGCTGTGGGTCTGCTTCCGCCACATGATGAACAGTGGCTTTTCCTTTAGGGCCAGTTCTGAATTTTAAGACGAATCCTTTCTCGTAGTCAGCTTTACTGACTGTTCCCTCAAGATTTTGGTAATAAACACAGTCTCGTATTTCCTCCTCTTTCATTCCGGTCGGTATATCATATAATATTATTAACGGACGCCTTTTCTTAGGTGGCTCACATTTAAGTTCATCTTGTAGTTTTGAATTTTCCATTATCTTTTTAGTGTCCTCACTTGACTCCGTTTCCACAATTAACATTTTTGCTGTGGTCCTCATGCTTTTGATCCTTATTTGATCTTTTTTAGGGTCTAGTAGTTCTGTAAATTTCTTTTGTACCTCCCTTGCTCCTTTCTGGTTTTTTGATGAAATAAATACAGTGCCCGTCTGGTTCTTTAGAGCACTCTCAATCTGCGCCTTTGTTTTTGAGTATGGTAGTGCTAGAAGCCGCTTGGGCATATGTTTTTCCAGGTTTTGAGATCACTACATTATTTTCCTTTCGCAGCCTTTCATTTTCGATTTGCAGTTGTGTCATTCTACCGATTAGCATTGCCTGAGCCAGTGCCCATTGGGCTATCTTTTCCTTTAAGGGAGCCATTTTTATGTGCGTCATTTTCTGATTTGGAAGTTCCTTATCGATATAAAGTGAAAGCTCTTTGAACCGTTTTTCAATGTCCATGGCTACAATTAGATCTTCCAATCTGCCCGATGTGTCCGTTGCTGGATCACCGCGGGATTCATTTGAATACCTATCTGCAGACATGGCTTTTGACAGGTGGGGATCTGAGAAAATTTTAAATGTTACATTTGCTTGGCAGTGAACCGTGGACGGGATTTATGGAGGTTGCGGCCGTGTGCGGATGCGATGTACTCACGCAGTTGTAGAGGTGCTGACTCGGCAGCGAAGACAGCTGGACAGGCCTGCTGACGCCGGCGCGGGCGGTATGACGTTGTGACAGCAGCGCGTCACGACAGCCGCGTGGCTGGCGGACGAGGTCGTTGTCCCGCGTCGTACTGTGTAGCTCCACTCTTAACAACGGGTTAATCTTCACAGTTTACTCACTTTTCACGTAATTTGCTTAAAGATCACGGCACTCTCACAATCGGCGAATTCGCACCAAAAACTTCTGCCCCGAAAAATACTAAGCACACCGTGAGCTCACACAAAATATAAGAATAACTTATTGTTCACACAGTTTTGATCTGAACGCACAATTTTTTGCTATTGCGTATTTCGGCACACTTTGTGTAACGCCAGATGATTTTTTACCCACTCAAAATGCGATTATACTACAGAGCGGCTCGACACGTTGTTGTGTGCGTCGGCCATCTTCTGTCCTCTTACTGGTATACCACTTCAGGAGCTTCAGGAGCTTTAATTGCTTTATGATACCTACACTATCAATTTATACTGGATCCATCTCAAATTCTACTCGCCGTGGAAAAACGGGAATGTTTTCTATATTTTCGTGAGTGAAGGAGTTTAGATGATGGATAATCTATCTTGGGAAAGCCACGTATAAATAGTGACTTCCCGCAGGGAACGTAACCGTGATTAATTAATTGGTGAGCGATTTCTCTCCTCACTCCCGCCGACCACAGACACCCGAAATTCGGCAGCAGCGATTCGGCCAGCAATAGCGCAAATCAGAAATCCACTCACCTTATGAATGCAGGATCTACTCGCATGGCCAGGCTGCAACGCGAACACCGTCTGTTACTTCCAGCAAGATGCAATCCGGATCTGAGCTGTAATCTCTTCACACGTAATTTAGTTCTTATTTTAATCGTCTCCAAACTTGGCATAACTCGCCGACAGTTTAATAATAAGCTTAACTCGCTGCAATGTTTAAGCACGCAAACCTAACCGTTGCGGACTTGAGCGTGACAATAATAGTAACTCATAAAAATAAGGAATACACATATATAGCTTCCTTGTGGAACAAGGCACGCAAATATTGCATAGGCCAGCGGATATCTGCATTACGCCAGCTGACCTTTATTCCGCCGCGAACATAGATGCCCGCGGCCGACGGAAAGAGAAATAAGATATCGCTCAACCATGCTCCCCCCCTTGAAAGTTCTTAGGACTTTCAAAAAATAAAAATAATTTTCCCCCACATTATGGGATATTCTAAGTTGTGACATAAAAATTAAAGTAACTTTACTGATTTAAAGTAATAATGAAGATAGGGGTTGAGAGTAGGATTGACGAAAGATTAAATTAAAAGGCTATTAATAAATTTGAATACATTAAAAGGAATGATACAAAAAATATTATTGTGTTGGTATGGGATAAACTTTAACCACTGGACGCTTGAAAGTGCCGAATCGTGTCTTCACCATCGCCACCCGAGTGACATTGTCTGAACCAGGATAAGTTTTAATAATCACCCCTAAGGGCCAGTTCAAAGAGGGAGAATCATCCTGCCCCACGATTACAACTGTACCCACTTGAACAGGGTTATCCGGTGTCGACCATTTATGTCTAACTTGCAGGGTGTGCAAATATTCAAGTCGCCATTTTTTCCAGAATGACTGCACCATCTGATCTAACAACTTCTTACGATGGTTTAGATTCGAACAAGACATGTCAGCTGGCGGTAAGTACTGTAGGGGAGTTGACATCAAAAAATGCGCAGGAGTAATAACTTCTGGGTATGGATCCGACGACACTACATTTAAAGGTCGCGAATTCATAACGCATTCAATCTGAACTAGAACCGTTTGCAGTTCTTCATAAGTGAGAAGTTGATTTCCAATCACTCTAAATAAATGGGTCTTCAAACTCTTTATATTAGACTCCCACAATGCTCCGAAATGCGTAGCACGCGGAGGAATCATTTTCCACTCGATACGGCGACTACTTAATTCAGGTTTTAGAGCTTTGTTCAACTCTTCTAACTGAGCCTTGGCACCTACAAAATTAGTACCATTGTCTGAATATAGACAAGACACAGGTCCTCGTCTTGCAATAAAGCGCTTGAATGCGGCTAAGTATGTATCAGACGTTAAGTCTGAGACCAGCTCTATGTGTATAGCCTTAGTGACAAGGCACACAAAAAGACAAATGTACGCCTTTTGAGAGTGTTGACCACGGCGTCGTGTAAGGGTTATAGGAATCGGACCTGCGTAATCTACTCCAGTATGAACGAAAGCCTTAGCTTCCTGTATGCGACAGGGAGGCAAATCTGCCATCTTAGGAGTAGGATGAGTAGGGTTAACTCTAAAACAAAAATTACATTTACGTACCATGGACCGAACAACAATCCTCGCAGCTAAAATCCAGTAGCGCTGCCGCAAAATCGATATTAACAGACCAGCCCCTGCATGACAATTCAAAACATGGTAATGTCTGATAATAAGATGCACAACATGGTCATGCTTGGGAAGTAGCGCTGGATGTTTAGCTTCGAAGGGTAAGTCCGACTTAGACAGTCGTCCACCAATTCGTAAAATACCTTCTTCATCAAGAAATACTGACAAATTCCGCAGCTTCTTGGAAGGCAAGTTATTCTTTTTCAGAAGAGCAATATCTACTGCAAAGTGCACATCTTGTACCGCACGAATTATTGCCCTTTCAGCAAAGAACAAATTCTTTACCCCACCAGAAGGGGTAATCTTCTTTATGAATCTAAAAATGTAAATCACAAGTCTCAATAATTTGTCCCAAGAAGACACGCGCTGAGATAAACCATACAGCACGGAAGGATCAGGTTGAGTGGTAGTAATGGTGAAAACATTCGTCTTGTGTTCCGGTAATTCCTTACAATCACCCGGAGAAAACATTTTAATGGGCCACTCAGAAGTGGGACGATGCATCCAAGACGGTCCATTCCACCACAAGCTATGAGAAACTAATTGTGACGGTAACATACCTCGAGAGAGGCAGTCACTTGGATTTTCGATTCCCGCAACATGAAAGAAGTTTTGCGGAGCAAGGTTCTCTTGACATTGAGCGACCGTATTACTCACAAAAACAGACCAACGATGCGGGGAAGAATGAATCCAGGACAAAGCTACCGTCTGAAAAGGCATGGGTGCCTACTATATGGACTCGATCTCGATAGGTTTCATTAACTAATTTAACTAATTTCGACATCAGAAGCGCGGCGCATAACTCGAGACGCGCAAGTGTCGTTATTTTGGTAGGTGAAACCTTGGACTTAGCACATAATAGTCGAACAGATATGCCAGACGCATCAGTAGTATGTAAATATATAACAGAACCATAACCGTTCATACTTGCGTCACAAAGGCAACAATATTGGCCTTGCAGTCCTTTGATGCACCTACATGACGAGGGATTTCCATAGTGGAAAGAAGAGGTAATTCTTGAGTGAGCGCCGCAAATCGGCGTAACACACTCTCGGGCGGGGTATCATCCCAATCAATTTTACTTAGCCACAGTTCTTTAATTAACAACTTGGCTAACAAAATAACCGGAGCAACCAGACCCAAAACATCAAACAAACGAGCCACTACAGATAATATGTTCCGCTTCGTGCACTTTTCGCAGACTTGGGTCGTGGTGAAGTAGAAAACGTCGTCTGAAGGTTTCCATGCTAACCCCAGAACCTTAGCTGACGTCACTACGTTTCCTTCTAAAAAGTTTACTGGGCTTCGATGAGAATCAGGAAGACTATCGAGTAACCCAGAAGAATTGCTGGACCATTTTACTAAATCAAAAGTTCAAGACTTCAATAATGAGATTCGTTCTCGGGATAAACGAAAAGCTGTTTCCTCATCAGGAACAGAATGAACCAAATCGTCCATATACATTTTAGTCTCGACGACTTCAGAGGCTTCAGGAAACTGAGAACTCGCTTCAGCCGCCAGCTGTCGCAAAGTGCGCATAGCTAGAAAAGGACTCGATTTTAACCCAAAAGGAATACGGTTAAAATGAAATGTCCGAACTATTTCGCTATCATCAAAACGAAATAATATTCGAAAAATCTGCGATGGTCATTAACAACACCAATCTGCAAATACATTTGCTTGATATCCGCTGTAATAGCAATCGGGAATAACCGAAAGTTTAATAAAAGCAAGAATAAATCGGCCTGTAAATTAGGACCGGTATGCAAAATGTCATTTAATGACAAACCAGTATGAGTTTTAGCACTTGCATCAAGTACAATGCGAGGCATGGGTTTATCAGGGCGGATGACTGCATGATGGGGAATATAATACCCGTCATCGCTAACCTCTGATTCACGAACTTCTGTTAAGTAACCATTTGTAATATATTCCTCAATAACTTTATTATAGCTCTCTCGGAGTGTGGGACATAGTTTAAATTTCCTTTCGAGCGCCATAAATTGGCGTAAAGCATTGAAACGAGAATTGCCAAGCTCATTAGGATCTGAATGGAACGGTAAAGCCACAGTATCTCTACCTTCACTGTTCCTACTCACTGATAAAGTATATAAATTCTCACACTCTGTAGTCTCAAGGCTTAGGAATTTTTTGTGAGATATCTCCTCTAATTCCCAAAATTTTTGCACCAATTCATTGAGTGCTAGAGCAGTAAAAGATGTAGGGTGAGTATGAATACTAGAATATTCTCCCATCAACACATAACCGAAGGCGGTCAGTAAAGCAGGAGGTGCCATAGTACCTGATTCAACTCTATCTCCGAAATAAATATACGGAAAAAAAAGCTGAGCACCCAACACAAGATCAATTTTACCCGGAATATTCCATGTTAAATCAGCTAAAGGTAGGTTGTCCAAATATAAAATGAGAAAGTAATTGGTCTGTAATAGAATCAACAACTAGAGCTTGAATGTTATATTTGTTACTTTTAAATACACGGGATTGTACTTCGATATTCACATAACCATAAATTGGTCGCGAACTCGAATCTATACCCTTCACATAGGAATTATTTAATGGAATTATCGGTAGGTTCAATGACTTACAACAATCGATGGTAATTAAATGATTTTGTGATCCATTATCAATTAGACATCTAATTATTTGATAATTATTATCAGTGGACTTGGCATACACTTGAGCTGTGGAAAGTAATATATGAAAATTATTCTTCACACTAACGCTCAAGGAAAGAGGAGATTCATTATGTGAAGCCTTATTTACATGAGCCGATGATGCGAGCACTGGACCAGAACAGTTGGTGTCGACATCAATACCGCAAGGTAAGCTAGTTTTGGCGCGGTCTGTTTTTACATTGTTGTTGGAAATGGCTTGCAACGCGCAATTCTCATTCGTATTGAGACGAGTGGAATGAGTCTGCATATTTTTCCTATCAAAATGTAAGAGAGTGTGGTGTCGTTTCTTGCATAACTTACAAACAGACGACGATTTGCAGTTGGAAACAGTGTGAGAAATTCCCAGGCAGTTCACACAGCCTCTTTTTGATTTTACAAATTCATATCTATTATGTGGCGAACCCAAAGATTTGAAGTGGGAGCAATTATAGAGTAATGTATGATCTGTTTGCTTGCAATAAACACAGGATCCAGAGATAAGCTTAGTTGCCATATTGTCTCTGACTATTGCGTTATCTTCTTTAGAAACAAATGCTTTGGAAGTACGCCCGCGTGTCACATTTTCATTCAGTCGCTTGTTCATGTGATCTGAAGAGCGAGAATATAATCCCGAACTTGCACTGTTCATATTGCTTGAACGTTTAGAAATTTTAACCTGATCTTTCACGAATAAAGTTAATTCGTTGTAAGTGGGCATTTCTTTATCGCGTACTGACATTTTATTTTTTTTTATTTTTTTATTTTTTTTTTATTTTTTTTTGTGTGTGTGTCTCTGCCTCAACGGCGTGTTTGTGCATGTCCCGCTACCTAGGTAGCTCTACTGCTATGTGTCTCTTTGTTTTGGATAAGGTTGTTTTGGGGACTCTTTTTATTTGCGCTTTGAGGGGAAAACATGGCTATGGTCGTCTAGGACGACCTTATGTGAAAAACCCCTACAGTTTTCTTTTAATCATATCAGTGCTATTCCGGCTGATATATAATACTTAATGGTACTCTGTGGGAGTGCCAGTGCCTTGGCATCGTGGTGCCAAGGGTATGGAGCCTCTCATCGGTTTCTCTGAACTTTTCTATTCTTTCGTGAAACTTTTCAGTTTGGCGATAGATTTCTGTACGAATGGTCTCTGTGTCGGTTTCATTGTGGATGTGTGCGGTTGATGCGAGTCTCGGTGCGTGAAGGATGGTCCTTAGGCACCTGTTCTGGAGTCTCTGTAGATGGATCTGGTTGTAATTTGCTGCTGTCCCCCACACCTGGCATCCATACAGGATGATCAAAGGCTTGTACAATTTGAGCATCGATCTTACGCAATGCACATTGAAATAAAATCAAATCTGTAAGATCATGAATGCCTAATTGTTTCAAAGCTGCAACTGCTGCTGAATATTTCTCTATAAATGTATCCAAGCTGTTTGGATTATTGTTGCTAGGCTTTATATCCAAAATGATATTTAAATAGTGAGTACCTAACAGGCGTTTGTCTTGGTATCGATTTACTAGACTTTCCCACATTATTTGGTATGTTTCTGCTGTAGGTACAATACCCGCCGTTAACTTCAATGCATTATCTGTTAGTTTGCTTACAAGATATTGCACACGCTGTGAGTTAGTTAACTGGTCGTTATCATGAATATTAGCTTTGAAAGATTCATAAAATACTGACCATTTCTCCATACTACCATCAAAGCTAGGAATATCTATAGGAGGTAATTTAATGTGTTCACGTTCACTCGGATGCGATGGCAATGTCACAGCAGAGGCACTAATTTTGTTGCGAGTTCGTTTAATACGCGTGTACAAATCCTCAAATGCAGCTAATGGGGTATAATCAGGTGTATATTCAGGATCTTTAGTCAAATGTAAATCATTAATCTGATCTATCATAGATTCAAACTTGATCTGAAGGTCATCAATTGTTTTAGAATCCGTCATAAAACTTTCATTGGTCCGGGAATCAAACGAAGAGATGTTCATAGAAATCTTATACAATTTATTAACTCTCTCAAAAATCATATCCGACTTTGAAGTTAATAACGCTACCTTCCGTTTGAATTCTACAGAATCAACATTTGTCCCGAAAGCCATCTTGTAAAATATGATTGAAGTATAGCGTAACTGGCTTATACAAAGATTATATTAATCAAACTGATCGTGTCATATCCGACACCAGGAGGACCAAAAAAATAGATGATGGATAATCTGTCTTGGGAAAGCCACGTATAAATAGTGACTTCCCGCAGGGAACGTAACCGTGATTAATTAATTGGTGAGCGATTTCTCTCCTCACTCCCGCCGACCACAGACACCCGAAATTCGGCAGCAGCGATTCGGCCAGCAATAGCGCAAATCAGAAATCCACTCACCTTATGAATGCAGGATCTACTCGCATGGCCAGGCTGCAACGCGAACACCGTCTGTTACTTCCAGCAAGATGCAATCCGGATCTGAGATGTAATCTCTTCACACGTAATTTAGTTCTTATTTTAATAGTCTCCAAACTTGGCATAACTCGCCGACAGTTTAATAATAAGCTTAACTCGCTGCAATGTTTAAGCACGCAAACCTAACCGTTGCGGACTTGAGCGTGACAATAATAGTAACTCATAAAAAAAAGGAATACACATATATAGCTTCCTTGTGGAACAAGGCACGCAAATATTGCATAGGCCAGCGGATATCTGCATTACGCCAGCTGACCTTTATTCCACCGCGAACATAGATGCCCGCGGCCGACGGAAAGAAAAATAAGAAATCGCTCAACCAGAGTTTTTAAATTCGGTGTTAAATACGGTAGCCTTGTCGCGGCTTTCATCAACTTTCCGACCGTATGTTGGCGATGAGGCTTGGGTTGGATCTTGGTGAAAGAATTAGGAATAGTGCGTAAGTACTGTGGATTTGGGGGAACAGGCCCAAAGCCCCCTAGCGGCGAATTCGGAACTAATGTTAGCCACGCCACCCGTGTAACCTGACACCATCCCGCTGACCTTGAAACCTCAGTTTCCCCTCTTTGCACCCTGATACCCCCTCCCCTCCCCTCCTTGTAACCTGACACCATCCCGCTGACCTTGAAACCTGCAGGTGTTCCTTCCGTGCAACCTGGCACCTTTTGCAGGTGCAAACCTGTTGTAACCTGATACGCTACCGCCGACCTTGAATTCGAAACCGCGGGCAGGTACAAACCTGTTGTAATCTGATACCCTGCCTCTGACCTTGAATTCGAAACCCCTCGCCGTCAACTGGGTGGTAATCGATACGCCGCGCAAGAAACTGGTTTGTAGAGCGGGCGGGCAGGTACAAACCTGTTTTTGTAGAGCGGGCGGGTGAATAAAAACCGGTTCTCGCTACCTGGGAGATGGCCACATGTTTGAACACCTGCCTTCCCTAGCACCAGCTGCCCTTGGTGTTATTTTTGTTAGATCACTTGAGTGACCCCAACCACACCAGGTGTGTCGCGCCAGCTCCGGTTTGGAATCGATACGTCGCGCAAGAAACCGGTTTGTAGAGCGGGCGGGTATACCCCGCGCCGAGAACCAGTTTTTGTAGAGCGGGCGGGTGAACAAAAACCGGTTCTCGCTACCTGGGAATGGCCACATGTTTGAACACCTGCCTTCCCTAGCACCAGCTGCCCTTGGTGTTATTTTTGTTAGACCACTTGAGTGACCCCAACCACACCAGGTGTGTCGGGCCGCTCCGGTTTGGAATCGATACGCCGTGCAAGAAACCGGTTTGTAGAGCGGGCGGGCAGGTACAAACCTGTTGTAACCTAATAACCCGCGCCGAGAACCAGTTTTTGTAGAGCGGGCGGGTGAACAAAAACCGGTTCTCGATACCTGGGGATGGCCACTTGTTTGAACACCTGCCTTCCCTAGCACCAGCTGCTCTTGGTGTCCAGCTGCCCTTGAGATATGAATGGCAGGCAAATGGATTGCAAGAAAATGTACTCTGCTACTTTTGTCGTTCTGTGAGGTATGAGAATTCTGCGGTATGAACAGAGAAGTTCACCGGAATAGCATTGCCATGCTCGAAGCTTGTGGACTACGCGTTTCTACCGAGAGTGGTGGTGTAACGGTTAGCGTTCCCGCCTCGCATTCAGGAGGACGGTGGTTCGAATCCCCGTCCGGGCATCCAGATTTGGGTTTTCCATGGTTTCCCAAATCACTCCAGGCAAATGCCAAAGACAAAACTCGTCAAGAACGCAGACAAGATATGAATGCCAGGCAAATGGATTGCAAGAAAATGTACTCTGCTGCTTTTGTCGTTCGGTGAGGTATGAGAATTCTGCGGTATGAACAGAGAAGTTCGCCGGAATAGCATTGCCATGCTCGAAGCTTGTGGACTACGCGTTTCTACTGAGAGTGGTGGTGTAACGGTTAACGCTCTGGCCTCGCATTCGGGGAGGACGTAGTTTCTAATCTCCGTCCGGGCATCCAGATTTGGGTTTTCCATGGTTTCCCCAAATCACTCCAGGCAAATGGCGTAATGCTTACTTCACAAAGACCACGGCCGAATCCTGTTCCTTGACCTCCATCCTTCCCCGCCTCTAATAACCTCGACGTCGACGAGGCGTAAAGCCAAAAAAAAAAAAACAACTTATTCACCGAACAATCTTGAAGGTACGCCATTTACCACGCGATTTCTACTGAAGCGACCAAGACTTACTAACTGCGATAAGTTCTGCGAAAGACGTTTGTGACGGCGAGTGTTTTCGACAAAGTTTTGTGCATATTCTTACGACTCAGACCGAGCGTGGTGGGTGAGCGGTTAACTCTCTGGCCTCGCTTTCGGGAGGACGCGGGTTCGAATCCCCGTCCAGGCATCCATCGCGCGCTAGTGAGAACAAACAACTATCTGCGCATGCGAAGTAAATAAATATGGAGTCACGTTTATAGTGCGATACACTGAATGTCAATTGTGGATAGGAACGGAGCTCAGTTTCCTTATTTCACCTGTATAATTTTGTAGAAAAGCCTTGTAAAATCGAAGGGTGTTCTGCCTCTTCAGTCGTCTCTCATCGTGAACTTTACAGGCGACAGAGGATTGAACGAAGGAACGGGGGAGAATTCGACTATGGTCCTTTGTGGGAACCATCCCGGCATTCACCTCAAGCGGTTGCGGAAAAACCTTGTAAAATCGAAACATGGTTGACCGGGCAAAACCGCATCGTCCTAAGTTCCAGACCAGTACAATCTGTATCAACCCAATTGTGGATAGGAACGGAGCTCCATTACCTTATTTCACATGTCTAATGTTGCTGGCTGCAACGTTGTATGACAGATCAATTTTGATACGGAGGTGGGTAAAGAACGTGCTTGAAGTGTGTAACCTATATGTAAGCAACCAGGTTAGTAAGGATATCACCCGAAAAATTAATGCTATGGAAAAGCCTTTTTTTTCTGGCTTCACCTCGTTGACATCAAAATCGTTAGAAGTGGGAAAGGACCGGGGTGCAAGTAACTGGAAGAAATTCGGCAGGGACCTTTTGAACAAACCAAGGCGAAAATTCAGATGTGGGTGCCCGGACAAGGATTCGAAACCGCATCTTCCCGAATGCGAATCTCATGTGTATTAGTGTCAGGCCACGAACTAAGGTATCACCATCGTAAGTGGATAAATATTAGCGTACCAGTATGGCTTTACACCTCGTCAACATCGACATCATTAGAGGCGGGAAAGGATTGATGCAGGGAACGGTCACCTGGAGTGAGCTCAGACGGAGATTCCAACCAGCGCCCTTCTGAATGCATGGTCAGAGCGTTAACACTCACCCACCACGCTCGATAATTTTCGTGGACAATACTGAAAAATATCTATTCTGAGAAGTAATTTTTTGCATGGTGCTTCGATAATTATGAAATTTCCAAACATCTGAAATGACTGGTCACGCAGATATTGCTGCTACCAGAGACACAGGGAAATAGTGTGAACTTTGACAAAACATCATTATCTGGGACGCTGCATGGTAAAGAACGTGCTTGAAGTGTGTAACTTATATGTAAGCAACCAGGTTAGTATGGATATGACCCGAAAAATTAATGCTATGGAAAAGCCTTTTTTTTCTGGCTTCACCTCGTTGACGTCAAAATCGTTAGAAGTGGGAAGGACCGGGGAGCAAGTAACTGGAAGAAATTCGGCAGTGACCTTCTGAACAAACAAAGGCGAAAATTCAGATGTGGGTGCCCGGATAAGGATTCGAAACCGCATCTCCCCGAATGCGAATCTCATGTGTATTAGTGTCAGACCACGAACTAAGGGATCACCATCGTAAGTGGATAAATTATTAGCGTACCAGTATGGCTTTACACCTGGTCAACATCGACATCATTAGAGGCGGGAAAGGATTGATGCAGGGAACGGTCACCTGGACTGATTTGGGGAAACCATGGAAAACCAGAATATGGATGCTCAGACGGAGAATCGAACCAGCGCCCTTCTGAATGCATGGTCAGAGCGTTAACACTCACCCACCACGATCGGTAATTTGCGTGGACAATACTGAAAAATATCTATTCTGAGAAGTAATTTTTTTTGCATGGTGCCTCCATAATTATGAAATTTCCAACATCTGAAATGACTGGTTACGCAGATATTGCTGCTACCAGAGACACAGGAAAATAGTGTGAACTTTGACAAAACATCTTTAGCTGGGACGCTGCACGTTAGAGACTAATACAGTAACTCTAATCAACTACACAATCTTGCTACTTATCCAGTTTCTTTGGCAGAGGCATATTGCATACTGTACGGATATTGAGTGACCAAGACTTACTAACTGCGATAAGTTCGGCGAAAGACGTTTGTGACGGCGAGTGTTTTGGACAAATTTTTGTGCATATTCTTACAGCTCAGACCGAGCGTGGTGGGTGAGCGGTTAACTCTCTGGCCTCACATTCGTGAGGACGCGGGTTCGAATCCCTGTCCAGGCATCCAGATTTGGGTTTCTAATGGTTTACCTAAATCATTGGACTATACACTGCTTAGACATGAAATTATTGCATATAAAAATTTACTAGTATTGGATGATGTTAATAACATAGTAAATAAGAATTATGATCCTGGATATGATGTTTGTGGTACTACATGCATGTGAAAAAATAACACATTGTACGTGATTTCATGTCTAAGCAGTGAATAGTCCAATGATGAAATGGGGCTATATGTCACATGAGTCACATAAACATTATTAATATGCACACTTATCAGTTTTTGGACCTTAGCCATCTGATAGCTACGCAGCACTTTATTGGCTAAAATGTTCACAAACTCCTTGTAATATCTTGCAACTTGGGGGCACCACGTCTTCTTGATGGTCAAGGCTCCAGTCACTGCAGGCTGCACGTCAAGGAGGTTTTGCCATGTCGATTCTCTGAAGAACACACAGTTGGCAGGATAGGAATTGCGATAAACACATACAGTTTTTATCCCAGCCACCATTCGGAAGGAGACGGAGTGATCACCAATCGGAACATCTGTGTGGGAGCTGTCTGTGTTGAACAAATCGGACACTACATCCAATACTTCAGTCAGCACTCTCCATTCTTCATACGTTAATATAACTTTGGTACTGTGCCCCACTTTTTCGAGCACCACTACTGGCTCAAATTCATGCTTGGACGATAAACCTATCGTCAAACGCTTTGAATCACCAGCGTTGAGCTGTTACACCGTTGAGAACAATATTATCGGGCGGCCCATTTCTAAACACTGACGCTGGCAGGTGGTTGGGGCGTTAAATAGGGTCTAGTGGTGGTGGGGGTAAATCTGTTCAGTCCTGTCCATGGAAGAAGGACACGTGCTGTGGTGGAGGTGGTGATGGTGGGGGTAAGCCTGTTGTATGTGGGGTACATCACGACACGTACTGTGGGGCGAGTGGTGGTGGGTGTAAACCTGAGAAATCCTGTTTGTGGAAGACCGCTTGTCCTATAGTTCACCAATCTGGCCACTGATGCTAGTTTAAACGTGCGTGAAGCGAAACTTAGCAACACGAGGTATATAGGTTGTCATTATAAATGAAGACTATTTTGTCAAACGCAACGGTTTATAAGACATATTTCGTGAAACGTAGATTTCAATTTGCACCATATAGTTACTGAAATTGTGGAAACGATTAGCTGATGCTGTGAACATGTCACTTTTAAATCAAACACTTATAATTTTGTCACCTTTAATTTCACCGAGACTGTTGGCCTCTCATTCAGGAGGATACCGGTGTGTATCCCGATCTGGGCATACGGATTAGGGTTTTCTATGCACGTGGGTTGAATGGATAACTGTTGTAACCACTTATGAATGAAGTGGATGTTTCTCACTCCAGATGAAAACATACCTAAAGTATTCCCTGATTTTTTGAGGATCCATCCACGAAGGCTCTGCTTTGGAGAAAGGTTACGAGTTTATAGGAGGTGGTGATGGCGGGGGTAAGCCTGTTGTATGTGGGATACATCACGACACGTACTGTGGGGGCCAGTGGTGGTGGTTGTAAACCTGTGAAATCCTGTTTGTGGAAGACCGCTTATCCCATAGTTCACCAATCTGGACTCTGATGCTACTTTAAACGTGTGTGAAGCGAAACTTAGCAACACGAGGTATATAGGCTGTCATTATAATTGAAGACTATTTTGTCAAACGCAAAGGGTATAAGACGTATTTCGTGAAACGTCGATTTCAATTTGCACCATACAGCTATTCAAACTGTGGAAACGATTAGCTGATGCTGTGAACATGTCACTTTTAAATTTAAAAAAAACTTATAATTTTGTCACCTTTAATTTCACCGAGACTGTTGGCCTCTCATTCAGGAGGATACCGGTGTGAATCCCGATCTGGGCATACGGATTAGGGTTTTCTATGCATGTGGATAGCTGTTGTAACCATTTATGAATAAAGTGGATGTTTCTCACACCGGTTGAAAACATACCTAAAGTATGGTCTAATTTTTGAGGATCCACCCACGAAGGCTCTGCTCCAGGAAAAAGGTTACGAGTTTATACCACAAGAAATGTGGCCTGAATGGGCCAGCACCAGGTTTCTCTCTCTCCCTTCTTCGTCTCTCACTGTATTGATTAATAATAATATTTAAAAAAAATGGCTAGCATGAACATATACACTACTATTACTATGCGTACCATTCGTACAAAATCCAAACAACACATTTATAAACTGATCAGCATTTAGTCTCTGCAATAGAAAATATTAACGGTAATTCTAAAGTAAAGGAAAACGTACTGGGCTTAAGATTTTTTTTTCTTTTTACTTATGGCTTTACGCCTCGTCGAAGTCGAGGTCATTAGAGGCGGGATGTGACTGGAGACAAGGAACGGGAAGGTATTCGGCCATCGCCTTTTTGAAGGAAACACCCCGGCATTCGCTTGGAATGATTTAGGTAAACCATTAGAAACCCAAATCTGGATGCCTGGACAGGGATTCGAACCCGCGTCCTCCCGAATGTGAGGCCAGAGAGTTAACCGCTCACCCACCACGCTCGGTCTGAGCCGTAAGAATATGCACAAAACTTTGTCCAAAACACTCGCCGTCACAAACGTCTTTCGCCGAACTTTCGCAGTTAGTAAGTCTTGGTCACTCAATATCCGTACAGTATGCAATATGCCTCTGCCAAAGAAACGGGATAAGTAGCAAGATTGTGTAGTTGATTAGAGTTACTGTATTAGTCTCTAACGTGCAGCGTCCCAGCTAAAGATGTTTTGGTCAAAGTTCACACTATTTCCTGTGTCTCTGGTAGCAGCAATATCTGCGTAACCAGTCATTTCAGATGTTGGAAATTTCATAATTATGGAGGCACCATGCAAAAAAAATTACTTCTCAGAATAGATATTTTCAGTATTGTCCACGAAAATTACCGATCGTGGTGGGTGAGTGTTAACGCTCTGACCATGCATTCAGAAGGGCGCTGGTTCGATTCTCCGTCTGAGCATCCATATTCTGGTTTTCCATGGTTTCCCCAAATCACTCCAGGTGACCGTTCCCTGCATCAATCCTTTCCCGCCTCTAATGATGTCGATGTTGACGAGGTGTAAAGCCATACTGGTACGCTAATAATTTATCCACTTACGATGGTGATCCCTTAGTTCGTGGCCTGACACTAATACACATGAGATTCGCATTCGGGAAGATGCGGTTTCGAATCCTTATCCGGGCACCCACATCTGAATTTTCGCCTTTGTTTGTTCAGAAGGTCACTGCCGAATTTCTTCCAGTTACTTGCTCCCCGGTCCTTTCCCACTTCTAACGATTTTGACGTCAACGAGGTGAAGCCAGAAAAAAAAAAGGCTTTTCCATAGCATTAATTTTTCGGGTGATATCCATACTAACCTGGTTGCTTACATATAAGTTACACACTTCAAGCACGTTCTTTACCATGCAGCGTCCCAGCTAATGATGTTTTGTCAAAGTTCACACTATTTCCCTGTGTCTCTGGTAGCAGCAATATCTGCGTGACCAGTCATTTCAGATGTTTGGAAATTTCATAATTATCGAAGCACCATGCAAAAAATTACTTCTCAGAATAGATATTTTTCAGTATTGTCCACGAAAATTATCGCGCGTGGTGGGTGAGTGTTAACGCTCTGACCATGCATTCAGAAGGGCGCTGGTTGGAATCTCCGTCTGAGCTCACTCCAGGTGACCGTTCCCTGCATCAATCCTTTCCCGCCTCTAATGATGTCGATGTTGACGAGGTGTAAAGCCATACTGGTACGCTAATAATTTATCCACTTACGATGGTGATACCTTAGTTCGTGGCCTGACACTAATACACATGAGATTCGCATTCGGGAAGATGCGGTTTCGAATCCTTGTCCGGGCACCCACATCTGAATTTTCGCCTTGGTTTGTTCAAAAGGTCCCTGCCGAATTTCTTCCAGTTACTTGCACCCCGGTCCTTTCCCACTTCTAACGATTTTGATGTCAACGAGGTGAAGCCAGAAAAAAAAAGGCTTTTCCATAGCATTAATTTTTCGGGTGATATCCTTACTAACCTGGTTGCTTACATATAGGTTACACACTTCAAGCACGTTCTTTACCCACCTCCGTATCAAAATTGATCTGTCATACAACGTTGCAGCCAGCAACATTAGACATGTGAAATAAGGTAATGGAGCTCCGTTCCTATCCACAATTGGGTTGATACAGGTTGTACTGGTCTGGAACTTAGGACGATGCGGTTTTGCCCGGTCAACCATGTTTCGATTTTACAAGGTTTTTCCGCAACCGCTTGAGGTGAATGCCGGGATGGTTCCCACAAAGGACCATAGTCGAATTCTCCCCCGTTCCTTCGTTCAATCCTCTGTCGCCTGTAAAGTTCACGATGAGAGACGACTGAAGAGGCATAACACCCTTCGATTTTACAAGGCTTTTCCACAACATTATACAGGTGAAATAAGGAAACTGAGCTCCGTTCCTATCCACAATTGATATTCAGTGTATCGCACTATAAACGTGACTCCATATTTATTTACTTCGCATGCGCAGATAGTTGTTTGTTCTCACTAGCGCGCGATGGATGCCTGGACGGGGATTCGAACCCGCGTCCTCCCGAAAGCGAGGCCAGAGAGTTAACCGCTCACCCACCACGCTCGGTCTGAGTCGTAAGAATATGCACAAAACTTTGTCCAAAACACTCGCCGTCACAAACGTCTTTCGCCGAACTTATCGCAGTTAGTAAGTCTTGGTCGCTTCAGTAGAAATCGCGTGGTAAATGGTCGTACCTTCAAGATTGTTCGGTGAATAAGTTGTTTTTTTTTTTTGGCTTTACGCCTCGTCGACGTCGAGGTTATTAGAGGCGGGAAAGGATGGAGGTCAAGGAACAGGATTCGGCCGTGGCCTTTGTGAAGTAAGCATTACGCCATTTGCCTGGAGTGATTTGGGGAAACCATGGAAAACCCAAATCTGGATGCCCGGACGGAGATTCGAAACTACGTCCTCCCCGAATGCGAGGCCAGAGCGTTAACCGTTACACCACCACTCTCAGTAGAAACGCGTAGTCCACAAGCTTCGAGCATGGCAATGCTATTCCGGCGAACTTCTCTGTTCATACCGCAGAATTCTCATACCCACAGAACGACAAAAGCAGCAGAGTACATTTTCTTGCAATCCATTTGCCTGCCATTCATATCTTGTCTGCGTTCTTGACGAGTTTTGTCTTTGCATTTGCCTGGAGTGATTTGGGAAACCATGGAAAACCCAAATCTGGATGCCCGGACGGGGATTCGAACCGCCGTCCTCCTGAATGCGAGGCGAGAACGCTAACCGTTACACCACCACTCTCGGTAGAAACGCGTAGTCCACAAGCTTCGAGCATGGCAATGCTATTCCGGTGAACTTCTCTGTTCATACCGCAGAATTCTCATACCTCACAGAACGACAAAAGTAGCAGAGTACATTTTCTTGCAATCCATTTGCCTGCCATTCATATCTCAAGGGCAGCTGGACACCAAGAGCAGCTGGTGCTAGGGAAGGCAGGTGTTCAAACAAGTGGCCATCCCCAGGTAGCGAGAACCGGTTTTTGTTCACCCGCCCGCTCTACAAAAACTGGTTCTCGGCGCGGGGTATTAGGTTACAACAGGTTTGTACCTGCCCGCCCCGCTCTACAAACCGGTTTCTTGCGCGGCGTATCGATTCCAAACCGGAGCTGGCGCGACACACCTGGTGTGGTTGGGGTCACTCAAGTGGCCTAACAAAAATAACACCAAGGGCAGCTGGTGCTAGGGAAGGCAGGTGTTCAAACATGTGGCCATCCCCAGGTAGCGAGAACCGGTTTTTGTTCACCCGCCCGCTCTACAAAAACAGGTTTGTACCTGCCCGCCCGCTCTACAAACCGGTTTCTTGCGCGGCGTATCGATTACAAACCGGTTGACGGCGAGGGGTTTCGAATTCAAGGTCAGAGGCAGGGTATCAGATTACAACAGGTTTGTACCTGCCCGCGGTTTCGAATTCAAGGTCGGCGGTAGCGTATCAGGTTACAACAGGTTTGCACCTGCAAAAGGTGCCAGGTTACACGGAAGGAACACCTGCAAGTTTCAAGGTCAGCGGGATGGTGTCAGGTTACAAGGAGGGGAGGGGAGGGGGTATCAGGGTGCAAAGAGGGGAAACTGAGGTTTCAAGGTCAGCGGGATGGTGTCAGGTTACAATGGTGGCGTGGCTAACTTTAGTTCCGAATTCGCCGCTAGGGGGCTTTGGGCCTGTTCCCCCAAATCCTCACTACTTGCGTAAAAGACTATCAGTAGGAGCCGGCATTCGATTTCTTCTATAAGGGAACGAGTAAATTTTCTATATCTCCACCTTGGCCACAAGCAATGGTCTCAGAGGAATTCTATGACGCATCAGCATGTTCTGCCTTAGCATGACACGATTTTTATCACTCGGGACTGGGAAAAGGTGGGTAAGTATATGCCACAGCGAATATCTCTCTGTTTCTAGTGAATCACTGATGTGTTACAAGGAATTGATTGAATTTTTAGACAAAGTACAGATAAAGGCCCTCAATTTGTGATTGCTTGCCACAGTCCTTACGAAAGCATAACAGAATTGATACATTGCTCGGGTAGACAGACGATATAGGTTTGAGCTTGTTGGCAAAAATTACGAGTGTGATGGAATATTTTATACCAATGACAGCAGAGTTAAGATTAGAGAAATAAGGCGTTGTACTGATGCTTATACGAATTCTTTCTCCCCTCGTTCCATTCGATGAGTTTTGCCATTGTCAAACTGGAAACTTTGATTTGTCTAGCCTTGGAGCTGGTCTGGGAAAGGCATGTCACAAATATTTTCTAGTGGGCTCTTGTCCAAAGACTGAGTCTTTAGGGTTGAGAATAGGCTTGAAAAAATTACATGCTGATTGGTTTGACATCAGTGGAAGGTATATTGATGGAGATAGTGACATGCAATCACTTCTGTCTGTAGGGAAAGAAACTGGATTTCAAATCAGTAACTTTGATTTAGTTTAGAAGTAATCGAATTCATCGAGTTTATTCTTGCATACATAAGGAAACGCCTTCAAAGTGACTGTGTTCTCGCTCTGTTTCATTGCACCTAATTTAATACATCCTTTAAAATACACGGAATATAGCTGAAACTCGTAAGCTATCACTAATGTTGTTATCTATTATATTGGTTCATAACGGATCCAACATGATGTGCTAAAGTGAATATGTTTAATGAATTTTTAATGTCTGCCTGATTCGATGAACGGAATTTATGGTTTTCTCTACCTTCGTCGGTGACTGAATTTTTAATGTCTGTCGGTTTCAGTAATAGGTTTTCGCGCATTGATCGGTTTTTGAGGATACGAATTTTGAAAGGAATAACGTATCTGTGGTAATCCTATACTTTATTGCATAAATTTCATAAATCAACACAAAACAGGTACACATAGACATCTTCCTCGATTTTATACCTTTCAAAATTTCTGAGTTAATGACGTTTTACATTTAGGCCATTAGCGTATTTTAAAGGAAAAATTTATGCTTTTCAATCGTGTATAACTAATTTTTTATTCAATTACAACAAATCAAGCTGGTTTTGAAAACACGTAATTTGGGGAAAGGGATTTGACTACCATAAGGGATTCTTAGATTTTTATTACGAAAACTGAGATATAATAATTATTCTCATTTCGTAATAATTTCTTCTGTTTTAGTTTTTATTCAACGTCATGCTTTCGAAACAGCAGACACCGAAATATTGCTGCATACTTGCGAAACAGACCACTAATGCATTTCGATAATAGCAAACACACACAGAAACACTTACTAGCTGGGTAAATATTTGTGGCATTTTCGCAACCGAGCGCATGTTGGAACACCCCCGCCATCTAGCGACAAGTGCCTACTATGCTCTGCCGTGTGCTGGTCCCTAGCGACAGTTATGCAAGTTACCGCGCATGTCGCAACAGGGTCTCAGCGGCCGAGCAAGTAAGTACATGTCGACACCTGTGCAAATACGCCACAGGCGTGGGTTTCCCCTCGCAAGATAAGGATAGAAGATCTAGATCTGTCTCCCTCGTGGGGGAGTGGAATGTCTGCGTACAAAGAAATTAAACGCTTGGTAGGTGCTGCAATCTCGCGACCGGTCAAGGAACTAACACGGCTACACATGCGCAAATTGAGGTTTGCGCTGACAATTGGCGACGCCCCCTGCACTCTGATTGGCTGATTCAAAAGCCAGCCGTACAAAGAACTTAAATCTGTGACGTCACACGGTCGAGTGGAGTCTCTTCGGCTTGTCCAAAGAGCTATATTTTTCAGCCCCCCCCAAAACCCCCACTACTAGTATCAGACAAAAGAACGTGAGACAATAGTGTAATCTATCTCCATTAATATTCAGTTTGTATGTAGAGGAAGAAATAAAGGCAGAAAAAGAAAAATTTGAATGTGGCTTAAGTGTGCAAGGACAAAAAATCACTGGGGTGCGAGTTAGTGAGTACATTGTTCTGTTAGCAGGACGGACTAAGAATGTTGAGAAGTTATTGAATATCATATATAAAATACTAAAGGATCATTTTTGTAAAAATATAAATCAAATCAAAACAAATGTAATGAAATGTAGTAGAAATTGTAGCAGTAATAGTGGATTAAATATAAAAGAAAATGGTCAGATGTGGTAGGACGAGTAAATGAAGACATGCGGACCTGGTTAATTTGTTAGTGGAGGGAACAGGTGAAGGAAAAAAAAAACCGTAGAACTGAATCCACCGACCATTCCTTCTAGTCGGTTGTGGACGTATATCTGCAATTTAATACCGAGCGTGAAGAAAGAGCGGTAACGCTGCAGCCTCTTATTCGGGAGGACGCGGATTCGATTCCTCGTCCCGCCATCCTGATTGGGTTGTCCATGGTTTCTCAGAATCATGCAATGCGAAAGCGGAAATGGTTCCTTCAAAATGTCGTGGCCTAATTACTTCCCACTTAAAAAGCAGAAATCATTGAATGTAAAAATTTAAGGGCGTAAAATATATTGAATTTATCACATGGAAGATGTTGGTTTTGTAATGCTGAGTATAAGGTTCGATTACGGTTTTAGCCGCTTTCGTTATTACATTATAAATGTACCGTACTTGACAATGAATCCACATCAAAATTAGTATTATTGTATATTTAATTTTCACAATACCTGCATTATCCATTAAAAATTCTATTCGATTGTAAATACTTACTTCTTCTGTTCGTAATGCCTTCCGCAATACTGCCAGATGCGACAAGACTATTTTAAAAGTGAAACTGCCTATAACTAAAATTGTACTATTCAACTATAATCTCTTAATATGCATTCCTCATCTAATATTATCTGTTATAGCCCAGGGGGAAGATTATTAACAAGATTAGAAATTATTCTTAAACTTAAATTGACGTTTTATGTCACCTAACTTTTCCAGGTTATTGTTTTCCTAATTTCTACAAGTGAATTAATATCTTAAAAAAAAGTTCTACTTGCTGCAACATAAGTAAGATCTGCTTAGATGTTATTTGAAAATGGTCGCTTTTGCAATAATTCCGGAGATAGATGTGCTCGAAATGGTTAATTATTAGGAGTGAATTTAAGAGAAGATTCTTTTTATAGTTCAGTGCTTTCGAATAAGCCCTATGGTTTAAATAAGAAAGTTTTATTCAACTAAATTTAATAGAAATAGTTTTTTGTTTTATGTATTAAGTTTATCTGTATTTTACTACAGAAAATTCATGTTTTATACAAATGTTATGTTGGTATAGAATTAAAAAAAAAAAATCATCTAATATAGTTTCGAAGCAGCGACCGCATCGTTAGTAGTCTACGATGTTAAGCAAACCAACCTACATCGAACTTCCTATCTGCACACATCACTGAGGCTCGCTGGCTTCAAAATACATATTTCACGTTAATATCCTTATGTCCGCTTGCATACCAAAAAAAAAAATTAAAATTTAAACGACTCGTGACTTGCCTATCCTTTGGTCGGTCCATTTACGGACTTATGGATGATACGAAAAGTAGAAATAAGTAAAGAAATTATCCAAAAGATGAGAATAAACGTTTCTATAGCGTATGCGCAATAAAACTGAATAAAATTTAACGCCTTGTCTACTCTTTGCTATGCCTCAAACCAATCCTAAAAGTTACTTTCCAAACATTAATATTAGATTTAATCACCAAGAGAATGATTACCTTTACTCCCTTAACTTTCTTGACCTAAAAATTACTCGGTTTGGAAATAAACATAAATTTCAGATTTATAGAAAGCCCACCACCACTGATATCACCATTAACAATAGCTCTTGCCACCCCACACAACACAAAATGGTATTTTTCAACTCCATAATTCAGCGTGCATATGAAATACCCATGGACACTACTGATTTTCTTAAAGAAATGCAATTTATAAAAACTATTGCTCGCAACAGTGGTTTCAAGCCATCTTTTATTGAAAACCTATCACACATAATAAAAAATAAAAAAGCCCTCATAAATTCACAACACACAGCTTACCAATCCCCTTTTTACCAACCACATGGACCTATAAATATAAAGCCAATTTACTCCAATATCCCTTATTTAGGTAAAATATCTTACAAGATTGCAAACCTATTTCGAAAAAATAATGTTAAAATTAGCTTTAACACAGATAACAAGCTCCAAAATAAACTTATTCACAACACTCAAATTTCTAATTCACACTATAATAAATCTGGCATTTATAAAATAACATGCACAACATGCTCAGAGACTTATGTGGGTCAAACAGGTAGAAACTTTTCTATACGTTTTGAAGAACACCTTGATGCCATTAGAGTATGCAACACAGATAAGTCCACTTTTGCTGCCCACATATTAAATGAAAAACATTCCCCACCCACTATAGAAGAAAACCTACAGATGATTCATATTGCAAACAAAGGGAAGAAAATGGATATCCTTGAGGAACTTGAAATATACATTCACGATAAGCTATTGCCATACCACCTTTTAAATGAACAAAAAGATCTTTTAAATAAAGCATTCCTGTTCAATTTTATAGACCTATTCGCTAATAAATAACAGATTAAATAATACATGTCTCCCATATGCCCATATACATATTACTATATGCATATTAAACTTAACGACTATTTATAATTTTTATTGTTATCCATTATTCCGTTTTTACCAATATAGTTATAGAATTAAGTTCAAATTTTGTTATCATATCTAATTTTTTATCAATTACACATTACTGTCTGTATAAACCTCTTTGTATAAATCTCTTTGTAAATACTTCTTTGTATATGAACGTCTCTGTCATGTTTGTTTGTAAATACAGTAGCAAGTGTGCAGCGTGTCTATTCCACATATATTTGTGGAATATAATGGTGATAGTGCGTAGTGTTACACAAAAATGTGCCTCCTCAACTGTGTTCCATACAAGTCTTTGTTCTCGGATATAAGCAGACGCCTAATGTAAGTTATATAGCCTACCAAGTTTTTACTATCATCACTCCAGATTTAAATTCTTTCGTCAATCCTCATATTTTTGTTATTCTAGGACACAAAAACACGCCTGCAATTCGCATCTGTATTGTTAAAACCATCTGATGATGAGCAATGTATGTTTGAAACCGGTAATGGTAAAATAAAATAAAGCAACACCATAAACTATGACTGGTCGCTGTATTCAATTATCAACCAAATTTAATAATATGATATTAGAAAAGGAATCAACTTTAACTGGCATTGGTTGAAATACCCGGCCAATCAGACACTTAAGTGGGTGGAGCTAAGGCACGGATTTGCCATGTGTGACACGCAACGCAGAAGATGGGTGGACGGAGAGCAGCTGTCGCCAGAAGCAGGGCACTTGAACGACGGCTTGCCGAGGCCGCTGCTCGTATGGACGAGATGGTGGCAGAGGCAAAGCGTACACCGCCGCTGTTCTGGTCGACTACAGCCAGGGCCGGCGTTAGGAGGGGGTAAGCGGGGCAAAAGTACCCGGGCCCCGCGGGCTGATGGGGGTCCGATCACAGACTATAGGGGCCCTGAGGCCATGAAGCCAAGATTACGATTACGCCCCCATTGTCGCCATGCCATTTTGTACCCGGGCCCGAAATTCCTAGCGCCGGCCCTGACTACAGCGCAGTTCATGGTGGCTGCGTTTGTGGCGCCGGAACTCCCAGAGCCGCCTGAAAAGATGGATGTCATCGACCCCCTCATGGAAGAGGGTCCCACATATCCCATCTACGCTGCAACCAGTGATGGTGTCGGATTACTTGGCCGGCTGCAGCGCTGCACTGGATTGCCGCTGCTAGCATGGCCACAACTAGATGGACTAACCATCATGGCCTGCAACTTGACTGACTGGAGGACAGTCATTAACAGGTTGCAAGAGCAGAACATACCCGTGAAGGACGACTATCTACAGCGTAACGTCAAGATAACTTCTACAACAGATGACAACAATCCCGCAACTACTGATAAGACGGCTTCTACTCCTGCTGCAAAGCCTAAGAAGCAAGAAATCGTACAGTGTTTCCAGTGCCAGCGCTACAATCACTATGCGAAGCAATGCACCATGAGGAAGAGGTGCGTTCGCTGCGGGGAAGAACATCAACCGGAAGACTGTTCCAGACCAAAGGAAGATCCGATCTGTTGCAACTGTGGTGGACATCACGCAGCCTGCCATCGCGGATGTCCCAACAGGAAACGATGGTTGCAGAAGAGACAAGCAAGACCTCGAGCTGAGTCGGCGCCTGACACGCAGGGGGACTCAGCCACAGGAAAGGGTCCGACGTCGCAAGCTGCCAGAGCAGTTTGTCGTCAGACAACCAAGCACGCTGCAACGTCCAGCGATGAGCATCGGTCTAGTCACCGCGCCTCACCTCGTCCAGCACCGAATGTCAACACCGCCACCCCACGTGGCCGAACATCTGGCTGGCACAAATGCTGTGAACATATCGCAGCAGATGTGCAGTGGGGGCAGAAGCTGAACAACATCATCGAGATGCTTACGCATCTCATTGACGGGATGACTCAATGGACAGCGAGTATGGCCGTGAAGCTGCAGCCGCTCGCATGTCGCAACATTCCATAGAAGAATACACATAGACAAATGCCGAAAAAAGAAGATATGCCAACAGTGAAGAAATGTCCCATCGACCGAAGAAGGAGAAAATGTCGAAAGACAAGAGCTCCAGAGTACTCTGCTTAAGAATGAATAGGCAGTGAATGGCACCCGTCGTCGTCGTCGTCATTAGGAAACTAAAGGTCTCAAATATAGAAGGTCCTTGATTTAACATCCACCATTAGGATGCCGTCATGGGAGGAGCCGAGAGAAGCGCTGCAGTTTCCTGTGACTTCACGATTGTGCTGTGATGCCAAATCGTTCAGAAATGGGGGATAGACTCAGACGCTCGCGGCCACAAATAAAGTCAAACTGTCCACCTCTCTATTACGTTCCTGATGTCAACTGCATGATCGTTACGTTACTTTCTTTGTTATTCCCCCACTATCATAATTTGTTTGACACGCCCGTGTGGTATAATTATTTCAAACTCGATCAAATTATTCCCTCACATAGTCCCATAAATTACTTTCGTGACCAATCATTTGAAAACCATGTACTTTAATATTTTCTGTTCCCAGTTTTTAATATCAATCCGTAATATGAAGTTGGTATTTTGCCACAATATCCTAACTTCGGGAGCACATACAGCATTGTACAGTAAATATAATAAAATATTCCACAGAGAAGCGACAAGCACATAATCAAATAATATTTAGTAATCCAATCGGATAAATAACATCCAAAGTTGTAATATATTAACGACAAAAAACTGAGAAATCGCCGTTCTGTCCACCTTTACAAATTTAATTTCAAGAAGTGCAGTACTGGTCTTTCTGTGGTGGATCGAAGACTGCCACTCAGTTATTTAATGCAATTTCACTAATTACAACCTGCAGAAGGCTGCTTGGGCCTCACATTCTGTAGAAGCTAGCACAATCGTGAAGCGAGTGGCTCCGTCAAGTTTTATTTGATAGTAAATTCAGTAAGTACTTGTATATTTAAAACTTTACAATTAATATACGGTTTTACAGGAAGGACAATATATGTAGCAAATTTATGTTTATCATGTGACTCATGTCACAGTTACTCCTCAGATCTTTCGCTTTTTTCTTCTTTATTCTGTTGTTTTTCAAAATACAATTCATTTTTGAGCACAGCTATCATTTTACTCACTTCAGCTTTAATGGGATATGGGAATACGTTAATATAAACAGTGATGCCTTTACGTTTGAATTATGCTGACACTATTAAGAAAACCACTGAGTAATTAAATCACCCTACAATGATTTACCCTTATATTTCGACATCCAAACAAGAAAATTTAATTTTATTAAATGCACTTGCAACATTTTATTGATGATTGAGTATTTACACTTGAAAAGATAAAAGTGACTGTGTTTGGACAATCTATTTTATCAATATAATGCAATGCAATTAATTAATATTGTTGCTTTCGTACACTTGATTCAATTCAGTTCACTGAATCCGATATACTGTTTACAACGTTTGTCTTTCAACCAACAATATTGAGGTTGCAAGTAAAAGAGCAGAGTCGTTTCTGGCCAACCTAAATTAAATTTAAATTAAACAGTATTTACGGGACGACGTAGCACGAGATCTTAGTGTACCATATTTCAGATTGATGATTTAATACAAATTACTTTGACATTCTTTTATTTTTTTATGTCTCTACCTGTTAGTATTCAGAAAATAGCTGTTTACATTTTCGCGGCTGAAGTGAGCTCTAGCCATATGCAGCGGTGGGAAAACATGACCCTGATTCGCTACTGTCCACGTGAATGTGCCGTGTTGTACTTTAACTGGTCGAATAGAGAATACTAAGTAGTTTAGATCGCATCAGATGGGAAATTGTTAACCCTGAAATAATCAAGCTTGCAGTGTATACATTTACTAAAGTGTCCTATCGCAAGGGAATGCTAATTCACTTCATAACGCAACGCCTCGAAAAGGAACTACAATACCTTAAAGCAGGGGTGGGAAAATGCCACATGCGGCAAGAGTTTTTTTGTGACCCACCAAGACAATCAGGAAAATCTGCGTTGTTGGCAGTTGATGGTGTTTGATAAATTGAATGAACTGAATGTGACACTGCAGGGAAAGGAGTTGTTTGCACCTGAAATATTAGCTGACTTTTACAAATTTATGTCTGCTGAAAAATTTCTATGTGCGACGAAATTGTATAGGAAAACTTCTCTAAATTTGGGGATCCACACATTTATGAGCCAAGTATTTCTTGCTTTAAGATCACCATGAGTAAATACAGAATATCTTTGATAGTCATTAGATTCTTGACGAGCAATATCACTGCCGTTTCAGATATTGTAGAAAATTATGATTGGGTTCATTCGTCTCATTAGACTGCTTCTAAAACTAAATGTACTTGCAACCGCAGATGATATGAAATTACCACAGTAAATAAATTCAATAAAACTGCCATTATTTTATTTATATTTATTGATTTAATTATGCAATTTATATCTTTTCCAAATTGCAAAGTTAACTAATGAATGTAATCATTTTAAAAGCTGCGACCCTTCGCTAACCTCTGCTTCCACAAAGTGGCTCGCGAGCCAGAACAATTTCCACCACTGCGTTAAGACCAGGGGCGTAGCTACTATGGGGCTAGGCGGTTCAGTGCACCGGGGCCCCTATGCTCAGGAGGGCCCCGAGCATACCTCTGGGGGCCCCAAAGCGCACCTCTGGAGGCCCCCCAGGCGCAATTCAGAGGGCCACGAGCCTTCATGGCAAACTGGCGACCTTTTTTGTTTTTAGCTCTACAGCCCCTCACTAAGAGCCAGCCCTCTCACTGCTCGGGGGGCCCCAGCCATTGCTCAGGGGGCCCCATCCTCAGCTCAGGGGCCCCTTACGAGCAACACAAAGCATAAAAAAAGTTGCCCATCTGGCCTGAGGGCCCAAAATAAATTTTTTGCACCGGGGCCTTTATTGACCTAGTTACGCCACTGGTTAAGACATTGTTTCTAATTAGTGTTGCCAACCGTCCAGTTTTCGGCCGGACTGTCCGGTTCTAACGCGATTTGTCCGTGTCCGGTTCACTACATGCGACTGGACACAAAATGTCCGGTTATTAAGAAAGGGTCTAGCGGAATAAGACAGTGAAAAGTGCCCTTGGCCCATCCCATTCATGGGGCATACCAGTTCATAGATCTTGGTTAGCATAACCTTCGGACTGATTTTTATTTCAATGCCGCCACTCTAGGGGCACGGTGAATGTGCCATTGGGGTCTAAATGCATAACTCGTGAAATCAATGTGGGAAAATTTTGAAAAAAAATGAGGGACGTGCATATTCCTACAGGAATATCTAGTATTTTTGTGTAATTTTTTGGCGCATTTTACAATGTTTATCGCAATTTGTTTATATCGAGTTCCTAGTAAACAAAGTCATATCCTTGAGTGTCAACGTTTATATTTTTACTGTAGAATCATCTATGGGCACTATATCTACGGTTCAAATTTCAGACTTGTCCGAGTGGTGCAACACAGTGAAAAAAGATAAACACTGAATTTGATTCCATCGGGTTGCCTACCGCACAGGGGCCTTACGGTGGGTACTCACCTACGTCATAATTATAGTTGTGAGACGGGTGCTGAAATATTATTTTGTGTATTTCTAAGTTGTTTGGTTGTCAAATGAAAGGAGCGGCTTATAGGATTAATAAAAGCTACTAAATAATCCACGAAAAAGAAGAACTTAATATATTTTTCAGGTATTTCTTACTAAGAAAATCGTTTTGCAGCCCAAAGCACTCAAAACAAAAATCACAGGGCTAACATTTTTCCCCCCTTTGGTTTAATCTTCATTGCTATCTGTTTCTATAAAAGAATTTGCATGAACGTCGTCAAAAAGCCTGCTTAGAACTTGAGACGGTCGAAATTTTTTTATATAAGTATCGAGCATTTGAAAGGTAATAAATTACCGCAGCTACATGAGAACAGCATCCTATCGTTCTGCTACCGTTAGCGCATTCGCAGTAGTATCGCTTGATACGTAACCTGTGGAGTTCGGCGAATAATCGACATAGCGTCTCGAATTCAGAGAAACAGATCTTTCGCTCGCCTTGCTACCGCTACTGCACCTGCTATTTGGTTTGTTATGTCAGTTTTATTAGGACATAACGTAATTATTTTTTTATCGTTTCTAAATGGAATTTAATATGAACTTCTTAACAAAAGTTATTACCTAACAATAGCTCTTTCAAATGACATTAGCATGATCAGTGGCCGCCGATAAACCAAAGTGCTCATTGTCCTTTGCACAAATTGGTAAATTGAATAACTGTTCTGTTTTTACTTTACATGCATTCGTAGACTATTGATTTTTAAATGGATTTATTTATTAGTTCATTGAAGAAACAATACTTATAAAATATTATAGATGCGTTTATTTTGATGAATTAAAATACCCGTTTATAAATAATCGGCTTTTTAATTTTTATAAAGTTTTGGAAATCATGAACAAAAAAAAAAAAAAAAAAATTCTACTGCTAGCTACAGTATTACCTATATTATTAAGAAAAGTAACATTAATACTTCCAATGTGATACCTAAAAATTCGTTGATAGTAGTGTTCTTCGTTCATTATGGATTTGTCCTATCGCTGAAAATACGCGTTCGCAGAGTACGGATGTCGCTGCTAGGCAAAACATATATGCGTAAACATGGGGATATAACTGACGACGATCGTTCCACCACTGAAGCGGATCTTCTTTTTGGTCTACATACATTGAGGTATTTATTGAGTTCGCGAATATCAGCAGTAAGTTGGTTACCTGGTCTAAACATTTTTCTAATTTCATGGTCATACTCGTCCCATATACTGTCTTTTCTATTTTCATTTCTGTTGCCACTAGAACTAGCCGCCGATGAGTCGCTATGAGTAGGAACAGCTACTGAAGTGTCCTGATTCTCCTTCTGAAGTAATTGCACACTGCCGATTTTATTTCTGATGCCTTGTATTACAACTTCACAAGCTCTTTGGTTTCTAAATCCTCTCTGTCTAAATCTGGGGTCCAGAACCATGGAGGAAGGAATATATGGAGACGAAATAACGCTAAATCAGGTGAAACCTCACATAAAAACTCGTCTCCCACTGCGCATGCGCGGCGGCCATAGGAATCACCCCAAAACATTGGTCTGTTTGCACTGTGCCTGCTGCTGAGAATATTTCATTTTATAATATTCTAAAGTTTTCTATAATTCCAAGCTGTGTTGCATACAGTTGCACAATCAGACAAGATAGGAAACAACATGGAGTAACGTTTCATAAGTAAGTCACATTGTAATTATTGTTTTTGAAGTGTCTGATAGGTAACTGCAACATTAGGGCCTATCGCTATAAATTTATTTATTGCTCTCAATAGGATTATATCATTCTCAAATGTTTGTTGGCGAGGTGTCGAAAATTAGCATACGTTACTACTTTGCACCCGAAAAGCTAGCCTTGTTGTAGCCAAGTGTTGAAAGTTTAATTTAAGTGGGTCAAGTTTACATCGCGACACAATGTATATGGTATTCTGCATGCTTTACTCCAGTTTCAGTTTACACTGAAAGTGTACGATGATATTAATTGTGATATTTTGTGCTGTGCGAACTACTAAACGTGATGAAACAAACGCTGTTGCCCGAAATGTAGTTCACGATGCATTTAATTTGTTTAGGTGTGTCTACATAGTTTGATTTTGTAGCGGCAATATGAATGGAAATGTTGGTAGGTTGAAATACGGTGTGTCCCGGAAGAGAACAAACAATTTAATTATTATTAGTTTTTAGCTTCTCATTTATGAATGCACTGATCTTGCTAACAAAAAATATAGGCCACTAACAGCACAATATCTTCTAAGTAAGCTCAGAAACTATGAGGTCTTTTGAAGTGTTCATTTTTTAAACATTCTAAACATTGACTTAAGGTATATATTAAAATTAATTGTGATAATTTATGCTTCGTGAACTTGGGATCATGATATTGCCAATGTTGTTGTAGCTAGAACTGTAGTTTAAACTGATTTTGTGTGTTGAGGTGCGCAGCACTATTATGGCCATGGAGATGCTATTTGATGATTGATTGTCATGTAAATTGACGAAACTAATCGAAAATCAAGAGTAAATTTTTTTGATATCTCCCTTAGTTCTCTAGATATCAACAATCAAAAATTAGTTTCAGGTATAGTTCCTTGTGCCTTTGGTGACGTTTTTATTCTGCTCAAGGCCGCGTTTCAACCTAGCCACAAGGATTATTAAAAAAATTAAACACCCAATCTACAAGTGCAGCAAAATTATCTTTTGGTCCAGTCCGCGTCATAACCTTACAATCTCAATTTGGAGACAGTATATCTCGCGAACTAAGAGAGATATCGAAATATTTTATTCTTTATTTTCGATTTGTATCGTCGTGTTACATAAGAATTTATCATGAAATATGACTTTGGGGAAACGATTCTTCTGAATTTCAACCCAAAACACTTCACTTTTGAAACAGTATAAATCGAGAACTAAACACGATATAAAAAAAATTTATTCTTCATTTTTGATGTGTCGAGTTACATAATAATCCATCAACAAATTGCGGTGCCACGGTTGTCGTATGATTACCTTGAGGTTTTGTGCCTATTCCCCGTCTTTCTACGGCCAAGCGATCTCCCCATCCCACTCCTCTCTACCCGGTTTCACTCCAGGTGCGTGGTGAAGGTCCCTTGCATCGTCTCCATATATTTCTTCCTCCATGTCCAGAACGGTACACTCAGCGTGTAGAATATTATACTCTACATCAGTGGTTCCTAACCTTTATTGGTACACGACCCACTTTTAAGTTAAAAAAAAAAAAAAATTCGCGACCCACCTAATATGAGAGTTTATCTAATATCAGAATGGGAACTGTTGTATGACATCGATAAGCTATAGACTGTCCTAATCTACGAAAAGGCAAATTTTCATACAAAGGATATACTATCAACATAAACAAGAATTGGTAATACATAAAACAACAAACATATTATAGACTGCACAGACCATCACCTAATCAAGTTGACTGCTGAAATTCCACGATTAGAAGTAACTCGATCAGCATATTAAAATGCAACTGGTCTGCCAAGTCGCTTTTTGGTGGAAACCACCTGCAGACCCGATTTTAGTGGTTGATTGGTAGGTGTATCATTGTGTTTTACTGCACCCAAATGTATGAAAATATGGTAGACTGGGAGCAGGAAAACACAATGGTAAACTTACAAGTCAACCACTAGAATGGGATATGTAGGTGTTTTCCACCAAGATATGATCAGTGGCATTTTAATTTGCAAATCGAGTTTTAACTAATCCTAGAATTTCAGCCGTCAACTCGATGAGGTGATGCTTTGTGCAGCCGCCTCCCGCTTTATTACAAAGATAATCAAAAATACTCAGTTATTATAAAAACACAAATTTACAATCAGTGAGACTTCTGGCCCTGTTGTTTACTGATGAGGGCATCGATATCAGGGTTAACACTGGTTAATTTTAACCTTAAGTCACTTTCTACACATAGATTATTTCTGTTTTTGTTTTTCAAAAACAATAAAGTAGAAAAGCTCGTTCTCACAAGTATGTCGTGTTGAACGGCATCAAGAACTTCACAGCTAATTTAGAGATTTCTGAATACTCTGCTCGTACATCCATCCAGAAGAAAATTAAGGATTTCATGATTATTGCACTTGTAAAATATCATGTTATATTTTCTTAAATAGGTGAATTGAATGATATATTTTTGTGGCAAAAACCTCGATTGTTCCGCGACCCACCAAAACACACGCCGCGACCCACCAGTGGGTCGCTACCCATAGGTTGGGAACCGCTGCTCTACATCTTTAAAACGGGCTTCCATTCCTTTCTTCAGCACTGATTGCACAGCGACAATTTTTTCATTGTTAGAAGCATGTTTCTGCAGAAAACTTTTAAGCAAGGAGGACAAACAAATTAATTTGTTGTTGTGTTGCAATCATTTACCCTCCCCCCCCCCCCCTACTTGTGTGTTACGATTGCAAAAATCGCCAATATTTTTAACTTGCACTGAAACGTCAGATATGTTTTTTCGTAGCTTCACGCACAACAAGATTTAGAGTGTGAGCGAACCATGAGATTGATGGCCACTCCCCAAGTATGACAGCAGCAGATCCGGCGCTAGGATTTTCCAGGTAAGCGTTATCAGCCCCCCCCCCCCCAACAAAATGTTTAACGTTAAACTTTTTTTTTGTATAGTCAGAAAATTTTAATGCAAAAAATTAAAAACATCTTTTTTTAAGAATGATTTTTAATATTTAACTTCTATTTCGTTAGCGACCCTGGCTCGCGAGACCCTGTCGGGACCTCGGGCCCGGGGTACTTTTGCCTTGCTTACCCCTCCCTAACGCCGGCCCTGGAAAGCAGATAAGATGTTTGCAGCATTATCGCTGGTAACAAGTGTATACACTGTTCATCATAATAAGTATTAATTAACTCGGGATTGTATTTGTAGATTACAGGAGATATTGGTTATACTAATGGGTTGTTGCTAACTTGTTGTCAATATATAATAATATTATCAATTATATAGTAATATTGACACTACTAATAAGTGTATGTACTGTTCCACATCCCCGAGATTATTCTCACATGGGATCAAAGTGAACATGTGAACATACATACATACATATGCCACTCTACCATCATGGAATTGCATAGGTTTTGGCTGCTATGCTGCTCATTATAATTTATACAACTAAATAATGCCGACTGAAGTTTAGTCTCTGCATCTATAAAGCCCTGGGATACAATGGTTAAATTGCGTTCATTATTCCTTGACGTCCAACCATCAGTACTGAGAGACAACGCAGAATTGAACAGCTGTATGAATATCTTCGTGGGGAAGATCTTCGTGGGAGTTTAACAGCGCCGGGTTATCGGCGTACATTGCTATCGCTGAAGTGGTCATATCGGGGAAAACAGAGGTATAAATATTGAAGAGCGTTGGTCCGAGGACAGAGCGTTGTGGAACATCAGCTAGGACAGGCCGGGGAGTGGATTTGACTGAATCAATTTTTACAGAAAAGGTGCGTCGGAGTAGGAAGCTGTGGAGGATTCTGTACAAGTAATCAGAGAGTCCAATGTTGCGCAGTTTATACAATATCCTAGCATGCCACACTTTGTCGAAAGCCTGTGTAAAGTCTAGAAAAGCGGCAGCCGTGTGCTGTTTTCTTTCGAAAGCGCGTCCTATGATTTCGGAGATGCGGAGAAGTTGATGGGTGGTGGAGTGATGTGTTTAAAATCCTAACTGATACTTGGGTATGACTGAACTATGACTGAGGAATTTTAATATGCGTTTCTTGATGATTTTTTCGAATATTTTAGATAGAGCCGGAAGTAAACTTATTGGTCTCTAACTAGCTGGTTGGTTGATGGGTTTGCCGGGTTTTGGGAAAACAATTATTTCCGCATGTTTCCAGGAATATGGGAAATATCCAAAGCGGAGTAGTGCATTAAATATGGATGCTAGGAAGGCTACAGCTTTATCAGGTAGATGTTTGAGGGACACATTGGGAATTTGGTCGTGGTCAGGGGCTTATTTGGAAACGAGCGAGTGTAGAAAGAATCGGATCTCTCGGGGTGAGGTAAACGCGATTGGCAGAGAGCGGTGGGGTTAAAACGAGGAAGATTCTCTATTTCAGTTGTCGATTGGTCGTCGTGTGCTGTATTTGGAGCGAAGGACGATTGGAAGTAACCAGCAAGCAGTCTACATTTTTCTTCATGACTGGTGAAGTAGCTGTCTCCCTGTCGGAGTGGAGGTATAGTGAGGGGTTCGCGAAGGATCCTTTTAGTCTCCTTCCACAGAGTACCGTCGTGAGGAGAGATGGCGCCGATAAGTATGGAAACGGTATGAGTCCAGAGCTTGTGGTGGTTTAGTTGATTGAGACGAGTACGTTGCCATTGTAGTCTATGATTTTGCCATTGCCTTCTCATGCGATGCTTGGCTTGGAGCAGGTTCACGATTTCCAACGGTAGAGTTTTGTGCTAAGAAATTGGTCTAGTTGGGCGTGGAGGGGTTGAAGTGGCTGCCTTCAAAGAGAATATTATACTTGCGGTGAGATGAGAAATTACAGTTTCAACGTCGGTTGTGTTTTGTACAGGAACATTAGCGCGAAGATTTTCACCTAGATGACGTTAAAATTTAGCCCATTCAACACGCCCCATTAAAAGTGAGGGTGTATGTGACTAAGTAGGAGTATTTAATTCGAAAGTGACTACTGATGGTCAATGGTCAGAATCGAGTTCAGGTAGCACTTGTGTATAAAGAGGATGGGAAATTTGTTTCAATAGTATTAGATCGAGGATGTCTGGGAGTACGTGAGGGTTATGGGAATAATAAGTTGGCTGGTCTGGAAGGAGGAAATGCTGCCTGTATAAGTCGACGACCATTAGGTGTAGTGACTCTACATCCCCAGAGGGCATGTTTACTATTCAAGTCTCCCATTAGTAATGTGGGAGACGTCGTAGTGAATAATGTATGGAAGTCTTGCTGTTCCAGACGTTTCGATGGCGGTTTGTACGCGGCTATGATGGTTATGGATTGGCTGTTCCGCGTAGAAATCTTGATAGCGCAGGCTTCTAAGTTTGACAATGTTGCCAGAAAGATGGGATGGTGGGAGAGGTTCCTTTTGATAAGTAGTGCAACTCATCCGGAGGCGGTATCAGCAATATGATCTGTAGATAGAATATCCTGGCATAGTGAAGCGCTCTTGCGGAAGTAGATGTGTTTCAGAAATGCAAGCAACGTCTATATTACGTCTGGACAGAAATTCGAGAAGTCCTTGTCACTTAGATTTAATTCCGTTGGCATTCCAGTTTTGGAATTTGAGAGAAGAAAAGGCTGGAGGAGCACTATTATTGATTACGTAGTAGCTCCGTGACGAAGTTAAATAGTAATGATTTAAAGCGAGAAAAAAATGGTTGGATAATGTGAAGGAAGGAGACCAAGAGAGAGTTTAGCAGTCCTTCCAGTGTTGCAGAACAGGAAGAGCTAGCGGTGTTAGTGGATTCTTTGCAGCGATAGTGATGTTTGGGAGGCCATTGCGGCAGCTGCCTGGCATTGCAGGAAAATTTCATTCCTCGAGTAGTGGTGCCTGAGATCCTTGTGGAGGCGATGGGGCAGTGGAAGATGGGCTGCTCATAGGTGGCAGAATCTGTTGTTTGGTTCTTTTAATGGTCAGGTAATAGGTACAGCCTCGATAATTAGCAGAGTGCTTACAGTCACAGTAGACACATTGTGGGTCGGTTTGTTTAGCTTTTGGACATTGGGAGTAGTGGTGGTTTTCCTGACATTTTACACATCTGGAAGGAATATAACAGAAATTTTTTGTATGTCAGAAACGTTGACATTTAGTATATTGTGGGAGATTTTGTGGGGTTTTCTACAGAGATGATAGCACGGAAGAGACTAATTGGAAGATTTCTTTTGCATGCTGGCTGTCGTCTAATTCATCGACGCACAGGGGCATTGGCATTTTATTTTAGTAGCTGGTAACTGTTGAGTTTGAAGCTCTTCTAGAATTTCAGCATCAGGTAATGAGAATGGGACGTTGCGCAGGACTACCTCTAGCATTTGAGAATCTTTGAAGGTGTGGTAGGGAGGCTGTGCCTCGTCTAGGAATTTCGTGACAGCGTGGTAGTCAGTGGTAGAGCTAGTATTAATTTTGACCATCGATCCACGTTGTTGGGTCGTGAAGTAATCCTTCGCTAAGGTGGACAGATCTTTCAGAATTTGCTGGTAATTGTTAACAGCATGTAGAAAGATTGGGGGGTCACTACTTTGACTGCTGCGTCAAATGCGACATCAGTGGCCTCACATTGATCTCCCACGGCGTCTAACACCTAGAACTTGTTATGCAGAGCCATAAGGTTAACTTGGTATTTACGATTAACAGAGGAGGCTGGACCAATTTGCTTTTTGCGGGGTTGTCAAAATTCAGGATGATTGGGATCGGAGTCCATAGGTACAGCTGTTCGTTTGGCGTTTACCTTAGAAATGAAGCTGAAGGAGGACTGATGGTCTCCATCGGGATGTCCGATGTAGTTGGCATGGTGAATTGTGCCCAGGATGCAATAGCTGCCGCTGGAGAAATAGTTGATTGAGGCCTAGGTTATTGTGAAGGTAGTTCTTGTATTTCGTTGACGTTGTGAACAGGATTCAGTGAAATTGCACTCGCGAACCATGAATGATGAGAACTTGGAAGATAAAGATTTGATGTATGGTTCTGATTAACACTCCGAAGTACAGAAACGACTTTAACTGTAGCGATGCACGGAAGTAAACACTTGCTAGCACAGGTGATCTGGCAGGGTAGAGCGCTGCAGGAAGTGCACACGACCGTTGCTATCTGCGAACTGTCTCTTCCTCTACAGCTCATAATCTTAATTTTTGTTTCCAGGAGGAAGATGTGCCCTACCATGTACTTCACGTATCGGTCCTTGTCGATGTTGAATCCGTTCCTGTGGGCCTGCAAGCTGGTGGGATTGACGCCGTTCTCCATAGACTGGGAGACTTGTTCGCTGAAGACCACCAGAGTCGACAAGGCTGTTGCCGCAGTGGCCATATCTCTCCAGTTCGTGGCCATCTACGTTAATTTTGAGGACTCGCTGAAATATCATCATTCGTCTCTCATTTCTTGGGCGGCGTTAGCTACGTGTTTTCCGTCGTTTGTTATATCTGTAATAATTGAACATTACTCCAACATCGAAAAATACAAAGAAATGTTGCTTCTTCTAAGGTACTGTGATTCAATACTTTTCTCAATGCAAGCAGACTTTTCAAGCTCAGTCAGGCGATCAAATACGATTAATTTTATAATAATAGTCATTCTACAAGTTTTAAACCCATGTTACTGGACACGAAAGGGGAACATTTTCGAATACATCTGTAGGATTACATGTTGGGCAATTACCGTACAATTTTTTTTGATGAGTCTTCTGAAGTTCGTAAATTTGACCGTTTTCATAAAGTTTAGATTCATAAGAATCGCGTCACTGCTTACCAATTTGAATACAAAATTCTCGTTTACTTTCTATAGAAGAGAACTTGTGCTGCCGCATATCGTTACCAGACAAAATTCGCTTTTTGAGTCGACTAGTTCGGATGTTGCCAATATTCACGACCGAGAGGTACCGGATATCACATCACTGATGAGGATTTACAGCAATCTTTGTGACTGTGTGGAATTGATATCTGCCACTAACCAGCATTTTTTTGTTGAGTTTTATGTTCGCGTTACTTATCGGTATTATCAATGTCTCGTACATTTTATCTTCTAAAACGGCAGAAATCCATTCTGTTTTGTACCTATATTCATATATGTTTGTTGTCATTTATAGTACAATTTTTGTTTTGATCGTGGTGCCGCCTCACCTCACAGCAGCCGCTGGAAACAACATTGTCAAGGTGATCTGGCAGCGGCTGCTGACCACAGCTGAGGGCAGCGCTGAACAAGCTCAGCTGCGTCAGTTCGCCCAGCTGGTGCGACACCGTCGAGTGGCCTTCACTCTGTTTGATTCCGTCACTGTGGACTTGCGTCTGCTGGCCGGCTTCGTGCCTCTCCTCATCACTTACTCTGTCACAGTGATCACCTTCAACGGCAGCTCATAATGATGCTCTACTCATGCCTTCACTAGCTTTCTATTCTCATCAATCTCTTTATCACACAAGTTATCATGGCAACCACCTGACTCGACATTAGCGAAAGCATTTTTGCCTATCATATTATATTCCTTTTTCCTTAAATTCAAATTTCACCGTAATTCATTCACCGAAATAAAAACTGGTTATGAAAGTAGGTTGATTTGGAGTTGGTAACTTGATTTTAATGTGAGTACTTTCACAAAAATCTAAATTAATTGCATACATTCACATATTCATCATGTGTCTCCACATTATGCTATGGCAACAAGCTGTATTAAATATACAAGCCACCTAACTACCAGCAACAAACATTTTTACCTCACTTAAAAGATGATAAAAAGCACCACTTACAAGGGGAGGTCGGCAATTGTAAAATTCAGTTTCCATTCATACTGTGTGTGTTATAAAAGCTCACGGTCAGAGGGGTAATGCGGGGAAGCAGTAACATGCGCTTCTTCGCGGTTGTCGAGAAAATTGGGATTGAAATGTTCCATTGCATTAAAACACATTCTACGTTACGGAAAATTAAAGGGGCGTTGTATCGAGTCTGTCTGCTGGCAGGTTCTTTATCTATTCAAATCTGCATACATATAATTCCTGGCAATCAGTTTCAACAAATTGTGCATATTATAACTTTTTTTAAATGCCGTTTGTTGTTAAAAATAACGACGCTTTCGAATGTCATTATGTTGTTCGCAAACATAATTCAAAGAACAAATATCGTTACTCGACCGTTACAGTTGAAGGACAGAGGTTCATTCTCGTACCTGTGGATGTGCGGTTCGAAGCGAGATGACGTCGGTTTTTCCTCAACAAAAGGAATTTAAAAAACTTATTATATACATAATTGTTGGATCTGATTGCCGGGAATTATCTGCATACATATTTGAATAAATAAATAAAAAGCTTGCTCCCAGTGGGACTCGATCCGGCGACAATCTGCTTAGGAAGCAGAGCGCTTGCTCGCTGTGCCATGCGCCACTTTCATCCTGCGCCTGTATTTAAACACAACGGAATATTTAAAAGCCGATTTTCTCAACAACGGTGAACAACCGCGTGTTACTGCTTTGCCACGTTGATTGATAGATAAAAAAAATTGTGATGCAGCGCCCGCTCCGGTGGCAATCTCCCTACACACCCCACTTTCTCCTTTCCTCTTCCAACCCACTTTTACCCTCTACTAACTTTTATTTTAAATTCCTTTAGTGTTTGCGGTAAATTATTCATCACTTCTTTTGGAAATTTATTCCAGTCCCTTACACCCATTCCTACGAAAGAAAATTTTCCCATACCCTTATGCCGGAAATCAAGTGCCAGCTCTCTGGCCATAAGCTTTTGTTACATATATTTTGAACTGAATCTGAATTTTACAATTGGCAGCCTCCCCTTATAGTATAAGAGTATGACAATTTTCAAAACTCTCCTTAAGTGTTGAACTATAACACGTGATTAATTAATAGAAACTAAATTATCAGTAAAACTGATATTTTACTACATATTGAATAATTATTTGATTATGTTGTTCAGTTGTAACTTCTAAAGTTTTCATGGAGCACCGCAGTTAATATTGCATGCGTGTTTTGAATCAATTTAATTACTTATGAATGGTTTTACACCCTTCAATTCTGGTCACAGGGATTTTAGCAATTAATTTTGTAATGTTTCACTGTATTCATGTAGTTTAAAGCATTTACGAAATGCAATAAGATTTGAATTATCAAGTAAGCAAACAAAGTTATTTCATCAATGTATTGAGTGTTAAAGATATAATTTAATTATAAATAAAGTTATTGACTTTAAATAGAACGTTGATTATTTCTCTTCCTTCTTAATTATAATTGTAACAACTTATTTAAGAGTAATAAAGTGATTATTTTTGTAGCAGAATTAGTGTTTATAGCGCGCGACGCAACATTAGAACATGACAGAGGGGAAATTGTTGAACCACCAGGGTTCAGAGTAGACGTTCCCATCCAGGAGATACTCCTCATCCCCCAGAGGGCACGATGTCGGAGGGTGGGAACAATACGACTGAGCTCCCCACCTTCGCAAGTACTATGTCTCCTGTTAGAGTTGAAAACCTACGTTGTTAGTACTTATTTATTTATCGTATGGCAGTTTAGAGACTTTTTTAAAAAACATTGATAAAATATATACACTGCAACTTTACAAGATTAAAGACATATATCTAGTTTATTAATATAGTTTATCGATTCCTGAGTTGCCAGCAGGAAGTCCACAGGATCACCACTGTAAGATCTTATAGGACACTCTTCAATAATATGACCAATAGTCTGGATCTCTCCGTATTCGCATAAGGGGGATGGTTCATTGCCCCACTTGTACAGGGAGTGTGCGCATCTGCCATGCCGAGTTCTGATTCTGTTGAGTGTGGACCAAGTTTTACGAGGTAAATCAAAACCTGGTGGCTGTTGTGTGATGCAAGGTAAGCTGTTGTTTTGGTGTACAGTCCACTCCTGGATCCAAGCTTTGGTGATGTTAAAATTGTTAAAATCTTCACGAATAGCATCCCTTGCCGATTTCACTGGCGGTTTTCTAGAGCGAAGCCTGTTGATGTTGGCATCCTTAATATCTTGGTGGATCGGTAAGTTTCTGTTGTCCATTATTCTCTTGTACTCACGTGTAAGAGCATTTATCCGTCGCAGGTTAGGTGGTGCTATATGGCTCAGTATCGAGAGCCATCTTGTGGGAGTTGTCTTGATCACGCCTGGAATCATACGCATAACGTTATTAAGTTGGGTGTCCACTTTTCTCACGTGCGGGCTATTCAACCAGACCGGGGCACAGTGCTCGGCAGCCGAAAAGACAAGACCCAGAGCAGAGGAGCGGAGAGTGGAGGAGGCCGATGCACCCCAGGAGGTACCACATAGTTTTTGAATGATATTGTTTCTTGTTTTTAGCTTCTCAGTCAGTTTCGTTAGATGTTTATTAAAGGATAATATTCGATCAAGGGTAACACCCAGATACTTTGGTGTCTTATTGTGGGTAAGAATGGTTTCTTCGAACCGTATATTAAGTTCCCTTCTAGCGAGTTTGCTATTTAGATGTTTTAGAAGCATTGGGTTGGAGTCGCCACCTCTGGAAATATTTTACATTGTTTCCAGGTCTTCTGTTAGGATTTCTTCTGACGTTTCGATTGACCTACACCTCGTGGCGAGAACCCAGTCGTCAGCATAACCAAACTTTTTTGATGTTGTTTTTCGGGATGTCTGCGATATATAGGCTGAAAAGGAGTGGAGCAAGCACTGATCCCTGCGGTAGGCCGTTCTTAAGTTTCCTCTGAGAGCTGATATCGGTGCTCATGACAACCTGGAACACCCGGTCATTAAGCATGTTGTCTAACAGGCTTGCAATAAGTTTGCAGGGAATTACACGAAGAAATTTATATATCATGCCCTCTCTCCACACTGTGTCGTAAGCTGCCGAGAGGTCGATAAATGGAGTTGAAGTTTTTAGTTTCCTTTGGAATCCTGCTTCAATATAGGTAGTTAGCGAAATAACTTGATTTACACAGCTTCCTGGTCAGAAGCCTGTCTGTTCCACTGGAATCGCTTCAAACAGTCTCTGGCTGATTCTGTTATATATAAGTCTCTCCAATAGCTTGTAGGTCACAGACAATAGAGCAATTGGTCTGTAGTTTTTTGGGCTGTCGGCAAGCTTACCTGATTTTAGTATGGCTATTATCTCAGAGCGTTTAAATTCTTGTGGAATGTTGCCAGACTGTATGACGTTCGTAAAAAATTGCACCAGCCATTTTTTGGTGTACTTGCCGCAATTTATTAGGAATTCAGAGTGTATGTTGTCAAACCCTGCGGCTTTTCTTGTCGAGGTTTTCTTAAGGCCTCTGAAATATCTTCGGTGGTAAAGGGGTGGGAGTATTCGGTTTCTGTGGCTTCATTTTTTAAGTTTTTCAGCTCTCTCTTCACTTGGATGGTATGTGCTTTATCTTTTGGTGCCCTGGATGTAGTTACTATGTGTGAGGCCACTTCGTTTCGGCTAGTGGTCGTTGTTAGTACTAAAAGTAGGCATTTAACCTAATAATAATAATAAAATTTTGAATTCTTTTGACGGAAAGTGGGCGTGGTACGGAAAACGATTCTCTTTTTTAGGTAAGGGTGTCAGGGATTGGAATCAGTTATCAACAGAAATGATGAATAATTTACCGAAAACATTGAAAGAATTTAAAGATAAAATTTTGTAGGGGGCAAATGCAGGTGGGTGCAGGATAGGGGGAAGATGGGTGTGTAGGGAAATTGCCACCGGAGCCTCTGCTCCATTGCAATTAAATTAAATTAAATTAAAACGCTGGGAACTTCTAGTTTAAACCAAGAACGGATTGCTGTAAAATATACTATTTAAGAAAAGTCAGAACATAACAGAAAAATCATTTAGAACTGAGAGTTTAAGAAGAAATAGTGAGAAATTATTAAATGGTAAGTACTGTTTGCGATGGAATTTTCTAAGAGAAAAACATCACGTGAATCTAAGTAAAAAGAATCAGCTAATTAAAACATAAATGGTGAATATTATGTCTAATTAATTATTTTTTGTTTAAATAGATCCAAATTCTTTTTGTGAGTTTCGGAGAAAGGTTAGAAGCGTCTACCAACTGAAGGTTAGCTCTTCAAATTGAGATTCAGTTAGTCTTAAATGATGTAACTCTCTACATTTTCACTTGCAACTTTATTAAAAAAAAAAGCGCTGAAGCATTTGAAGAGTTTCTTTTTATATCCACTCTTTTAATCATTTTCTACGTTTTATTTTGTTATTACGTCATTCAACATTATAATTAACAAATTGGCTACCATGTTAATCCGTTCTTCTGTTGTAGACGGACATTCTAGAAGATCAAAATGTAGTACTAGAAAACTGTCCAACAGTGCACTGTCATCAAATTATTACTTGCATGCTAGTTCACTCTCTTTCCTCCACCACCGACGATCCATTCAACTGCCGTTCCAGTAAACTCGCATCGTGTAAACATGGCCTCAAGGAAGAGATGTGTGTGGGGTTTGTTTCTCTGTAATCTCTACTTTGATTACCTTCTAATTTAAAGTTTAAATTCGACGTAGGTGAAAACGAATGTCTGTTGATGATAAGCGAAAACTCTTCAATTGATATCTAACGCTTAAATGCAAGAGTGCATTATAAAAAGAACACGTTTAACCAGTGTATCGCAACCTGTGTCCGCAGGCAGAATATTAAAAATCGTGTTAAGTAGTATACCTCTGTTTTACCCGGACTATTAGACTGGTTGAAACTTCGTGCTACTGTTTTTTCTCAACAGTCATGATTAACAATAGATGCTCGAAGATGCTAGATGCTAGATGCTAGATGCAGGAAGCTATGCCAGATATGAAGGTCGGGTTAATGGTCTATGAAAATCCCCGCCGAGACATTCAAAACGGGGACATTTCGATCGCCAGTCACTTAACCACTGGGCCACCAGACCGCATCAGATATACTATTAACATTAACATGTCGGTAATGCGAACCCATCTAAAAATCGCCCAAAGCCCCTAAAGAAGTTTTCACTACAAAAACTAAAAATATAACTTAGTTGATAAACCAATGGTTCGTCATATCTTCCCGAAAGTCACGTACCAAACTATTGTGTCAGAGGCAAGAAGGCTTCAGAGGCCTACTACGAAACGTCCCGGCGTAGCTCATATAATCAAATACAACTCCTAAAAACTGTGGGTTTGTATGAACAACGGTGACAAAAATTAAGGTTAGGAGGTAGAGGAGAATAGGGTTTAGTTTTCTGTAAATCAAAACTCATCAGTTTTTTCTGTATATTAGGGCTCACTTCACTCGCCCTTACACTAGGCGACGGATTATGCACACCTAGTGGTACACTTTTTGAAAAAACTGTCGCACCTAAAGACGTGAAATTGAAAATACTAATTCAAAGCCAATTCTAGATGTGCCATCAATCATTATTTTTACAAAAAAAAACCAAATAAATTATAATTATTTTTATTCGTGCTTGCTGGCAAGGAGAGGTCTTCTGTTTGGAAATCGCTATCGTAGAACGAATAAGTCTGGTAAATAGTACGACACCTCTGGTTTCTCGCCCTAAAGCAGTTCTGTCTGGTGGGCCTCCGTTTAAGAGAAATCGGGGATTAAAAAGTGAGAAATGAAAATTAGAAAAGTCTATGGTGTGCGAAATCCCTCGGAACGTGAGCAGTAGGTGGTCGCCCAACCCTTATGCTGCTTCTGCCTCTTCTAACCTAGATGTTACACCTTGCGCTCCACAAGGAAGTGTAATAAGACCACATATTTTCTTAATTTTTATAAACGAACTCGGAGACAACGTGAATAACAGTTTTAAATAGACCACAGATAATGCGGTAGGAAAGTAAGGAATTCGGCCGGTTGCTTAGAAATTCAGCGCGATCTGGAAGTTATTTCGGCGTGGTGCGACAAATGGAAATTTCACTAAATTGTAATAAGTGTAAGGCAATGTGCATAACTAATAAAAAGAATCCGTTTGTTGAGAAATGCAAACTGTTCAGATGTTGATAAGGTTGATTCGGTGAAGTATTTGGACTTAACAGTTCAAAGGAACATGAAATAGGACTTTCACATTAATTCGGTAGTAGACAGAGCTAATTCTAGGCTGCGATTCACAGGTCGATTCTTGAAAAATTGAAATGCACAAACAAAAGAAATGACGTATAAAACACTGGTGCGTCGATATTTGAACTACTGTTGTGCCATTTGGGATCCATTTCGTAGGGGGCTGATTGAAAGCACAGAGAAGAGCCACTCGATTCGTGACTGCTTGTTACAGTCCGTATGAAAGCGTCACAGAGTTTGTTCGCAGATTGGGCTGGGATACTCTGGTAAACAGACGACATAAGTTTCGTTTGGAATTATTGGTAAACATCCATACTTTTACTTTCATTTACGAGTGTGATGAACTACATCCTCCACTAACCTATTTGGGCCTCAATGCCCCAGTAAGAGTATTTGCAGAATACGCTGCGGAAATTGTACCGTTTCTGTCAGATATATATTGTGAATCCCTAGAAGAAGAAAAAAGTACCTTCCGACTGGAAAATTATGCAGGTAACTCCAATTTTAAAGAAAGGAGATCAAAGTAATCCTAGGAACTACCGACCCATGTCTATAACATCTATTTGTAATAGAGTTATTGAGCATATTGTATGCTCAAACATTATGAATTTTCTAAACGAAAAAAATTTACATACACCAAACCAATTCGGATTTCTGAATAAAAGATCTTGAGTGTTCCTATTTTCATTTACTAGTTCAATGAAATACTTCCTTCACTAACCTACTTGAGCCACAATGAGTGAAGTAATAAGATTAGAGAAATAAAATGCCGCACTGATGCTTATATGAATTCTTTCTTCCATCATGCTATTCGGGATTGGAATGCACCAAGTAGTTTGGTATAAACATCCTTTGCCGCTCACAATTTTGTGAATTGCGGGGTATTCATGGAGATGTAGAAATTCCAATTGAAAAAGGAATATGAAGACCTGGAGCCCAGAATGGTACCGCTCATCTTAGGCTGGGCTATAACTGTTCATAAATTGAAGGGCAGAATCCTTGATAATGCAGTAGCTGATTTATACAAAAGAAATTTTGCAAAAGAACACATTTATGTGGCACTCAAGTCGCGTAAAAACTTGATAAGACTTTGTCCGATTTGGCTGCAAATAAATCATTAAATAGTCCATACGACGAGAAATCTCTCACAGAAATTACGATGTTGCGTTATTTATTCAACACCTATTTTATTATCATTATTATTATTCGCCGGTTGACATTCCACAACCAACCGAAGATAACAGACAGGCGAGTGGAATGGCGACGATTGCGGTAAAGACGCGGCGCGATGCGTGAAGGGATAGTTTGGTCTGACCTTAACAAAATACTTTCAAATTAAGACCTAAGTCGGATAAATATTAATATGGAAGCACTAGAACATGGGTCCCAATGAAATTTATGTGGGACCATTTTGAAGGTATACCCTATCCACTGAAAAAAAAAATTAAAATGGGTTCACAATTGGCGAAGATACCACTGAACATACAGAAAAAATACAATTGAATTGAGAACCTCCTCTTTTTGTGAAGTCTATTAAAAAAGGAACAAAATTAAATTTCTCTTTTTAGTGAAAGAGTTGTAGTAAGAGGTCTTATTCCTCTTTCTTCACTTGCTGTACGAATTTAACAGAGGTAAACTTCTTTATCAGCTGGAAAACATTACATTCATCATTAACTACGATGGTGTGTCCGCTTAATAAATTCACGAATTGATTTACGATTATTTTTTTTATGTTTGTATGTCATTCAATGAAGTCAGTTACTTCGTTTTAGACGAGTATCACAAGTTTACTGAGGCTGCCGTAATACTTTCTGGTAAGTTCCTTGAGTTTCTTCCCTAACGAATAAATAATGAGTCCCACAAATATTAAAGCAAATACCTCAATTCAATACTCTTTCTTCAATACGTTTGAAATTCTGTTTCTTTACATTTTTTCCAATTATCTAATTGAATGTGCTGTTACTATTGATTATCCTCACACGGTGCGACCTCTTAATGGAATAAAAACTTCGCAGGGTTTTCTGCCTATATCTAGAGTAAGTACTGTCCGCCGACGCGGTTACTACATCTTCAGCTCTTGTAGGCTGTAGTATAACCAAACCCTACATGGCAAATTGAAAGATCGCTGGCATCGAGTGCATTGCTGTCTTACTTCTTATTAATTTGTGTCACCAAACAGAAATAATAGTCAAACATTTCGGTGATATCTGTTATGAGACTGAATGATGAAAAGTACACTTGAGAGACCTACCTGGAGACTATATATGTAAACTTGAAATTTAAAGCAAACGGAGTGAATAAGGAACCGGAATTTTGAGGTACTTTTTCGAACTGTAACAATTAACTACAGTTAAAAAAGCAGAAACAAGATTTATTAGGTCAATTTCATCCGCCACTCAATTCTCCTATAGTGATATTTATTCGGGAACCGTGTAATTTATCTAACAAAAGCAATGGAAACACCTAATCCAGTGAAGGCACCCTCAGTGCTTCTAAAGACAGTGAAACCCTTACTGCGATTTAGCAAGCTGCTGGGACAGACGCCCTTCACTGTGGATGCAATCAAAGTACGTCTGAGCAGAAGCACAAGTGACGCTGTGTACGCCACCGCTGCAGTCCTCATCTCCATCGTCATCACTGGTTTCACTACCTACATCAAGTGTTTGGCGGATTTCTCACTGCTGACTACTATGCGAGTGACTGATACGTTCTTGAATAGTGCGACACAATCAATTGCAGTGATCTCTGATCTGTACACTAACACTGAAAACTACAAGAAAGTTATCCGCCTTATATCGACGTGCGAAAAGGAAGTACACTGGCCTAAAGAAAGAGTTAAGAAAACTACGTCACTGCTTATACGTATGGAGCTCGGGGTGATTCTACTGACTATAGTGTTAGGTTTTATTGCGATTTTGTACTTACCTATCAAGTACCCGCAGCAACTATTAGATGCCTTCTCGATACTGTCGACATCAAGTCACTGGGTAATTGCATTTAATTTAATGAACCTATTTCTCGTTGTGAAGTGTGGCATCTCCTCAATTAATAACGATCTCGTTGGTTTAAACATCACAGACAGCAAATTACTGTCACTGAACGAAGCGGCAGTGACGTATCGTTTCCGACGGTCAAATTTCTGCAGGCGTCGACATCAGCGTTGGATCAGTGAAACCAGAGTGTCCATTCTGCGCTCGCTTAGACAGAGATATGACAACCTGTGCGAGCTCTCTGATGTGGCTGTCAACATCCACCGAGCAGCAGCATCGGCACTGCTCTTGCACTGCACTATCACAGTCACGACTAAGATGTATGCGTTGGTAACAAACGTTAAATACTCGGGTGCCAGCGCTCACGAAGTGTGGCCTTACTTAGCGCTCAAGGGGACATTCAGCGTGCTGATCATGCTCCTGCTGGTGGCTCCTCCACATTGCGTGGCTCAGGAGGCGCGCCGCACAGCCAGACTGGTGTCACAGCTGCTGCTGACAGAAGATCTGCGCAGTGACGCTGAGAGGGAGCTGCGACTGTTTGCTCAGCAGCTGCTGCTCAGGAAGATGGACTTCAACTTCTACGGGATCGTGACACTCGACTTGAAGCTGATGGCCTTGTATGTCTCTTGTATAGTGACGTACACTGTTTTACTTATTACTTTCGAATAGATCAGTATTGCATAATTATCAATAATATTTCATTCCTAATTGTAAGGAAGAAAAATAGTGTAATGCTTGTCCAGCGACACATCGGTGACGCTAGTGTGGTTTACCGTTGCATTTCTCAGTATAGATTCCGTTATTATCACCATGATTATTGTGTGTTAATTGAAAGCGTGTAGTTCGCGTTGTATATATGAGCAAAGCACTAAATGCGTTTCCGTCGTCACTTTTCGGACTTAACATGTTGATGGACGTGGGATAACCCACTTGAATAGCGATTTCCTGAATTCACTCGTATTGATTAAGTTAAAAGGACATTTCTGTTCACTTTTCCCTCTCCTACATTTGTCTGCCGTAAGCTGATTTCTATTACTAAACAGATTCACCATCTACATCATCATACTTTACACGATCAACATGTCAACCAACATCTTCTACTACTTTTTTGCCGCTGTGATGTTTGAAGGGTAAATATGACGTGTCATGTTGTATTCTGTATGGCTGGTGAATCGTTTGCAGTTCTGGATTCCAGGCCATATAATATTTGAATTGTGCGTTGTCTGTGAAATTTAACTATGCCGAAGCTACTTAAATGTAAGGATTTTCGTTGTGAAAACCATCAAAATTGCTCGTTATAGGATGATAATATTAAAAGCTTTCTTGATATCAATCAGCAACTTTATTGCAATATTGTGCTTTTAACGCAATTCCAAGTACACAGAGTTGCGTTTATTTAATTAATTTGTATATAAGTACATTGGTTATATGGTTTTGGTATCTTTAAACTTGTCTTCGTAGTCAACTGAAGAATTTTAGTGAAGATACTATTACTGAATACCGAGAGATACTCTCTCACTACAAGGATCCCACGAGAGTCCGTCCGCCATTCACTTAGGCGTAGAAATAATCAATTTTGTAGTATCTCCCGTGTAGCTGTCACCGTAGTTTGCATCAAATTATGGTTTCAATGCTGTTGATTCTTAGTCAGAGTGTTACCATGCTACTCACGTAGGTGCTATTGGCTTATGCGTCCAAATGAGACATCAGTTGATAGGAAACGCATATTTCATTTTTGTCGATAGTGCTACTCAGCATGTTGAAGTCCAGCCCAGTCTAAAAATCTGGAGCCTATCCTAGTTGGTGGCTCACCAACTCACGAGAAAGATGTTTAGTGACAATTTCCCTTAACAAGCTGGATTTCTGCCTCTTGAGGACAAATGCACTCTACCTGTATACACCAGAGTTCTTATTCACATCTTTAACTATATATGTCGTCTTGTTAATCACTTTCGAGTGTTGCAGCGTTTTGAAAAGTTTCTATTCGCATTTGCCACCGTACTTCCCGCCAATTTCTAAAGTTTATCTTAATATTGTGTATACAAACTTTAGTTATAGGATATTTCCGCATTTATTTGCACATAATACTTACAATAATTTCTTTATGCAAACTCCTCAAGATTATTTCACCAAATTTTACAGTATTTTCTATGCAATCAGTCCAGTAATATTGTAATTATTGATTTCGCAGGCTTTCGTGGCCGTCTTTATTAATGGTTACCAGATTTTTGGGGTATGTCACGTTATTTATTCGATATTCTAAGCTTTCTGCTGCCATTATACAGCTTTCGTCAGATTAGACCATCGGACAAACAATGCGGCATACCATAAAAATCTATTGATTGTAGTAATTATTATTAACGTTTAATGAAGCTTTCATCGCTGAATATTTGTTGTTAAATACGAATAATTTTACTTTCTGTTGAAATGTTGCTTATTTTTAACAATGGTAGTTGATTACTATATGCGTGTAATTTAATAATTAATTTTTCTTAGTACCATAAAGAATGAATAAACAATAATTTGCACATTGAATCGCTAACAGTTTCGCTATTTGCTACTGTCTGTAAAATGTTTTAATTAATAAATGTATTCTAAAGCAGTTAGTTTGCAGTTTTTTTAACACTCATCTCAGTAATTTCGATGATTTTGTAAGTATCCTTGAATCATCTCTAATATTTATCCTGTAAGACATTATTGAACGTAAGTAAGTATGCCTACACTAAACTGTGTTTCGTGTAGCTGAAGTTGTTCGATTGCCAAAAATCGTTTCAGTAAACCGGTAACGTTACACGCCAAGGTTGTTGAAAGTTAAAACGACGCTGATTATTTTATTATGCTTTATTTGTTTTTTATTTTTCTTGTTTGTGTTCACTGTAGTTGGGTCATTACGTTACTGGGTTTGTTTTTGTGTATTTATTTATTGTGATTTTTATTTACTATCAAATTAATTGAAGTTTTCTGGTCCAAGCCGCATACATCATGATAAGTGTGTAACTATTCTAGACTAATGACCATGCCAAAAACACGGACACGGGCTTAAAATATTTTTAAATAAATGTATATATTAAGTAAGCAGATTTATCCAACAATTGTATCTACTAAAAATATACAAGAACTATTAAGTAAATCAATGGTACTGAAGAACAATCAAGATTTCTTTATTTTATTTTATCTAAAGAAGATTGTAGTTATGATTCGAGTGCAAGAAACAAATTTTTGGCAACAATTATAAAAAATATTATTCCACGTTCTTGTAAAAAATTAACTTGTATGTCGAAAAGATGTACCTTAAAAATTAAATGTAAACTTAAATCATATTGGTATAACGTAAAACATAATTGTGTACGTAATATGTAAATGTAAAGCGAAAACGGAAATTGTTTTGGCGTTATGCGTTAATGTTTAGCGTACTTGTATGTTCCAGTCATTTAATGGACACATTCGGTATTTTCGTAAATATTGTTTAAGTCATGGATTATTTTTCCATCAGGATTCATATCTCCTAATTTATATATTCAAGTTTGTTCCTAGTGAAGCAGACATAACTTTTATAACTTTTAATAATTAGTGTCCAACCGAAACAGGATTTACAGCCGAAACCGAATCTTCGGTCTCGGTCTCAGTTTCGACCGAAAGCGAAACCGAAACTTTTTCAGCCATATTAAAATTGCTATTGTTTACTGAAATTAATTGCATTTTTACACGGTTAACTCATGTTAAATGAAATTAAAATGATAAATGAACAGTGTAACAAAAATAAAAAATAATTATTTATTCATGTTATATTAATAATTAACAATTTAACACAAATAAAAAAATCAACTTGTTATAGACTTACCCTTGTAAATAAACTGTATAAAAAATCAACACATTGATATAAAGTACAGACTCATTATAAATTGAGTATTTCAATTGTGTTCACAATATTTTTATGATTAATTTATTATTTTAAATTTTATAAAATTAATCACCAAGTGTACCGTACAAGATGTTAATAAATATTTCATTTATTAAGATTTTTATGTAGCACTTGTTGATTACCTAATTATCACTCTCAAAAAAGAAAGAAAATTACCTATTATCAGTCTCCACCAAGATTCCAATCATTAATTTGTTTGACAGTCAAGTACTTAATTAAAAATACAGTTATAAAATCAAAAGAAAAACACGAAATATTATTTTACTAATTAATTTTAGTATTCGTCATTAAAAGATCTGATATTGTACGGTAAGAAAAGCAGTTTTTCTACATTTTCACCAAGCAGATGGAGCGGTCTGGTGGCTCTGTGGTTAAGGTCGAAAGGTCTGCGGTTCGAATCCAAGTCTCGGCGGAGAATTTCATAAGCCCTAAACCCGACCTCCACATCTGGCACAGTTTGTTGTATAATGTGAAGTACGCCAGAACGCTTCCGTAGTTCGGATTCAATGTTACACTATAGGTCACCTGTACCCAGCAGGATTGCTTGGTTAAGTTAAGGCAGCTACAACAGGGGCGAATGCGCAGCCAAAATAAACCCTTTCACCAGGTCATTACGACCACACGGAATTATTAATATACTAAGCTGATAACTACGACGATATACGTATATTTGTTCAGCGGCAATAAACAGTTGCTCGCTTGTAACACTGATAGGCGGTGCAGAAAGATACCTTACGACCACATTTCTCAGGGTAGGATATGGACTGCTGTTCAAATAACAATATATGTCGGCATTAACAGACCAGACTGAAATCTTTCTTTCAGAATTTTTTCATCTTCAGATCCAGTTGCCTCCATCTGATTTGGAGTATTATAGTGAGTATCCCAACGACACTCCTTTTCTTGTTTTATGTTGGAGGGTGAAGTGTATGTGCCTCCCAACCTATAGATTCATATTGACCACTCATGGAGTGAAGTCTCCACGGATGTACCACCGGATAGTGTTTTAAAAACACGATATTTCGACGACTAGCTCCGTCGTCTTCATCAGGTGTCGAGACATTTGCATAGGCCGGCTGACCGTCGGATACTGAGACAGCCGACCAGTGCAGATGTCTCAACACCTGATGAAGACGACGGAGCTAGTCGTCGAAATATCGTCTTTTAGAAAAACTATCCGGCAGTACATCAGTGAAGACTTCATTTCAAGCATACGCCGGGAAAAATCTCCTTTCTTACACTCATGGAGCACTGTTTGGTGCACTGTCACCTAGGACCTGAAAAGTCTTGCCTTTTAAACTCCATTCATTCACCATTTCTGTAAAGTTTAGTGCAATATATTTACTGCATGTTCCTGTTCCAGCACACATGCACCCAATATAACTTTTAGACGTTGATGATTTACGATAAAATGAGCTGTAAAGCTTAGAAGTTGGTACAGATATCGGTGGTAGCACTCACCCCTTCGCTTTTTGCCATTAACGTTTTTATTTTAGGTTTTTTTAGTCTTAATTTTCTTTTATGTTTGTGGCATCGGTGATGTTCTAAAATATTTTTCATATTTCATCCGATATTTGTGAACTGGGGAACTGAATCGCCACAATGCTTCGCCTTCCACCAAAGCATAAGGTAGCACGTCCACAATCATTATGTCCATTATTGTCTCGTCAATACTTTTTGGAATTTGAGGAAAAAGTTTAGATTTAGAGGTCAAACTCGAGATTGTTGACTGAACAACATTCGGTTGGTCAGTACTCAACACTTGTAGTGACTTCTATGAACCTATTCGCTTTAATTTATCTTCATTTAAGTAGCTTTTCATTTCGTCTATTGCTGACTGTTGTCTTAACACCTGCCCTGAAACTCCAATGCAATGTTTGTTTCTTCAGTTATGATCTGATGTATTACAAATTTTGTTAACATCTTCAGATGAACCGGTATGGGTTTTTTCGAAAAACTTCCAAATCTGATTTTTTTCCCTTTTTTGGATGTTTTTACCCGAAAGAAAATAGTGTAAGGTAAATAAATCATACCTCAAAGATCAAATAAAAAAACCTCTGTAATAAAGCAGGCATTTGGCATTCATTCTAAATTAGGAAAATTAATTCAAATAAAGATGAATTCCAACTATAAAAGAAAATTTACACATACTACCGGTCCGAATTTACTAGGCACCTCGCGCAGTATGGGGCAGAGGGGTAGAGGTGACAACTTGCACGATCTATACGCGCTTTCTCACGGTTAACTGAAAGTCACACACATTCAAATCACAGCAGGTAAGTTATCTGTGTGGTTAAAATTAAAATGCGGGTACAAAGTGTAATCCAAAAACAATTATATAAAAATGTAAGTAAGTAATATGTGAATCAAACATAACCTCTTTTTACTTTTAGATAATAATCATCATAAATAAATCCTAGGTAATAGTTTCGGCACGGCCGAAGTTTCGGCCTATTTTTGGCCGAAACCGAAACTGTAGCCGAAACTACTGTAGATTTTTTGGCCGAAACTAGATTTTTTGGCCGAAACTAGATTTTTTGGCCGAAACTAGATTTTTGCCCGAAACTGGCCGAATCCGAAACCGAATCTTCGGTCGGACACTAACAATAACACTCAAGGAACGGACTGGTAGTTTAGTGGTTGACTGGAAATCGAAAGGTCTCAGGTTCGAATCCCTGTCTGGGAGGGGGGGGGGGTTCATAAGCCCTTAATCCTACCTTCACCTCTGACATAGCTTACTGATGTACGCCAGAACGCTTCCATGGTTCGCGTTCCACATTAAACTGTAGGTCTCCTCCAGGGCTAACAATCCTAGCTGTAACACTGATGTGTACACATTTATTGCAAAAATCAAGCGAAACAAAGGCTTAACGTGGTCCTAGATGGCCAAAACGAACATACACACATAATACTGAAGGACTAGAGGATTATAGCATTATTTATTTTAATAGAATCTAACAAACGCTTTTTAAGTGGTTTAAAAAATTTGCAGATGCCAGCTGGCCACCCTCGTAAATTCTTTAATGAATAAAACATAAAATATCGTTCATAAAAAAGAGGCTCCAATTATGTTTAGGTCAAGATTTTGTAATAGAAAATATTTTTTAACTTGTTGCATTCATTCCTATTTTCATAATCTACTTTACTAGTAATTTTATCCATTAGATATTTTTCTTACCGCAAAAATGTTACTGGTTTTATATTGAAGTCATTTATATTTTCGTTGTCTTTGAATTTCTTTACATCTCATAATTTGTGTATCATTTTTTTATATTGTTACATAAATTATTGACATTTCTGTTATCTGAATTACTATACCAGATATTAAATTTCACATTGTTGGAGACAGCTGTTTCAGTATTGCTTGATGACAAACTATTTTCAATGGAACAACAATTATTATGAAGATGGAGTAGCTATGGGCAGTCCTTTCTCTCTGGTGGCAGCAACTTTGTTCATGGAAAACTTTAAATGTCAGGCCATTTCAACTGCTTAAAAAAAAACTGTGGATCTGGTTTAGATATGCAGACGACATGTTTGTATGTTGCCCAATGGAGAAACGGAATTAAAAGTTTTTCTACTCCACAACAATAGTATTCATCTGAAAATAAAGTTCACTTTGGAATCAGAAACGATTGGGCAGCTGGCATTCTTGGATGTGCTAGTATGTAAACAGAAAAGATAGAAAATTTACACACGCAATCTATAGAACTGCTACAAATACGGATTGCTATCTATTTAAATGCTCCGTCGTGTCATTATCACCTGCTGAAATATATATATATAACTAAAAAAAAAAGAAATTAAAAAATCTCTGATCAAGAGTTTATTTTGTAGACGGGAAAAAGTCGCGGATTATCACCAATCATGGGAAGAAAAGAAACATCATAATTGGGTTCTGCGGGAGAAATGATATAACAATCACATGATAGATTGTACTTTGAGCGGTAGACACCTTAATGGCGACAACAGAAAAGAAATAGAATAAAAGAAGAAGGCTTTTCTTCCTTACGTAAGGTAATCACTTATAGGATAGGTAAAGTGTTAGCCAAAATCAGTATTCATCCTATCTTCAGCAGTAAGAAAAAGGTTAGAAGCAATTTAAGATCAATTAATGATCGCAGAGATCCGTTTACAATCAACCCTATGAACATGATTCCTTGTGATTGTGGTCAAATGTACGTTGGTGAGACATACCGAGCAGTCTCCGTTAGAGTGAAAGACCATTATCGTCACGCGAGATTAGAGAAAACAACGAAATCGGGATGTAGAAGGAGGACATCGAATTCATTTTTTTTTTCCAGAAAATCGTTGTTTCGAAATAAAGTCCTCACCGATATACCGCCGGATTTTGTTTTCACAACACAATCTGGAGGTAAATACGTGAGGACTTGACTGCAAAAATATGCCAGGAAAGTCTACATTCTTACATAATTTTTTCATATTTTGTTAATAAGTTTATTGTTTTTTTCATGTGAAATAGGTACTAATTCTTACTTGATTTCTTTTTCGTATTTTCTATACTTGTATGTCGTCAAGACATATTTTAAGCGTAATACATAACATCGAGAAGATCGATTTTTTTCTTTTTTCTGTGATCAATATATTTAATTCCTGGACGTGGTTGGGTGTAAATAGTTGAAAATAAAATAATGTACCTGACGAAATCAGATTCGTCTCCTAACCAGATTTCAATGGCTATTGGCTAGGCATACTAGAAAGTCATTGCATTTGTTGGATCTGTTAGAAGTAATGAGATTTGTTTTAAAGTTGAAACAAAATAAAAAAATCCATGCCCAACAATTTATGCAGATGAAAATAAATAGAAATATCTGATACTGAGGGGATTTAAGCCCGGTTTGGAAAATTAGGGAGCGGATACCTTACCGCCTACATCACGCTGACTGTAAGTAATATATACCAAAATTTGTATTTAATAGATATTTGGATTTTTTTGTAGGCGCATTCGAAGAAACGACGGTAGCACAGACATATCATTATCAGCCCGTTCACTCATTAAATGGTGAGGCCTCTTAAAGTCGAGAGTTCAGGTAGACATGTACCCTTCAAAATATATTCAGGAGATTGAAATTCGTTTTTAAAATTTCAGATGGTCTCCTTTGATGGCTTTAAAAAGTTTGTAGTTGCTTTGGATTAAGCTTGAATAAGAAATGATTTGAAAAATATACCGATTAAACGAAGTTACGATTGGAATTTGAATGGGTAACGAAATGTTATGTATTATAACAAATTTAACATAACGAAATTAAACATTATATACTTACATTAAAATGATCTTCACGACAGTACAATCAACTAGTTGAAGATTCTTTACGTCTTCTAATAGCAACACACCACTTTTTTTCTTACATTCGCATCTCGCGGGACATAAAAATAAACATTATCCAGCTGCATTTCGAATCGTATTTTTGCACATAGGTACAATACAGTATTCATAAATGGATTTTAGACTTCCTTCCATATCTATATATGTAAAGATGAATGTATGTTTGTTTGTTTGTTCTTCATACAAATCCACAGTTTTCATCCGATCTCCATGAAACTTTGCACACTTATCCTTTGAAACAAGGAAAAAATACTGTCTGCGTTTGGTTGAAAAAAATATCTATATAAATAATACATGTTGTTTTATAATTTCGAAAAACTATTGAACGCCAATAGACATAAGCGTTGGATGTGGAGGTCTCTGTGCTATTTTCCGTGTTGCGGTCAGGTATCTCAGTGGTTGAAGCGTTTGCTTACTAATGTTTGGGTCGTGGTCTCCAGTTCAAATCTCCGTGGAGACTAAGATTTTTAAAAATTGTTTTTGATCGCAAGAGTCACTACTGAGCCGTCGGTTATTCGTATTGAATGTTAAATTGTAGATATTACAAAGTTAGGGGTGGAATGCGAGGCAAATCATAGGTAGTCTTGCAATGCTGTAGGTGTACACTTTTTTACGTTACAATGATCCATCATGGGTTTTTCGCAGTCAGCGTGTGTGTGTGTGAACCGCAGTAATCTATATATATATATATATATAAAGATGTATGTATGTATGGGGGTGTAAGGGTTTGGGAGAGACAATACTAGACTTTTCCAACCAAATGTCAACCTCTCCTTCACGTGGTGGACCCTGTTTGCACGGACGAGGCTCTGGCGACTGAAAGACTCCCGGTATAAGGAGTCACCCACTGCTTGCCAACGGCCTCCGAAAGGAGGGCGGAAGAGCGGGGAGTGGTTCAGGGCACCCTCTTGCCCTTGGGGTTGGAAACGGCCCCTAAAGGCGGATGAATCAGAAATGATCAACGGCATGGGGATGCAGAAGGCAACGGGAAACCACTGCATTAAAGACCCAAAGGGTATCCCGAGGACATGTAATCCTCTCAAATTACATATATCATGATGGCTTCTTCCTGGGTAAAATATTCCGGAGGTAAAATAGTCCCCCAATCGGATCTTCGGGTGGGGACTGCTCAGGGAGGAGTCATCAGAATGGATAGAAACATTCTACGAGTCGGAGCGTGGAATGTTAGAAGTCTGAATAGGGCAGGTAGGTTAGAAAACTTAAAAAGGGAGATGGAACAACTTAGGTTAGATGTTGTTGGGATTAGTGAGATTAAATGGAAGGACGCACAGGATTTCTGGACTGGGGAACACAGGATAATTAGCACAAAAGCTGTCAATGGAGTCACTGGTGTAGGATTTGTAATGAACAAGAAAGTAGGGAAACGGGTGAGTTATTATGAACAGTTTAGTGACAGGATTATTTTGATGAGGTTAGAAACTAAGCCCGTCCCAACCACATTAGTACAAGTGTATATGCCAACATCACATGAAGATGACGAAGAAATAGAAAAAATATATGCTGAAATTGAAGAATTAATTCAATATGTGAAGGGGGAGGAAAATCTAATAGTCATGGGTGATTGGAATGCAATAGTGGGAGAAGGAAAAGATGGGAATACTGTAGGAAGTTTTTGTCTAGGAGAAAGAAATGAACGAGGAAGCAGGTTGCTAGAATTTAGTGAAAGATATAAGCTAGTAGTGGCAAACACACTGTTTAAGAACCATGCAAGAAGAATTTACATGTGGAAACGTCCTGGGGATACAGGCAGATATCAGCTAGATTATATCATGGTCAAACAGAGATTCAGGAATCAAGTTCTAGATTGTAAAGCGTACCCAGGAGCAGACATAGACTCTGACCATAATTTGATAATAATGGAGTGCAAGCTGAAATTTAAGCGAATAAGGAAGCAGTATAAGCAGAACAGACTGGAAGTGAATAAACTGAAACAATCTAGCACTAGAGAAAAATTTGCAGAAATAGTAGACTTGGGTCTAAGAAGTATCTCTGAAAGGAGCTCACCCGAGGACGAATGGAATGCATTAAAGACCGAAATAATGAAAGCTGGTAAAGAAACATTAGGCTTTAGGGAACAATCTGCCCGAAAACCATGGATCACAGAAGAAATTTTGGAGCTGATGGATCAGAGGAGAAGGTACAAAAATGCCCAGGATGAAGCAGGAAGAGAGCAGTACAGGCAATTTAGAAATCAAATAAATAGGAAATGCAAAATAGCAAAAGAAAAATGGCTACAAGAAAAGTGTGGAGAAGTAGAAAAGGAAATGGTCGTAGTTAAAGTAGATGTTGCCTACAGAAAGATCAAACAGAATTTTGGAGAAATGATGAAAAGAGGTATGAACATTAAAGCTGCCGATGGGAAACCTCTTTTAAGCTCAGAAGATAGAGCTAATTGATGGAAAGAATACATTGAGAAACTTTATGATGGGGACGACTTGAACAATAGTGTAATGGAAAAGGAAGATGATGTCGACATTGATAACTTAGGGGATCCTGTTTTGAGGACAGAATTTAATAAAGCTCTGAAAGACTTGAAAGCCAATAAGGCAGTTGGAATTGATGAGATCCCTGCAGAACTTCTTAAATCCCTAGGAGAGGAAGGAATCGAAAGATTATTCAAGCTGATATCCAAAAGTTATGAAACAGGAGAAATTCCAACTGATTTTCATAAAAATATCATGTTCACACTTCCAAAGAAAGCACAAGCCGACAAATGTGAGAATTATCGCACCATTAGTCTAACATCACATGCTTCAAAATTACTGACCAGAATAATATACAGAAGGATGGAAAGGGTAGTAGAAGAGATAGTAGGTGAAGATCAGTTTGGGTTTAGGAAAAATCGTGGTACAAGGGAAGCAATTCTGTCTTTAAGATTAATTCTTGAAGGGCGGATCAAGAAAAACAAAGATACTTTTATGGCATTTGTTGATTTAGAAAAAGCTTTTGATAATGTTAGGTGGGACAAAATGTTCAAAATTTTAAAGAAGTAAGGTCTAAAGTATCGAGATAGAAGAATACTCTATAAACTATATAAGAATCAAGTGGCTGTAATAAAAGTAGAGAATCACGAGAGACATGCATCGGTTAAAAAGGGTGTGAGACAAGGTTGTAGTCTATCCCCGTTAATATTCAACTTGTATGTAGAAGAAGCAATGAAGAAAGTCAAAGAAAAATTTCCATGCGGCATAAGTTTTCAGGGAGAAAAAATCAGTATGCTACGATTTGCTGACGACATTGTCTCACCGAGCGTGGTGGTGTAGCGGCTAGCGTTCTGGCCTCGCATTCGGGAGGACGGCGGTTCGAATCCCCGTCCGGGCATCCAGATTTGGGTTTTCCATGGTTTCCCAAATCACTCCAAAAGGCCGAATTCCTTCCCATTCCTTGCCCCCCATCCTTTCCCGTCTCTAAAGACCTAGTTGTTATAGGAGACGTTAAGCAGTTAAAAAAAAAAAAAAAAAAAAAAAAAAAAAAAAAAAAAAAAAAAAAAAAAAACATTGTCTTGTTAGCAGAGAGGGTTGAGGATAATGAGAAGTTATTGAATGGCATGAAAAAAATACTGAAGGAAGATTTTGGACTGAATATAAAGCAAAGTAAGACAAAAGTGATGAAATGTAGCAGAAATGATACCAATAGTAGCAGATTAAATATAAAAATAGGATCGGATGCAATAGGAGAAGTAAGCGAATTCTGTTACTTGGGAAGCAAAATTACAACCGATGGCCGAAGCAGGAAGGATGTTAAAAGCAGAATAGGAATAGCTAAAAGAGCCTTCATGAAAAAGAGAAACCTTTTAGTTTCAAATATTGATCTAGGAATTAGAAAGAACTTTTTAAAACTCTATGTGTGGAGCACAGCACTTTACGGTAGCGAAACATGGACTATAGGAATACCGGAAAGAAAGAAACTTGAAGCATTTGAAATGTGGTGCTACAGAAGAATGCTAAAAATTAGGTGGACAGACAAAGTAAGAAATGAACGAGTTATGGAAATGATGGGTGAGAAAAGAAGTTTATGGAAGAAGCTTACAAGACGAAGAGACAGGCTTTTAGGTCATATTTTGAGACATGCTGGATTGGTTAATTTGTTAGTGGAGGGAACAGTCGAAGGTAAGAACTGTAGAGGTAGACAGAGATTAGAATATATGAAGCAGATATATGAGGACGTGGGTTGTAAGGGGTATGTAGAAACGAAAAGGTTAGCACAGGATAGAAAAGGATGGAGGATTGCATCAAACCAGTCTGAAGACTGACGACAGCAAAAAAAAAATGTATGTATGTTTGTTTGTTAGTTTGTTTGTTCTTCACACAAATCAACAGTTTTCATCCGATTTCGATGAAACTTTGCACACTTATCCTTTGAAACAAGGAGAAAAATACTGTCTACATTTGGTTGAAAGATTATATGTATAAATAATACATGTTTCGAAATACTACTGAACGGCGATAGACAGATGCGTTGGATATGGTCTCTCTACTGTTTTTCTGTGTAGCGGTCATGTAGCTAAGTGGCTAAAGCTGTGGCTTACGAATGTTCGGGTCGTGGTCTCCGGTTTAAATCTCCGTGGAGGCTAAGATTTTTAAAAATTGTTTTTGATCGTTAGAGTCATGCCTGGGCCGTCGGTTATTAGGATTGAATGTTAAACTGTAGATAACACAAATTTAGGGGTGCAATGCGAGGAAAATCGTGGGTCTTTCAATGCCGTAGGTGTACACTTTTTTACGTTATATTGATCCCTCAAGGGTGATTCGCAGTCAATGTTTGTGTGATCTGCAATAATAATATTATAAATGTGGAAGTAAGTCTCTGTCTTTTGTTACATTTTTACGACTAAATGCCTATACTTTCTTTTTTTTTTTTTTTGTAACTGCTCTACGTCTCTTAACAGCGAGTTCTTTAAAGACGGGATCTATACCGATATTGACGGAATTTGACAAGAAAATCTGTTGGGAGGGCACAGTACTTTTTTTTTTCGGTATGATTAACAGTTGTAGTCACGAAATTTTGAGAAATTATCGAATGGTGACAGAGAGACGGATGCGTGTGTTAGTCTGTAATGTTACGTCGCTTGCTCAAGCTACTCTTCTCGCGCATTATTTTAGTGTATAATTTGTTAGTAAATTTCGTTTAGAGAAAAAAACGTATTATTTATTATAGATGTCGATTTTCTCTGTCCTATTACTTTGTGTCTGCTTAAATGTTTCTGGCATCTGATTTTTTGCCTTCTTTTTTGACATGCCTTGCGGCCGTAGCTCTAGCAGAGCACGAGCAGCTAAAGTTATTAGAACCCAAGAATCGGATGCTCATGCTGAAGAAAGAAGAAAAGACCAAGTTGAAATAAAGCTGTCCTTAGTTAACCCTCCTGCCTCCCACATCCCCGCACCTTCGTTTGTTTTTCTCTTTTTAAATATGTAGGAAATTGATTCTCTTCATAGACAGGTTCGACTTTAGAATGATACAGTGATGGCTTTTCTGTCGTATTATGCCGACTCGGTGTTGTTTGGGAACAATCCTACATTTCCTATATTCAATTCTGGCAACGAAATTTTTAATCCACGTGTACGAAGTCGCGGATATCAGCTAGTTAGTTATAAAACATAAAACTTTTGAGATATAACACTCCACAATACACAATACGCCAATGTAATCGTGTACAATAATGTAACAGTGCAGCACGCCAAACTGGCGACGTTTAAATCGTCTGAACTGGACTGCAGTTTTAAAATATTTTTTTAATGTTAAAATTTTAAAATTTTCATAAAAATTATATTTTAGGGTAATATAATAGGATATAATTGATTTAAAATATAAAAATAATACATGCATATTGCATATGCCCTATTTATCATGTTAAATGTTTGCTTTCACACGGTATTCATAGCTGGAAAGATGATTGCATGAAATTATTCGGTACCCCTAACGTGAGTTTTTTTATTTGCGAAAAAATGCGAGTACCAGGCTTTTTTGTCGACAACTCAGGGTTAATTATGAAGTGAATTTTAACTAATTTTCAGTTTTCAGTTATATTAAGCAAATACATATCTATCTCTGTAGTGAATCGAGTTATTCAATGTTGTATCAGAGAAATTTGATTATCTTATAAGTATGAAGGCTAACAAAGTCAAAAAATTGGAATTTCTGTATTATTTGATGGTATGACTTAGTTATTATGATACCCCATATCTTTCTTTCTTCTTTCGTAGTACCATAGTAACTGCACTACTCTAATCTTCGTATTGTGTTCAGTCGGTTGACGTGGTTACAGCACAACGTAATGACAGCTGGTTGTACTGTCTTCATCAGGTGCCATGGGGCTTCCGATGGCTATAAGAATACTGTTTACAATTGTGAAGCCAAGTTACACCTGATGAAGATAGCAGAGACAGCGGTCAAATGTTGTGCTTTCACCACACATGCGGTAGGTACTCCATGAGTTGAGAAAACGTTGCATGCACGAATAACCACGGCGGTAATTCATTTCATTAATTTTTTTTATCGTATATCACCTTGTTAATCCATCAACTTTTTTTTTTTTTACAGTAATCTGAGAAATTGATTAAATCTGTTGTAACACATTCCGACAAATTCCTTGAGTTTCCCACTACCTGAATTAGTAAAAAAATACCGTCAATGTTAAACATCTTAATTTTAAACTGTCCCTTCCATACCATTTAAAATTTTGCTTCTTTAAATTAATGCTCCAATTAGTTAATTGTGTGTGCGCTTGTCATTGATTTATTCGTGCGCTCCGACTACTTAACAGAATTAAAAGTAAATAACGTTTTCTGCCCATGTTCAGTGCAAGTATTGTCTGCCGACGTGGCCATACTTTCTTCACCTCTTGTAAAGTGCAGTGAGATAACTTTAAGTTTCAGACCGTAGTCTTCTCTGACAACGAGTGTATTGCTTTCATGTTTTTCTCACGTATTAGAAACATCACGAGTCACGCGAAATATTTCAGTATTCCTTTTATGGGAGTGAACAACAAAAATACTTGTACAGGATCTACCAGAAGTTAATATATGACTACAGATTTAAGACAAATTGAGTGACGAGAAAAGCATTGTTTGGATATTACAATGAGTATAATGATCTGCATTTAAAGTAGCAGAAATAAGATTTACTGGGACAATTTCATCTGTAATTACTGGTTAATTTCTAATTGCGATAATCTGCGCTCCTGTGGTGAAATATAATCAGGAACGGTATAACAGAGCCAACCTAGAGCGATGGAAACTCATAATCCAGTGAAAGCACCCTCAGTATTTCTGAGCACAGTAAAACCTTTACTGCGATTTAGCAAGCTGATGGGACAGACGCCCTTCACTGTGGATGCTGTCAAAGTAAGTCTAAGCAGAAGCAAAAGTAGCACTGTGTACGCCACCACTGCAGCCATCATCTACATCGTCATCACTTGTGTCTCTACCTACCTCCAGGGTTTGGTGAACATTTCGTTGGCGACTGCTATGAGGATGGTTGGCAGGTTCATGCTCCATGCAACACAATCCATTGCAGTGCTGTTTGACCTGTATACAAACACTGAAAGCTACAGGAAACTGATCTGCCTCGTATCGATTTGCGAAAAGGAAATGCAGAGACCTCGAGAAAGAATTAAGAGAATATCGTCACAGCTTATACGTATGGAGCTTGGTGTGATTTTATTGAATATAGTGATCTGTATTATGGTGCTTCTGTTCCTCCCTATCAAATACCCACAGCCAATACTGAGTACCTTCTTCATTCTGGCTTCATCAAGTCACTGGTTAATAACATTTAATTTAATGAACCTAGTTTTAGTTGTGAAGTGTGGCATCTCCTCAATTAATGACGATCTCGTTGGTTTAAACATCACAAACAGCAGGTTATTATCATTGAACGAAGTGGCAGTGACGAATCGTTGCCGAAGGTCAATTTTCTGCAGGCGTCGACATCCACGTTGGATCAGTGAAACCAGAGTGTCCGTTCTGCGCTCGCTCAGACAGAGATATGGCAACCTGTGCGAGCTCTCTGATGTGGCTGTCAACATCCACCGAGCAGCCGCATCGGCGCTGCTCATGCACTGCGCTATTACAGTTACTACCAAGATGTATGCGTTGGTGATAAATGCTCAATACTCGGGTGCCAATGCTCACCAGGTGTGGCCATATCTCTTGTTCAGGGAAACGTCCAGCCTGCTGATCCTGCTCTTGCTGGTGGCTCCGCCACACTCCGTGACTCAGGAGGTGCGCCGCACAGCCAAATTGGTGTCACAGTTGCTGCTGGTAGAAGATCTGCGCAGTGGCGCTGAGAAGGAGCTGCGACTATTTGCTCAGCAGCTGCTGCTCAGGAAGTTGGACTTCAACTTCTACGGGATCGTGACACTCGACTTGAAGTTGATGGCTGTGTTTATATCGTTCGTAACTACGTATACTGTGCTGCTGATTACTTTCACGTAGCTCAAGATTGTTTCCTTATCAATAATATATCATTCTTATTTGCGGTGGTTTCTCGTCATATTTTCAGGTATGGATGCTGTTATTATTACCTTAACGTTGTTGATAATTTTGATGGTTGTTTGATTAATGAGAGGGTTTTTCTTGTGTTAAAAGCGAACAATAGAAGCGAAATTCGTTCGATACACATTATTCGGAAAGTATGTGTCAAGATTTGCAACTTTGCTACCTGGTAAACTGAATGACAAAGGACCAATTAAAGGAAAGATGATATTAATGTTTTTTGAAATCCCTCTGCAGTAGTTATATTAACAGAGCATGCGTGTCCGACGTCAATCATTAATGTGGTAATACAAAATTCTATTCTATACATTTGGCATTTGGTCTGTCTCAAGTGGATTTCTGGTAATATTACAAATTCGTCATTCACACGACCATACTTCACCTGGCCAACCTGTAAACTGACATCGTTTAATACATTTCAGCAGCTGTTATTTCTGAATGATAAGTTGTTCTGCTGGTAATGAGATTGCTGCTCTTGCTTCTACGTTCCACAAGCTACGGCAATGCTTCTATGTGTCTGTCTGGGTGTCTTTTTACTGCGTTGTAGCTTCTTTAAATATAAGGAGTCAAGAGCAATCAGGACGAAAATCACCACCGCCAAGCTGCTAAGTCACTCTCTTTGGAGCATTAATTTTATAGCTTGTCCTGATAGCCATCAGATATTTAATTGCAATACTATACATCCATCTGAATTCCAGGTACGCAGTGCCGCACGTGTTTCAGTTAGGATCAATGTCAGGACATCGGTTATCTGCTTTCAGTGTCTATGAACTTGTCTGGGCAGTCAGTTACTTAGTTTTGCTGTATATCTTGCTGTAATTCTGATGCTCATATTTTACCAAGATCCCACATACGTCCATAAAATATCCAACTTGGCTAAGTGACAATCAACTGCGCAGTATTTCCAAATAGCTGCCACTAAACTATGCATACCTTACCAGTGCCGCTGTTGCCAAGTACGATGACGGTCATCGTGTTTAATATTGGCTAGTGGACCAACGGGGGCGTCAGTTCACTGGGCACGTCTGTTTTCTTTTCTTTGAGGTGCTATTCAGCGTGTTGACTCCTACTGTTGGTGGGGCCAGCCCAATTCACTGCTCTGAAAACCCGGCATCAATCCGAGCTGATGCTTCAGCAGTTGTTGGCAGTTATGCATACTGACAATTGTTGCTCAAGAAGGTGCACTTCTACCTCTTGAGGACAGCCACACTGTCTCCGTATTTAATAGCCTTTATCGTCACATCTTTCGCAATATATTATGTTGTCTTGTTAATCACTTGCGAATGTTGCACTGTTTTGAAACGTTTCTGAATTTCTCATCTATTTCTAGAATTTCTTTTTACATGGTGTGTACTTATAGGGGAAGTTCGGATAGTCCTGGCACTTAAAATTAATTGCAAATAAAATAAAAATATTTTCTGTCTTTATTTCAATCTAAAATTAAGGTGGGAACTTAATTAGAAGTTAATAATCATAACTTTTTTTCAAGGAATTAAATTGAAAACACTTTCGCCTTAATTTTTTTTATCAACACAAAAATTGTCTGGTATCCCAGGACACAGTAATAAATGGGGGCATAATCGTTTTTTTTTTTGGCTTTACAAAAATAACAATAATAATGGATATCTGAAGAATCTATATAAACACAATCTTCATGGGATTTGTCTTTGCTTCATAACACTGAATCTAGTCTTCACTTACGATGCATTCGGTCTGCTTTCCTTGATTTGCTTCGACAAAGACTTTGAATATTTTTCTTTGTATTCAACGTCTTCATAGCGCCTCTACCTTTTTATTTTTTTGCTTTGCACTTTTTACTACCTTTACTATTTTTCCGTCCTGGCCACATTTTTTGTATGGTGAAGATGTTAAAATCTGGCCCTTTCAGATTTTCGAGCACGCATAACTATGCGTTTATTTGACGTATCATATTCCATAATTTCTAATGAATTTTGATGGTAGTGACGAAAAACTTAGGCCACAAACAAAACATACACCAGTGTGAACTAACTGGGCGCCCAAGCCGTAGGTAAGTTGATTTCGTTTCTACGCTACGCTGTACATATTTACACTAAAGTTTTACCGACGCAGCGTGTTTGGTCCGGGGCTAACCGACTTTCCCCTATATGAAATTTAAACATTTATTTCTACACACGACTCACAATAATGTCTTTACGCAAAATTCTCAAAGATATTTGCACTAATTTTTACAGTATTTACGGTGCAATCATTTAAATGATATATTATTAATACCGTTTAAGTAAACTCCCATAGTTGGATGGATGTTTTTAAATCAGAATAATTAATATTTCTATTGAATTGTTCATTATTTTTAATACTGGTGAGAGATTTGTAAATGTGTGTAATTTAATTATTAATTGATTTTTAGCGACATAAGTAAATAATATTTTTCACACTGAATTGTTAGCAGGTTTTGTTATTTGCTTCTAGTAGTGTACAATTTCTGTCTGTAAAATAATTTAGTCAATATATCTATTGTAATTAGATGACAGTTTTTTGTATTTTGTATTTTTTAATTTAATCTGATATAATTGCTATGGAGCAAGCTCCGGTGCCAACTTCCCTACAATCCTATTTTTCTCCTCTTCCCACCATCTATTAATTTGAAATTTAAATTCTTTCAATGTTTTTGAAAAATTATTCATCATTTCTCTTTGTAATTTATTTAAATACATGACTCCCTTCCCAACGAAAGAAAATTTCTTTTGTACCTCAATTTCCTCTCTCTGGTACATCCCTCATCACTCTTTCTAACATGTGAAGTACTTTGAACCATTTTCCTACAACCTGTCCAATGTGCCCTACCCAGTTAAGCTCGTTATGCCAAGGTATTTACAATTTGAGTCTGCAATAAGCAATTCTTTCTCCACTTCATAATCATTATCAACCTTTAGCTTTTTATCTGTGTACCTAATAAGCTGAATATTCTTCAATGTTGGCTCTCACAGCTAGATATCCTGTCTAGATCTCCCTGCCGTTGTTTAGTCTTCTAGCATTTTGCTCCTATTATATAAGATTATGTGATCTTCAAACTATCTAACTTCTGATGTAAACCATCAACAGAATCATTCATTAGAATAACAAATAGCAATGGTCCCAATACCCTACCTTGTGGGACTCCCATGTTCACTTCAATTTGTTTTGATACTGCATTTCCTACCCTAACTTTTTTGCTTTCTACATATTAAGAATTCTTCTACCCAGCAATTCACTTTTTCAACAACTCCAATAGTTTTTACTGTATTTAGCACCACTTCTTGGCTCGTTGTGGCAAAAGCCTTTGAAAGATATAATGCAATACAATTAGTTTGACCTCCCCTATCTATTTCATCAGAAATGTCTTGTATATAACCTACTAAATGAGATTCGCATGATTATACTTGCCTAAAGCCATGTTGATGACGTGAAAAACACTACGTTCTTCACAGACACGTCTGATATTGTTTAATGTGAAAATATCCATTAATTTACCTATCACTAATGTCAAACTGATTGGCCTGTAGTTTTTGACCCTGTATGTCACCTCTCCTTTATGGACTGGTACTGCTGTCGTACTATTCCAGTCACCCGGTAAGTAGTAAGAATCCACACTCATTTTAAATAATGTTTAAAGATACCGTTTTTTTAGATTCCTAGTTCCTTCATATCTTCATAATGAATTACAAATTTTCTAGTCTGCTTACTTCTAACTGTGTGACGAGCTCGTTCTCCGTTACAGCTCCTATCATTACTGAATCATAGTCCCTAATGGTCTCACGATATCAATCACTTAATAACTTTGCATTGTTTAAATCATCAATTACTTCTTCTCCATCCTTATAATTGTCTCAGCACCTTCTCTTCACCTCTATTTTCTGACATAGCCATAGAAATTTCTAGATGCTTCATAAACTCATTTTTAGCCACTTTCTTTAACATTATTAAGTCCTTGTTTAGTTGTTTCAGGTATTCCGTACTGCCCGTTTGTCTCTTAATTCTGTTATGTTGCCTTCTCAACATCCTCTTCAACATCCTCCCCTAACTCTTCACCGCGAGTTTCGTGATTTTGTATGTTTTCTTAAATAATCTTTAATATTTAGTCTGTAACTAATTACATTAAGCTATTTTTATTTGCGTTCCCAAGATCATATGTAGCCAAAAGTAAATTTAGTATAGTCATAAATTTATTAGCTGAAAAAAGAGATAGATTGCCAATAGTGGAACACAGTGATTTAAGATTCCTGATGACAAATAAGACACCAAATATCTAAAAATTAGTGTCATCGCACCAAGCTCAGCTCTCTAATCAATTTTTTTTTTCATAATATATTTTTTTTGCTATCATCAGTCTTTCGACTGGTTTGATGCATGATGCAATCCTCCATCCTTTCCTATCTTTTGCTAACCTCTTCATCTCTACATATCCCTTACAGCCCACGTCCTCAATTATCTGCTTCATATATTATAATCTCTGTCTTCGTCTACAGTTCTTACCTTCGACCGTTCCTTCCACCAGCAAATTAACCAATCCAGCATGTCTCAAAATATGACCTACCAGCCTGTCTCTTCTTTCTGTAAGCTTCTTCCACAAACTTCTTTCCTCACCCATCAGTTTCAAAACACGTTCATTTCTTACTTTGTCTGTCCACTTAATTTTCAGCATTCTTCTGTAGCACCACATTTCAAATGCTTCAATTTTCCTTCTTTCCTGTATTCCTAAAGTCCATATTTCGCTACCGTAAAGTGCTGTGCTCCACATATAGAGTTTGAAAAAGATTTTTCTAATTCCTAGATCAATATTTGAAACTAAAAGATTTCTCTTTTTCATGAAGGCTCTTTTTGCGAAGTGCTATTCTGCTTTTAACATCAATCCTGCTTCGGCCTTCCGTTGTAATTTTGCTTCCAAAATAACAGAATTCACTTACTTCTCAAATTCCATTCGATCCTATTTTTATATTTAATCTACTAGTATTGGTATCATTTCGGCTACATTTCATCACTTTAGTCTTGCTTTGATTTATATTTATGCCAAAATCTTCATTCAGTATTTTGTTCATGCCATTCAGTAATTTCCCAATATCCTCAGCCCTTTCTGCTAATAAGACAATGTCATCAACAAATCGTAGCATACTGAATTTTTCTCCCTGAAAACATATGCCACATGGAAATTTTTCTTTGACTTTCTTCATTGTTTCTTCTACATACCAGTTGAATATTAACGGGGATAGACTACAGCCTTGTCTCACATCCTTTTTAACTGATGCTTGTCTCTCATGATTCTCTACTTTTATTACAGCCACTTGATTGTTATATGGTTTATAAAGCATTCTTCTATCTCGATACTTTAGGCCTGACGTCTTTGAAATGTTGAACATCTTGTCCCACCTAACATTATCAAAAGCTTTTCCTAAATCAACAAACGCCATAAAAGTATCATTGATTTTCTTGATCCGCCCTTCAAGTATTAATCTTAAAGCCAGAATTGCTTCCCCTGTACGGCGATTTTTACTAAACCCAAATTGATCTTCACCTACTATGTCTTCCACTATCCTCTCCATTATTCTGTATATTATTCTGGTTAGTAATTTTCAAGCATGTGATGTTAGACAAATGGTGCGATAATTCTCACATTTGTCGGCTTGTGCTTTCTTCGGAAATGTGAATATGATATTTTTATTAAAATCAGTTGGAATTTCTCCTGTTTCATAACTTTTTGATATCAGCTTGAATAATATTTCGATTCCCTCTTTTCCTAGGGATTTAAGAAGTTCTGCAGGGATCTCATCAATTCCAATTGCCTTTTTTCCTTTCAAGTCATTCAGAGCTTTATTAAATTCTGTCCTCAAAACAGGATCTCCTAAGTCATCAATGTCGACATCACCTTCCTTTTCCATTACACTATTGTTCAAGTCGTCCACAACATACAGTTTCTCAATGTATTCTTTCCATCGGTTAGCTCTATCGTCTGAGCTTAAAAGAGGTTTCCCATCAGCGGCTTTAATGTTCACACCTTTTTCTTCATTTCTCCAAAATTCTGTTTGATCTTCCTATAGGCAACATCTACCTTACCTGTGACCATTTCCTTTTCTATTTCTTCACACTTTTCCTTCTCCCACTATCACATTCCAATCACTCATGATTTTTAGATTTTCCTCTTCCTTCACATATTGGATTAATTCTTCAATTTCCGTGTATTTTTTTTTTCTATTTCTTTGCCATCTTCCTGTGACGTTGGCATATACACTTGTACTAACGTGGTTGGGGCGGGTTTAGTTTCTAACCTCATCAAAATAATCCTGTCACTAAACTGTTCATAATAACTCCTCCGTTTCCCTACTTTCTTAATCATTACAAATCCTACACCAGTGATTCCATTGACAGTTTGTGTGCTAATTATCCTGTGCTCCCCTGACCAAAAATCCTGTGCGTCCTTCCATTTAATCTCGCTTATCGCAACAACATCTAACTTAAGGTGTTCCATCTCCCTTTTTAGATTTTATAACCTACTATCCCTATTCAGACTTCTGACATTCCATTCTACGATTCGTAGAATGTTTCTATCCATTCTAATGACTCCTCCCTGAGCAGTCCCCACCCGGAGATCCGATTGTGGGACTATTTTACCTCCGGAATATTTTATACACGAAGAATCCATCATGATATATGTGATTTGAGAGGCCTGCATGTCCTCGGGATACCCTTTGGGTCTTTAATGCAGTGGTTTCCCGTTGCCTTCTGCATCCCCATGCCGTTGATCATTTCTGATTCATCCGCCTTTAGGGGCCGTTTCCAACCCCAAGGGCAAGAGGGTGCCCTGAACCACTCCCCGCTCTTCCGCCCTCCTTTCGGAGGCCGTTGGCAAGCAGTGGGTGACTCCTTATACCGGGGATCTTTCAGTCGCCAGAGCCTCGTCCGTGCAAACAGGGTGCACCACGTGAAAGAGAGGTTGACATTTGGTTGGAAAAGGCCATTATAGTCTCTTATAGCCATTTAGAAATCTGTACTTGTTTTTCTATGTGTGATATCATACCTATCTCCTAAAAGCCAATGACGTCTAATCACTGTTTTAAAAGTGGGTTAGGAACCAAAAAATGTTAGTGCATGTAGCTTACAGTTTTTATAATAAGAAGAGTCAGCGCGGGTTTTTTTTCAGAAAACGGGGCAATGAATAATTTTTTTCGAAAGGGGGTGGTGAGTAATTTTTTAGTTGAAAAGTGAGTGGTAGGACAAAAAGGTTGGGAACCTATGGACTTGAGCTACGTTAGACTGGGCCGATGACGCTAGATGTGAGCCTATGCGAGCTGATGAAACTGTAAAACACATTTTACTCTCTTAGGTTTCATTAGGTTTGCTTTTAGAGGCAAATTAAGTAAATTTAGTTGAAAACATACGGTAAAAATTTACTGCTTAAAAATGTAGACTAAAATACGAGGGTGAGTCAAATGAAAACCTTAAATATTTTTTTAAAACATTATTTACTGTGCCGAAGTGGTACAAAGCTGTATCACTTTTCAACATAATCTCCCCCACGCTCAATTCAAGTCCTCCAGCGCTTACAAAGTGCATAAATTCCTTTAGAAAAAAATTCTTTTGGTAGTCCGCGCAACCACTCATTCACCGCGTGGCGTACCGCTTCATCAGAACGGAACTTCTTTCCTCCCATTGCTTCTTTGAGTGGTCCAAACATATGGAAATCACTTGGGGTAAGGTCTGGTGAGTTCGGTGGATGAGGAAGACACTCAAAATGCAGGTCTGTGATTGTTGCAAGTTGCAACTGTTGTACGGGCAGTGTGGGGCCTTGCATTGTCATGTTGCAAAAGGACACCTGATGACAGCAATCAACGTCGCTATGATTTGATTGCAGGCCGAAGATGATTTTTTAGGAGATCTGTGTATGATGCACTGGTGTCAGTGGTCCCTCTAGGCCTGTAATGTTCGAAAATGACGCCTTTTTCGTCCCAAAAGAGAGTCAAGATAACCTGCTGTAGGTTCTGTTCGAAACTTCTTTGGTTTTGGTGATGAGGAATGGCACCATTTTTTCCTCGCTCTCTTTGTTTCCGGTTGGTGGAAGTAAACCCAGGTTTCGTACCCAGTAACGATTCTTGCAAGGAAGCCATCACTTTCTCGTTCAAAGCGCCAAAGAAGTTCTTCACAAGCATCAACACGTCGTTCAGGAGTCAGTGCCGTGGCACCCATCTTGCAGACACTTTGTGAAACTGGAGCACATCATTAACAATGTGGTGAGCTGAACCATGACTAATCTTTAAACATACTGCAATGTCATTCAGTGTCACTCGGCGGTTTTCCATCACTATGGCTTCAACTGCTGCAATGTTCTGTGGAGTCACAACTCGTTGTGCCTGACCTGGACGAGGAGCATGTTCGACTGAAGTCACACCATTTGCGATCTTCCTACAACATTCGTAGACTTGCTGCTGTGACAAACATGCATCACCGTACTGAACCTTCATTCTTCGATCAATTTCAATAGGTTTCATACCTTCACTACTCAAAAACCGAATAACAGAACGCTGTTCTTCCTTGGTGCAAGTCTCAAGTGGGGAAGCCATCTTTATACTGATACTGAGACGGTATTTGTGCATCTGCACTATGCTGCCACCTACAGGCCATCCTGCACGCTGCTTGTAGCACGCTTACCAACATATAGGATAACGGCGCGAAATTTAGATTTTTTATTACAAATTTAAGGTTTTCATTTGACTCACCCTCGTAATTCTTCACGATTCAATAAAGTCCTTCCCGTAGTTACCATTTTCAATCGCAATTGTCACGCTGCTCGACAATATATTAGGGATTTAGGTACTTACATTGTACATCAAATCTGAAGTTACATTAGACGTGAGTTTAAGTCTATTAAAAGTAAAAATGGAGGGTTTTTTTTATTATGTTTTGCTTGATTTTTTCCTTGTGTGCGTTTTCACTGCAGCTAGATCGTAACATTATTATGTGTATTTCTTCATTGTGTTTTTTGTGTGTTTCTTTATTGTTATTTTTATTTATTTATTTATAAAACTAATGAAATTGTTCGTGGTTCAGGACGCATACGCATATCCGTGACCATATCCCAATCACAGTAACGGGATTATATTAGTCTTAAAGAAGTGAGCAGATTTAGACAATAGTTGTATCTAATAACAATTATTGAATACGAATTATCAAATTAATCAATATACGTCAATCACGAATCTGAAAACCAATTCAGTTTTCGTTGTTTTAATATTATTGGAAGAAGATTATGGTTAGGATTATTATGTGATTCGAGTACTAATAAGAGGTTTTTGGCAACAGTTCAACAAAATTAGCTACATACATCCAGTGAAACATATTTAAACATTATTTGTGATATGCTCCTATAAAACATGTTTATGTTTAGCGTACTTGCATGTTGGGGTCGTCTCTAAGACACGTTAAGTTCTGTATACCACATAACGTAATTTTTAATAGAACCCAGCAAACAATTATTAAGTAAGTTAAAAAATTATTTGTAAAATTATTTAATGAATAAAATAACGTTTGTAATTAAACTGTTCTTCCCTTCAAACAAACAAAAAAAAACCAATTATGTTTAAACCACGTTTTTTAATGGACGATAGTATTCTGTCACTTAATGAACACATTTCTTTTTTCATAATCTATTTTAATAATTTCTTTTATTCGCTACATATTTTGAATAACGCTGAACTTTTCCTTCTTTTATGATGAAGCCATTTATGTTTTTGTTCTCTTTATATATCATGTAGGTTTTTATTTTATATCTTTAAACGAGCAAATATATATATTTTGCATTTCGGAAACGACTCTACCGATTTGGATGAAATTTCATATTTAGATAATATTTTGTTTTAAGTTTATATAAATAGTTGTCTTCACTGCAAACCCAATTTTAGAAAATGCGAACAACTTTTGCTCTTGGTATCTCGAAAACAGATCTAACGCCATCTCGTAGACGATTCAGGTACCAGGAAGTCTACTAATATTTTCTCTTTGGTTTCAAGGAACTCATATATTTAAACGAACATTTCTTGCATACATTTCTTCGGAGGAATTCTAGTATTACCAGTTTAATTGTAAAACATTTAAAAAGTAGATATTTAAAAAATAGGTACTGGCTTTGTTAAATACTATTTTTTCCAAGCTTATTTTTTTTTAACGCCACGATGTGTCTACTGTTTTAACTTTGGTTGTTGTAAACAATTGTTAGCTTCGAAATGCATAGGAAATCTTGTGTACTAGCTGACCAGTGTAAAACATTAAAAAAGAAGATATTTAAAAATTGGCTTTATCAAAAGTGATTCTTTACTCTACAAAACTTCTTTGAAAATAATATTAGCAGTTATAATGTACCGTAACGATCGTTTACTTTTTGACCACATGCGTATTTAACACACACATCAGTATTACTGAACTGTAAAAAAGGTGGTTTTCAGGGTGCTGTGGAAAGTACGGCAAGTAGAAAAAAATTGTTATTTCGGAATGAAAATGTGATTAACGCACTCCTTAGGCATTAGTATTCAAGAAATGAGTGTAGTATTATGAGAAACTGAGTGAGACTGTTGCAACATGTCCTTACAAATTTCTTGAGTTTCTCGCTAACTGAATAAGCCATGCGTACAGTCGATGTTAAAGTAGATATCTTAACCCTACACTGTTTGTTCCATATCGTTTAAAATTTTGCTTCTTTACATTCCTACTCCAATTACTTAATTGTGTGCGCGGTTACCATCGATTATATCGAACGCTCCGACCACTTAATAGAATGAAATGTGAACATTTTTTCTGGATACATTCAGAGCAAGTATTTTTTTGCCAACGTGGCCACTCTTTCTTCATCTCAAGTAAGCAGTGAGGTGTTAACCTTACGTTTCAGGTACTACTGCAGTTTCACTGACATGTAGTGTACTGCTATCACCTTATAAATTTCTCTTACGACTTAGAAAAATCACGAGTCAAAGGAAATATTTTGGTGTTACTAGTTATGAGATGAACAACGAGAAGTACTTTTAAGGGACCTACCAGAAGTTTATATACGTAAACTACAGATTAAAATAAAATTGAGTAACGAGAAAAGCGATGTTTTGGAGCCACTTCTTGAAACAATTATAATGATCCGCATTTCAAACGGCAGAAATTTTTTTTGCATAGACAATTTAATCCACAATTCCTTGTTACTACCTTCTAATCACGATACTCAGCTCTCCTGCAGTGATATTTAATCTGGAGCTGCAGAACTGAGCCAACAAGAGCGATGGAAACTCTTATCCCGGCGGAGACATCCTGGGTGTTACTAAAGAAAGTGAAACCCTTACTGCGAATTAGTAAGCTTACCGGACAGACGCTCTTCACTGCGGGTGCGGTCAAAGTATGTCTGAGCAGAAGCACAAGTGACGTGTACGACAACGCTGTAGCCGTCACCTACATCGCCATCACTCGTGTCTCTACCTACCTCGAGTGTTTAGTGGATTTCTCATTACTGACTGCTATGAGAGTGACATAGGTTCGTGCGTCAGGCGACACAGTCCATTGCAGTGCTTTCTGACCTGTACACTAACACTGACAGTTATAAGAAAGTTGTTCACCTTGTGTCGATAAGCGAAAACGAAGCACACTGGCTTCGTGAAAAAATAAGAAAATTACGTCACTGCTTATAGGTATGGAGCTTGGAGTGATTGTGTTAAATATAGTGTTCGTTCTTATTGCGATTTTGTATGTACGTGCCGACCACCCAATGCAACTATTCCATACTATCCCGATACTGTCGACATCAAATTAGTGGTTAATTACATTCAATTTAATGAATCTGGTTCTAGTTGTAAAATGTAGGATCTCCTCAATTAATGACGATCTCGTTGGTTTAAGTGTCACAAACAGCAGATTACTGTTACTAAGCGAAGCAGCAGTAGTGTATCTTATGGAAACCTGTGCGAGCTCTCGGTATCGGCTCTGTTCGTGCGCTGCACTATCACAGCCACCACTAAGATGTTTTCGTTGGTGACAAACGCTAAATATTGGGGCACCAGCGCTCACCAAGTATGGCCTTACTGTTTTCTGCTGGTGGCTCTTCGACACTCCGTGACCCAGGAGGCGCGCCGCACAGCCAGACTGGTGTCACAGCTGCTACTGGAAGAAGATCTGCGCAGCGGCGCTGAGAGGGAGCTGCATATGTTTGCTCAGCAGCTGCTGCTCAGGAAGTTGGACCTCAGTTTCTGCTATGGGATCGTGACACTCGACTTGAAGCTGATGGCAGCTTTTATTTCGTTTTTAACTACGTATACTGTGTTGCTAATAACTTTCATGTAAATCAAGACTGCTTCGTTATCAATAATATTTCATTCTTAATTGCAAGGGTGATTTTCCGTTACCTTTCCCAACATTATTATGTTAATGTTGTTGATAAATTTGATGATTTTGAGCTTAGTGAAAAATTGTTGATCATGTTTTAAAACTGATCAAAAAAAAAAAAAGAAAAAGGAAATCGGTTACCGGCACGTTTATCACCAAGTGTGTCTTCAGGTTCGCATCTTTCCGACTGGGAAAACTGAATGACACAGGGCTTAACACCAGAAAGGGCGATTCTGATTTCGGTTATCGATGTTTTCCTGAAATCACTCTGTAGTGTTTATATTAAAAGAGCAAGTAAGTAGTGTGGAATTGACTGTGCGTGCCCACACAAAAGAAATGCTAATTAGGTCCCTATTGTTATGCTAATTAGGCCACTTGACTTGAGGGCCACTTGACTAACCCCAGTTTCACCTCTATTGTCCTCCCCTCCCCACCTGTCAATCATGGCCACTTGACTAACCACTTGACTCGAGAGCCACTTGACTAACCTCAGTTTCCCCTCTATTGTTAGACCACAGGTGTGTCGCGGTCCTTTGTTGTCCTCCCCTCCCCACCTGTCAATCATGGCCACTTGACTAACCACTTGAGGGCCACTTTAGCGACCCAGGTGTGTCCCCACCTGTCAATCATGGCCACTTGTTTGAACAGCTGCCTTCCCTAGCACCAGCTGCCCTCACTTGACTCGAGGACCACTTGAGCGACCCAGGTGTGTCCCCACCTGTCAATCATGGCCACTTGTTTGAACACCTGCCTTCCCTAGCACCAGCTGCCCTTGGTGTTTTTTTTTTTATCGCTAGGCCACTTGAGCGACCCCAACCCCGCCAGCTGCATCGTTTCATCGACTGGTTTGAACATGCTCACCCCCCACCACCGCTCCAACAAGCAGGACTGTCCCCGACCGGCTTGCTGACCTCAGTGTTCAGCCATGTCTCGCCCAGTACTGTTGTTCTCGGCCGTTTATCAGCTCAACGCCGGTGACTCAAAACGTTTGACGATAGGTTTATCGTCCAAACACGAATTTGAGCCAGTAGTAGTGCTAGAAAAAGTTGGATACCGCACCAAGGTTATACTGACGTATGAAGAATGGGTCGTGCTGACTCAAGTACTGGACGTTGTGTCAGATTTTTTCAACACAGCGAGCGACCAGGACGACATTCCTCTTGGTGAGCATACCGTCTCCTGCCGTACGGTTGCCGGGGCGAAAACAGTATACTTCGCCCCAAATGCCGATCCTGTCAGCGGCGTCTACTTCGGAGATTCTACTTGGAAGAACATCATCGACGCGCAGCCTGCAGTTTCCAGCGCCTTGGCCGTCAAGAAGAGGTGGGGATATCTAGTTGCAAGATACTACATAGAATTTGTGGACATTTTGTCAAGTAAAGTGCTACGAGACTTTAATATGGCCACAGTGCAAAAACTGGTTGATATGTACATTAACGATGTTCGTGTGGCTCAAGTGACACCAAGTTCGTCATTGGATTATAATCTACTAAAATATGAACTTATTGCATATAAAAATTTGCTTGTATTACCCGATGTTAATAACATTGTAATTAAGAATTACACCTCCGGGTATGATGTTTGTGGGCCATATATAATGTCTGTGGACAATAAGTGCAAGAACTGATGTGTACATCAATATATATATATATTAAAAAAATGTTTGGTAATAAATACATGTATAAAAAAGTATAAATAAAAAAATGCATTGTATTTGATTTGATTTCTTTTTATTTCACCCACCATTGGGCAATTAAATATACATTTTCAACAGCACATATAGCATTACAAAATAAATGTCCTTTACAAAGTTTAATCAAATTATTCTTCCTAAGTTCTCGTAGAGGTGGACATCCTAAAACTTCTATATTGTAGCAAACTTTCTTCCTGATAATCTTCTGAAACCATCGAGCCTTCTCCAGTCCTTTAACATATATGATTGAGTCATCTGTATTTGTGATTGCATGTAAAATAGTACATAGTCTACTGAATGTAACACCAGTAGCATTCCAAGGTATTCCATGGTAATTATGTGTCAACCATCTCACTGTTGGGTCGCTACCGCCACGTCTTGGTGAGTTTACAGAGATGCAATGTGTAGCAATAATGATGTCTGATTGTACTATACACACGGCAACTTCTTTAAAGATAAACGTTCCATCTCTCGTCTTGAATCCTTGCACGTCCAGGAAGATGGTCGGCATGATACTGGGTGGTGATGATGGGCGCTATCTGGTTTTATGTGAGTTTACGCACAACACTTGTTAGCGGTATGTATTCCACTACACGGTCGTGAAGGATTAGACAATATGCGGCGGTGTAGGCTGGAAAATTGTCAATGCTATGAAACTCCATACGAATATCCACAGGTCCTGTTTTTATCGACTCATTTTGATGTGAACAGTCAAGTACAGCTATTGGAGCAGTGGCAATAAAGTCTTCTCGCTCTAGTAGCGGTGAGGGATGGTCTCGTTCGTAGTAAGCCTGTTGGAATCTTGCATACATGTCATACAACAGTGTTGTTCGGTTTTTCTTAAAGTCCAAATTCATGATCTCGTAAGGGTACGCAACGTCATTTAGGAACACTTTGACATTGGCGAGATTACAGTGGTCAAAGATAGCTGCACTTAATTCGGCATTCCGTTTCCTATTTGTTTGAAATCCCAAAACAACGAACCTATGTTTTTCCAGTTGCGTTGATGTTTTCAAAGACCAAATTTGAGACTTACTTTTAGGAAGCAGCGGATACTCCAAAAGATCCCAGCTTCTGTAATTAATGCGAAGTGGCTTCCCACTATCTACAATCTTAAGCAACCCCAGTTTTTCTCTTTCACTAACTTGCAGATGAGGCACCACCCATGCCAGTTTACTGATGGCAAATTTACTTTTCTGAGGGTTTGGATTGGCTTGCACGTATGAATTTGTATCGTCCCTAGATCGAATAAGTATTAGTTCTTGTTTTACATTTGCCAGTATCCTTTTAAAGTCTTTACAAAAACCCAAAAGCATACTCAACGGGATACATACATCGAAGTATCCATTTCCAAGATCACGTTGCCCCCATCCTGCGTTCTTCAACATACCAATTTGTTGAGGACCAGCAGAAATAAAAGTCTTCAATGTGCTTGTGATACCTACATTTCTATTTCTGTCTATTTCAACTCCATTAAGTTCTAATCGAATTTCCTCAAATAGAAACGCGAATGCATTGGATGTGAGAAGTGAATTTGTAACGCCTGATGCATCTGATTTGACAAATCTTCCTTCAATATGCAAGTAACTTTCGCCTGGCAGTGTATATGTATCTTGGTTCTGAATAGGTATCCGAATTTCATCATTATTATTAAACGTTGTTGGCGTATGCGGCTGATGACTCAAAAACTGTTTACGCGTCACCGACTCACCAAATTCCACACTGGAAGTTATATCAAGCATCTCATCCATTTTTTTTCACTGTATAGCCTAACGACTGTAGGAAGAGCACGTTAGCAGGTGTTAACCATTTCACTGTCGGTTCACTACTGACAACTGTTGGAGTCTGACGCTTCTTATTATAACGAGCGCCCGTTCTTTATATGTAGTCTCAGAGTAATAGTTTCACCTCTGAAATCCACTAAATTGCCGTCCTGGTCTACAACTCTAATGTGAAAGTTGCTAAGCGTTTTCACAGTGATAGGGAGATAGACGTTTGCAGGTACTTCCACAATCTTGTACCCTGGTGGCACTGTTGGAAAAAACTCGTGTAGTGTATGCCCCAGCTTATCGTTGACGTAATTTCCAGTATATACATTCCATGTACAGACTTGCATATTCTTCTAAATCCTTGATCTGGAAAGTCCGCCACACTTGTGTCGCGTGCTCGTAATCTTCATCAGAAATTTCTGACTCCGACAACGAACTATAATATTTTGACTTTGGAGGAAGCGTGGCCTCGGTGAGCTTGTCCCACGAATCCATGTACTCGTAGGGAAAGACACCCTTGCGTTTAACTAATTGGAACTTCTCGGGATCGGTGAAATAAGCACTTGTAATGCTCATGTCACCGTCGTCAAGGGTTCCAACCAGTTTGTCTAATGGGGCCTGCATGAAACGGTACGAGTCCAGAAATCTTAAAGTGATTGAAGTATATTCAACCTTTTTAGAAAAAGAAATATATCGTTCTGTGTTTATGGGAAGCACATCCATCCCATCACCGTCGAGGTCGGATAAAGCCATAACTATAAAGTGAGCGTCATACCCAGAAAGGTTGTGAAAGAAAATGGGTAAGTACGTTGGATTTTTAAACTGCAAATTGCAGTCATTATGTGCAGCCCCCCTAAATTTACCTGTGATATGACAATGATCGCGGACTTTGACAGTCCCCGGTTCAATGTCTTTCTCACAGATATGGCACACCGTTGCAGAAACAAACTTTGCTTCTTGCTCATCTGTCATTACAAGAGGAATATACCTCTTGTAAATTTTATCGACTTTCTTGGCAAGCACAACAAGTTGTTCCACAAGCCATTTCTCGGGATTTACGCCCGAGTAGGAGTCGAAACGCGACAGAATAGGCACGTCTGGACAAACGACCTCGTATGCAGCAGCGAAAGGGACATGTTTCTGGACTCTAGTAGAGTGAGAGGCGTTGGGTGGAGGACTGCATGAATCATAAGGCTCTAATAAGCTTTCAAAGTCCGCGTAAACGACAACGGGTACACGCTGTTGGTGCACAAAATCCTTAAACTTTAAGGTTTTATCGTCGTCGTCGGGTAAATCAACTCTTACTGATTTAACCCTTGAGCAATCGATTTCATGGCGTTCCAAGACATCTTTGCTACTAAAATGTTGCAGACATCTGTCACAAATGTGCATAGCACGTGTGTTTTTGCTTAATGAAGATCTAACTAATGCCGACAAGTTGTGAATCCAACAATAATGGAATTTTCCAGTACCGTCAGTAATCATCAACATGTTTATGTGTTTACCGCGTTTGTCTGCAGTGTGGTGGAGGGCCCCGGAAACTACATGTTTACCATTATCTACATCCAGACCGAAAACATTTACTGAATAGTCTGGATTTTGCCTCTCGAATTTGGAAATGTCTGAGAGTTTTACCGGAAACTCAATACCTGAAAAATCGAAACTGTGGTTGGCGAAGGCTTGTCTATAATTTTCAATGCGATCTCCGTGTCTTTTAAACACCCCTACTTGAGCAGCAAGAAGGGACCATAGAAAGCATAAGTCATCATCTTTGTTGTTCACATTGACAACTGCATTCTTTCTACGGATATCAGCTGGCAGAGCAACATAGGAAGACCCACGATAGAATGGTTCGAATTTAGAAATGTTGATGTCGAGGGAGATGATTCTATCGAGAGTTTTGCCGCTGTCCCTTTCTTGAAACTCACACAATTTTACATTGAGCTCCGACTTCACATAGTTTTTATACCAATCAGACAGGGATGTGCTGCGCGTGACTTCACGCATTTTAGTAAAAAAACATACGGACGGTTTCGAAAGCGGCTTCCTTCTGAATTTTGTATGTTGTAATCAGCCCCACCTGAACTTTTACGGGCGGGGAGGAATGACTATCAACAATTTCGCGAAGTTTTTCAGTTACAAGATCATGGCAGGCATCAATGTATTTAATAGGGTCAATATAATTTAATGAATTTAGAATGGTACCGGTATAAATTCTACGTTCAAAAGCACTTTCCCGGTCTTCAAGGATCAAGCGCGATGCTGGCAACTCACCCCCTGTTGCTGCATCGCTGTGGCTGCTAGATGGTAATGAACTATCACTAATAGCTGCTGGGTGACTGCTGCTGGATGCCGGGGTCGGCTGCCATGTCGATGTGCTAGGGACAGGCTGGCGTGGCGCCGTGGTCGGCCGCCATGTCGATGTGCTAGCGACGGGCTGGCGTGATGCCGGGGTCGGCTGCCACGATGATGTGCTAGCGACAGGCTGGTGTGAAGCAGGGGCCGGCTGCCATGTTGATGTACTGGCGACGTTCTGGTGTGATACTGGGGTCGGCCGCCATGACGATGTGCTAGCGACGGGCTGGTGTGATGCCGGGGTCGGCTGCCACGATGATGTGCTAGCGACAGGCTGGTGTGAAGCAGGGGCCGGCTGCCACGATGACGTGCTAGCACCGGGCTGGTGTGATGCAGGGGTCGGCTGCCACGATGACGTGCTAGCGACAGGCTGGTGTGAAGCAGGGCCCGGCTGCCACGATGATGTACTGGCGACGGGTCGACGAGAACCTGCTGCTGTGGCTGGCGTTTCCCAGGGTCGCCACAGTGGTGGTGGTGGGGCAGGATCATTCCTGTTGACGGCGGCAGGTTCATTTGCGGCCGACCCCTGTATACCGGAACCTGAAACAGAAAAAAAGTGAAAATTTTAGTAACATTGAAAAATAAATAAATATGTAAAAAAAATTCAAAGAAGTAGTATTGACTTACCAGTAACTCCATGGTTCCGGCGTGTAGGCGAATCTCCTGCTGGTATCGGTGGTGTAGAAACATATTGCACCAGAGACTGCGCCGGTATTATCCATCCCTGTGATGATGGTGTCGGTGGTGCACTGGATGATGGCAAGCTTTGAAATGAGTGCACAGTACCATCTAAGCTCCACTGTGATGAATCTGAAACAGAACAAAAAAAAATATTTAGTAATATGAAAGAAAAACAAATTATGTAATATGAAAAATAAAATATTTTGCACTTACCATTAGAAGTTGTTCGTGGTCGTTTGGGGTTAGACAGTAATGGAGTCCGATCTCGTTTATTCAGCTGCTGATTTGAAGCCGCTTCCATATCTGAAACATAAAAAACAAAACGTATATCAGTATCAAAAATAATCATGGAACAACATTAAAAAAAAAAACAGATAAATATACAACTTCTATGACCGACATACCTTCAAAGCTGAACATTTCGAAATCACCACATTCTGCAAACAGAAAAAAAATGAAATAGAAAAAATATATAACTTTATAAAAATAATTACAAGTTAAAAAAATTAAAATGCTTACCACCAATTAGTTCATTGGTTGCAATATTTAGAAGTTCATCAATTCCTGCAAAAAAAGATAATAAACCAATGATATAGCAGCGAAACTAGCAACACCGAACTGTATAATGAGCAATCACTAAAAATTCATACCATAATCATCAAGTTGGCTTAGCTCTAAAAGTGCCACCATATCTGTGAAAGAAAACATAAGATATAGTATAAATTTAAGATGATAATATATTGTATGCTATTTAAGAAAATTTTTCACAAGTGTGATTGAACTTACCTTCGTAGTTGAAGAGATCTTCGGACATGGTTACTGGAATTCAGAAGAGCGAGAGAGAGACAACCTTACTCGTTGAACTGCGGAGCAGAAGTGATTCACGGATGGCTGACGCAGGCTTCTTATACCGCTAGGGAAGGCAGGTGGGGACACACCTGGGTCGCTCAAGTGGTCCTCGAGTCAAGTGAGGGCAGCTGGTGCTAGGGAAGGAAGGTGTTAAAACAAGTGGCCATGATTGACAGGTGGGGACACACCTGGGTCGCTCAAGTGGTCCTCGTGTCAAGTGAGGGCAGCTGGTGCTAGGGAAGGCAGGTGTTCAAACAAGTGGCCATGATTGACAGGTGGGGACACACCTGGGTCGCTCAAGTTTTCCTCGAGTCAAGTGAGGGCAGCTGGTGCTAGGGAAGGCAGGTGTTCAAACAAGTGGCCATGATTGACAGGTGGGGACACACCTGGGTCGCTAAAGTGGCCCTCAAGTGGTTAGTCAAGTGGCCATGATTGACAGGTGGGGAGGGGAGGACAACAAAGGACCGCGACACACCTGTGGTCTAACAATAGAGGGGAAACTGAGGTTAGTCAAGTGGCTCTCGAGTCAAGTGGTTAGTCAAGTGGCCATGATTGACAGGTGGGGAGGGGAGGACAATAGAGGTGAAACTGGGGTTAGTCAAGTGGCCCTCAAGTCAAGTGGCCTAATTAGCATAACAATAGGGACCTAATTAGCATTACTTTTGTGTGGGCACGCACAGACAATTCCACACTACTCAAGTATACATGGCCTATGTCCAACGTTGTCCTAATCCAAAATTTTATCTTATATATTTTGTCTGTCCTATGTGGATTTCTGGTAATGTAACTAATTCACCATTCACAGTGAAAGCTCTCCACTGCTTATTGGCTTTTGATTGAAAGTCACTTACTGAACATATACAATTTCTAATTAAATAAAGGTTCTTTAAGCCGCTGTCGCCAGGTTTAGGTACTACTGTTCGTCTGGTTTATTAAATGATAAATTCACAAACTTTAGACTGAACATCTACACAAAAACTTTATTCAAGTTCATAAGCTTATGCATTCACACCGACTGAAAGAACCACCACCAAAATAATAATTAATCAAGGAATCAGACTCCTTTGCCGAAAATTGCAGACTCGTGGGATAAGACAGATTGAACTACAAAAAACTCCCACGTTCTCTATCATCCTCTTAATACGTCCACAGTCACTTGCAATCACAGCACTCCATTCAAAGCAGTGAATTCAACACATTACTAGTTTCCATTATCCACTTCACCGAGTTTTTCACAATTTCTACGATTAAAACCGAAATGTCCCCGCGTCAGAACTTCACTTGACGACGGTCAACGATTCGCTACTACCACGAAGACAGCATCATATTCACTCACGGCGCCGGCCACATATATTACTGTATGGCTCAGACGTATGTTATGTTACAACAGGATCATTTTTAACCTGACTAATATGTCTTCCGACATCGCTTATTATGTTGCCAACTGTTTTATCTAAAAAAATAAAAACTACATATCATCCTGTACTCAGAGATTGCTATTCTGGGTTTCTGGTTTTACAATGTTTAACAGAAGTATGTTCCGGTCTGTGTGTACATTTACAGCGCGAAGTTAATTTAAAGCAACGTATTTCGAGCAAACAGGACGAAAACTCCCACAGTCGTATGAACCATACAAGTCACTCTTCGTAGGATTACTGATTGTCCTTATATCCATCAGATAATTAATTTTAATAATATGCACCTATCTGAATTCCAAGAACACATTGCTGGAACTGTTTTAAATTAAAGGTTTCTAACGAAATTGGTTATCAGCTTATGGTGTATTTTAACTAGTCTGGGTAATTATTACGAAGGTTTTGAGAATTTACAGTCGTACTGAAGGCCGACTGATGCTCATGCAATGCCAGGATCCCAATAACGTTTATAAAACATTCACCATTGCATAGTAACAATCATCTTTGTATTACTTCCAAATTTGGTGTTTGTGTGATTAGCGTAAGCGTGTTGTTCTTGTTTTAAAAGCGGCCAAAAGAGGAAAAACTTTTACCGGCGCATTAGTGACCAAATGTGGCACCAGTTTAGCCGAATGACCTGGGACTAAACACTGGACGGCGATTCCGATTTCGGTAATGACGTTATCCTGAAATAGCTCGTTAAAGGTTATATTAAAAGAGCAAGCATGCCCGATGTCCGTCATTGTCCTAATCCAAAATTCAATTTTATACATTTTATCTGCTCTAAGTTGATTTCTGGTAATATAACAATTCCACCATTTCTGACTTAACCAATATGTCAGTCGACATCGCTTATCATGTTGCGCCAATTGTCTTACAGTAAAAAGAATATATTATCCTGTAGTCTGTACAGCTGGTCATTAAATTGCTATTCTGGGTTTCTGGTTATACAAGCTTCAACAAAGGTATGCCATTGCACGTGTCTATATTTATTGCTCCGAAGCTAATTTTAAGTAAGGTGTTTGGAGCATGCAGGACCAAAACTCCCACAGTCATATGAACTATAAAAGTCACTCCTCGTAGGATCAGAAATTTTATTGATTGTTCTGATATCGTTCAGATAATCAACTGCAATAATGTGCGCCTCTATGAATTGCAAGAACACAGTACTGGACGTGTTTTAATTTGGATGTTTGTATCGAAATTGATAATCAGCTTATGGTGTCTTAGAACTTGTCTGGGTAGTTATTACGGAGTTTTGGGGAATATCTAATCTAATCGTACTGAATGCCGAGTTATGCTCATGCAATACCAGGATACCAAGAACGTTTATAAAACATTCATCATTGCGTAGTGACAATCATATTTGTAGTATTTCCAAATACCTATCACTATACTGCACATCGCGTAACTTTATCGATGATGTTGGAGCTAACTGGGATGGCAGCTATCGTGTTTACTGTTGGCTAGTGCCAGGAACGGGAGCATCAGTTCACAGGGCACGTCTACTTTCTTTTCGTTGAGGTGCTGTTTAGTGTGTTGAAGTCTTACTGCTGAAGGGGCTAGCCGAATTCACTGCCCTGCAAATAAGGCATTCAACAGTGTTGACTGTGATGCACACTAAAAATTGCTGCTTAAGAAGCTGCATTTCTGTCTCTTGAGGACAGCGACACTCTATCTGTGTTTAGTGACCTTTTTCGTCACATGTACCACAATATATTATTTTGTCTTGTTAATTAATTTTGAGTGTTGCACCGTTTTGTAACGTTTCTGGACTTCTCATCAGTTTATAGAAATTCTCTTAACATGGTGTGTAGAATTTTTAGTCACATAATATTTTCACATTTATTCCCACACACGACTCAAAGTAATTTCTTTTCGAAAATCTCAAAGATTATTTAACTCATTTTTAAAGAGTTTAGAATACAATAATTGAAGTAATACTGGTATAATAAATCATTATTATCGTTTAAATAATCTATCATAGTTGGATATAAGTTCATATATTTGAATAATTTAATTTTATGTTGAAATGTCCCTTATTTTTTGTATTGAGGGTAGATTTCTAAATGTGAATATAAATTAAAAAGTGATTGATTCCTTAGTGATACAAATAACGCATCTGAAAGTGTAAAATTTCTGACTGTAAACTATTTTAATCAATAAACTATTCTGAAGTAGTTAAAATGACTGTTTGCAGTATATCTATTTTTTGTTGTTCGTCCTAGCGATTTTTATAGTTTTGTTAATTTTCTTGAATCATTGCTTAGCATTACTAATATTTATATTAATTTAAGGTATTAGTGTATTAAGCTATGTTTTCATGTTGCAGAAGTTGTCCGACTGCCGAACGTCGTTTAACTAAACCGGTGACACGTACTTCTCCCCCATCCCTAATTCATACTGTTATAAATTTAAATTTCAAAAAAGAATACTTCTTATGTGTTATTAATAAATTGTCGTATATAACAGTAATCAGCACTAAAAATAATTAAATAATAATACTGCCATAGTGGTGGTTTTGAAGATGGTTGCATGAGTTCTCCATTTACTGTTTATTTATTTCTTTATCCACATTTTTTCATTTTTTCCATATTGAAATCTACTTAATTCATTAAGGACAGATCTAGTGTAATAATTAAGTAAATCGGTTAGATGTACGTTCTGGTGGGATGCCATTTGTGAGATATAATCTGTATATACTAAATAATTTCTATTTAATTAATTTCTTAACTTATTTTGGGGATTTGCGACAGAACAGCGAATCTTTGACTACAAAAAGTTCGATCTAATATAGTATATACGTTATAAAGTGAGCGAATAGTGAGAATAAAAAGGATCTGTTTGTTGACTGAGCTAGTAGAAGTTAATTTAAAGAGTTTTTCTGGGTTCAGTTTTGAACTTCAGTGAAAGAATGCTGCGCTATAAGTGAGCTACCATAACTAACCCTGTGCATATGGTAAAACTTTAAGGCTAAAAAAATGGTGAAATAAAATTATGCGATTTGATGAAGTACTTGTCATTACCATTTGGGACCATCCATAAATTACGACACACTAATTTCATGACTTTTGGCACCCCCCCCCCCCCCCTCGTCAGAGGAGATCACATTTGTGTGTGATCACCTCTCCTCGTGTGACGTCAAGTATTTTGCTATTTTAAATTTGGAAATTATTAAATTAAAACAGCACTTCCAATTTTTTTTGTATATTTCTATTTAAAATATTTTTTCATAAAATTAGCAATAAATCAAACATTTTAGAAAGTTGTTAAAACATAACAAATCAAATCAATGATACAAAAATTAATCATTTTGTGTCCACAGACTTTGAACCTATTCTTCTATATTATTCATGACTGACATAGATGTCACTCGATTTGGATTATGTAGGAACATTCGACGTGTCAACACCTTTGATCTGTTTACCAAATTAAATGAATTGTCCGTGGTATGTTGCGCATACGTAGGCGTAAAGGCCCGGCCACACAGAACGCGACAAGCGACAACGACACGCGATATTGTGTCGCGGCGCGACGTCGCTATTGTTGTAATTCACAGTTTTGAATCGGGACGGTCACACACAAAGCGATCCGTCGCCGGGCCGCCGCCTTTGTCGCGGCGACGAGCGACACAGTTGCACAAAATCACAGAATTGTCGCGCGACAGAGCGACATGGCCGATGAAGAAAAATTGATTTCCACCGCATCCGACGGCCACTACTTCAGGTGTACTAAGAGATGCATATGAAAAGATTTCCAGCTCATAAAAAATAATTTTTCGCATTGAGAATTGTATTTTTTCTTCTTAGTTTCTCACTTTATGTTTGTTTGTTTACACTGTAATTATTTAAAATTAATAATACTTGTATTTGAGCCTATCTTTTTTATTGTGAAATACATTGTCAATAATAAATTGTATATTTTATTGTGAATATTTCACTTTGTGACGAAACTCCTGGTTTTAAGAGTATTTCTTAATATTGACCTCCACGCAAATGACACAGCTGCCTGCAGGGGGGAAGAGCTGGGAAGTGATAAGATTGAAAATCACTTAGAGGTCAGGGGCTTTGGCCAGGGCGCTAAGATTTTCGGGCCCCGGGTAAGGATTCTTAGCCCCCCTCCTCCCCCTCCAACAAAATTATTTATATTAAACTTTTAAATTTTAAGGCAAAAAAATCAAATTACACCTTTTTAAGCAAGATTTTTAAAGTTTTATTTTTATTTAATTAGACACTCTGGCAGAGGAGCCCCCTTCGGGGGCACAGGCCCGGCATACTTTTGCCTTGCTTAACCCCCTAGCACCGGCCCTGGTTTTGGCAGTGTCGTTTTTGTTTTGTTTTTAAGAATATATATTAAATGAACAGAACATACCTCATACTGTCATACAAATGGCTAATCTTTCTATTGTACCAATTACTTTTCTCCAGTTCGTGGTGCAATAGTTGATTTTAACAGATTGTGTATTTTCTCGAAGCATTCTCGAGACATACGAAAATATGTATAAAATCTATCTTCTTGTGATATCAGTCCCCGGCAAAGGCGGTGGTATTCACCAAGGCATTCTCTCTTCTGATTGATGTCAGGAAACCAGACCATTTTTAGTGCGAACAAAATAAGTAGAGTCCCCTCATCACTTGACATGTTTTAAGAATTCCCTAGCCCAAGAAAACTTATTAAGAAAGAAATAGAGAAGTACAGATTTCTTCGCAAGAGAGGGTCTCACTGGCATTTGTCGCTATGGAGTTGTCGCGTCCTGTGTGACGTACCAAAATCGCGTATCGCCGCGACGAGAGAACGACCACTTGCCGCTGTCGCTTGTCGCGTTCTGTGTGCCCAGGCCTTAAATGTTGATCTTTTCTAGATTCGTGACGATACGGAGAACACGATCAGTGGCTTACACCAGTCTTAAAGAAATGTGAATATTAAATTATCATATTTATCCAACAATAGTATTTAACAAAAATTACACAAGAGTTATAAAATTAATAATTATATGCCAATCTCAAATATGTAAAACAGTGCAGTTTTGGTTGTTTTATTATTATTTGACGGCGATTGTGTTAGCATTACTATGTGATTCTGGTACAAATAGGAAATTTTTGGCAACAAAAACTGGGTACAAAGATCCGAATAGTGAAATAGAATTAATTATGGTATGTTCTTGTAAAATATGAACTTAAATGTTAAAAAAATTATCTTAAAAATTTAGCTTAAAACGTACTAGTAAAACATAAAATGCAAACGTCAACGTAATACATAACTGAAAATGGTTTTTCTTTTTCGTTGACGTTTAGCATCCCTGTATGTTGGGGTCATCAGTTTGACACGTTCTGTATTTTAATAATACAAATTATTCAAAACAAGGATTATTTTCCAACAGGAATCATAAATATCTTCTTAATTATACATTCAGTTTTGTTATTAGTCACATGAATATAGCTTTTATTTTATTTTGTATATTATAACAGTGAAGGACAATCGTATTTAAGTTCTGGACACTACATAACGTAATTATTAATAGAATTTATCAAACGAATAAAAATTTCCATTTAAATTCTTTAATGAATGAAAAATAAAGTATCGTTCGTAGTTAAAACATTCTTCCATTCAAACAAAGAAAACCAGTTATGTTTAAGCCACGTTTTTCTAATAGAAGATAATATTTTTTAACTTAATGCATACATTTCTGATGTCATAATCTACTTTAATAGTTTCTCTTATTTTTTATGTATTTTGAATACCGCTAAATATTTCCTGGTTTTATACGGAAGTCATTTATATTTCACTTTACATTTCATGTAAGTAATATTAATATAAATTGTGTGTCATTTTTCAATTTATATTATTATTCGAAATATTAAATGTTCTTCTTATTGTTCTTTGCACATGTTATTTTCTGTTTTTCTAATCTTGTTTTAAATTTGTATTTAAAATTTTATATCAATACCTTAAATTACTTTCTCTAAACAAGAGTTTGAGAATAAGCTACTTTCATCATGGTTATTGATGTCCAAAATAAAGCTAATTTTCTTCATAGCTGCAATTGTTATTTGTAATCCTCCAGCCATAGTTTCCAACTTTTACGGAAAATTTCTTAACTGTTATCGTATATAATTGTCATATTATTGTTACTATCAATTATTTCTACTTATCTTTCTATTTGTTTCAAAATTGAATTTTTTATCGTTAAGTAGGTATTTTAAAGAAATTATTAAAACTTCAATGCCTATCTGTGTCACATTTTCTGAATTTTAGAATTCCAATGTTGTTTTTGGATACATTTCTGTGAATTTTAATTTAGTATTATTATTTATTTACAAACAACCTCTGGCTAATGTTTTTAATAAGCTTATAAATACACTATTTTTTAAGAGAAAGAACAACCTCAATATCATAATTTTTACCGAATCACATTTCATTTTTCTAAGAAAGTACCCACGCTATTCCCAAATATTCCAACGGATATTCCTTTATTTCTAGTGGCAATTTATTGTACATGAATAGTCCTTTGTGGAACACATTCTTTTGAGCCTTAACACTCTATTTATATGCCATGTGAAAATAATTAATCTGTCTAGTCTCATAATTATGTATATCACTTTAGTTGTACCAGCTTATTTAGATGCCTCAGTAACACATTATTTTCCAATCTGAATATAAATATTAATATATCGCTTACTAATTCTTTTTCAGTGTATAAATATCATAACAGGTTAAGCATATTTCTCAAATTTTCAATACATCTTTTATTTACCACTGCTCTAATTCCCTACTAAAATTTTGCTGTAACTTATTCATTTCTGTATTACTTGCCATTATTAATACTGTGGAGCAGTATCTTACATGTGGCATTACAATCGTCCTAAGCAACAGTCCCTGTTCTAGATAATATCTTCAATGGTTAACCTTTTTTCGAATTGTTTGTTTACACAATCCACATGAGCCTCAAAATTAGGTTTACTGTCCATAATTATTCCTAGATATTTATATTGTTCAACCCAATATATTTTTGTTCCATTTCTTATAACTGACTAGATTTCTTCTGCTTCTTCTTTACGTGTTTTCTTCTCTTTTTTTTCTTATTGCTCTACGCCTCGTCGACGGTTAAAGTCATTAGAGTCGGGATGGGACTGGGGACAAGCAACGGGAAGGAATTCGGTGATGGCCTTTTTGAAGGAAGCATCCCGGCATTCACCTGGAATGATTTGGGGAAACCATGGAAAACCCAAATCTGGATGCCCGGACGGGGATTCGAACCCACGTCCTCTCGAATGCGAACACAGAACGTTAACCGTTCACCCACTACGTTTGGTCTCTTATTTACGTCTTTTTCCCATTACCATATATTTTGTTTTAGACGAATTTAAATTGCTTATCAATTTTTTAAATACTTTAAGCTCGTCAGTTAGCGTCTCTACTATATCAGATATATTATCTCCATGAGAGAAAATCAAAGTGTCATCTTCAAACATATGAATTATGTTATTATTGAGAAAAATAAAAGATGAACCACACTTTTAAACTGCTGAGTACGTTTAGCGCTTTCGTAGTGACATTTTGACATGATTCGCCATTTTTCTTAACTAAATTTATATGGTATTGCTTGGAGAATTTATATTTTTTTTCTGCTGTCGTCAGTCTTTCGACTGGTTTGATGCAATCCTCCATCCCTTCCTGTCTTGTGCTAATTTCTTCATTTCAACATACACCTTACAACCCACGTCCTCAATTATCTGCTTCATATATTCTAATCTCTGTCTTCCTCTACAGTTCTTACCTTCAACTGTTCCCTCCACTAACAAATTAACCAATCCAGCATGTCTCAAAATATGCTTCTTTCTGAAAGCTTCTCGCATAAACTTCTTTTCTCACCCATCGTTTCCAAACTGGTTCATTTCTTACTTTGTATGTCCACCTAATTTTCAGCATTCTTCTGTAGCACCACATTTCAAATGCTTCAATTTTCCTTCTTTCCTGTATTCCCAAAGTCCATGTTTCGCTACCATAAAGTTCTGTGCTCCACACAAACAGTTTTAAATAGTTCTTTCTAATTCCTAGATCAATATTTGAAACTAAAATGTTCCTCTTTTTCATAAAGGCTCTTTTTGCTAGTGCTACCCTGCTTTTAACATCATTCCCGTTTCGGCCATCAGTTGTAATTTTGCTTCGCAAGTAACAGAACTCGCTTACTTCTCCTATTGCATCCGATCCTATTTTTATATTTAATCTACTAGTATTGGAATAATTTCTGCTGCATTTCATTACTTCTGTCTTGCTTTGATTTATATTCAGTCCAAAATCTTCCTTCAGTATTTCGTTCATTCCATTCAGTAACTTCTCAATATCCTCAGCCCTCTCTACTAACAAGACAATGTCATCAGCAAATCGTAGCATACTAATTTTTTCTCCCTGAAAACTTATGCCACATAGAAATTTTCTTTGACTTTCATCATTGCTTCTTCTACATACAAGTTGAATATTAACGGGGATAGACTACAACCTTGTCTCACACTCTTTTTAACTGATGCTTGTCTCTCATGATTCTCTACTTTTATTATAGCCACTCGATTCTTATATAGCTTTAGAGTATTCTCCTATCTCGATACATTAGACCTGACTTCTTTAAAATTTTGAACATCTTGTCCCACATAACATTATCAAAAGCTTTTTCTAAATCAACAAATGCCATAAAAGTTTTTTTTTCCTTGATCCGCCCTTCAAGTATTGATCTTAAAGACAGAATTGCTTCCCTTGTACCGCGATTTTTCCTAAACCCAAACTGATCTTCACCTACTATCTCTTCTACTACCCTTTCCTTCCTTCTGTATGTTATTCTGGTCAGTAATTTTGAAGCATGTGATGTTAGACTAATGGTGCGATAATTCTCACATTTGTCGGCTTGTGCTTTGTTTGAAAGTGTGAAGATGATATTTTTATTAAAATCAGTTGGAATATCTCCTGTTTCATAACTTTTTGATATCAGCTTGAATAATTTTTCGATTCCTTCCTCTCCCAAGGATTTAAGAAGTTCTGCAGGGATCTCATCAATTCCAACTGCCTTATTTGCTTTCAAGTCATTCATTGCTTTATTAAATTCTGTCCTCAAAACAGGATCTCCTAAGTCATCAATGTCGACACCGCCTTACTTTTCTATTACACTATTGTTCAAGTCGTCCCCAACATACAGTTTCTCAATGTATTCTTTCCATCGGTAAGCTCTATCTTCTGAGCTTAAAGAGGTTTCCCATCGGCAGCTTTAATGTTGACACCTCTTTTGTTAATTTCTCCAAAATTCTGTTTGATCTTCCTATATGCAACATCTCCTTTCCCTACGACTATTTCCTTTTCTACTTCTTCACTCTTTGATGTAGCCATTTTTCTTTTGTTATTTTGCATTTTCTATTCACTTGATTTCTAAATTGCCTGTACTGCTCTCTTCCTTCTTCGTCCTGAGCATTTTTGTAGCTTCTCCTCTGATCCATCAGCTCCAAAATTTCTTCTGTGATCCAAGGTTTTCGGGCAGATTGTTTTCTAAAGCCCAATGTTTCTTTACCAGCCTTCATTATTTCTGTCTTTAATGCATTCCATTCGTCCTCATTTGTGCTCCTTTCAGAGTTACTTCTTAGACAATTTCTACAAATTTTTCTCACGTGATAGATTGTTTCAGTTTATTCACTTCCAGTCTGTTCTGCTTATACTGCTTCCTTATTCGCTTAAATTTCAGCCTGCACTTCATTACTATTAAATTGTGGTCAGAGTCTATGTCTGCTACTGGGTACGCTTTACAGTCTAGAACTTGATTCCTGAATCTCTGTTTGACCATGATATAATCTAGTTAATATCTGCCTGTATCCCCAGACCGTTTCCAGGTATATATTCTTCTTGAATGGTTCTTAAACAGTGTGTTTGCCACTACTAGCTTATATCTTTCGAAAAAATTCTAGCAACTTGCTTCCTCGCTCATTTCTTTCTCCTAGACCAAAACTTCCTACAGTATTGCCCTCTTTTCCTTCTCTCACTATTGCATTTCAATCACCCATTATTATTAGATTTTACTCCCTCTTCACATATTGGATCGATTCTTGAATTTCAGCGTATATTTTTTCTATTTCTTCGTCATCTTCCTGTGACGTTGGCATATACACTTGTACTAATGTGGTTGGGACAGGCTTAGTTTATAACCTCATCAAAATAATCCTGTCACTAAACTGTTCATAATAACTCACCCGTTTCCCTACATTCTTGTTCATTACAAATCCTACACCAGTGACTCCATTGACAACCTGTGTGGTAATTATCCTGTGTTCCCCAGACCAGAAATCCTGTGCGTCCTTCCATTTAATCTCACTAATACCAGCAACATCTAACTTAAGTTGTTCCATTTCTCTTTTCAAGTTTTCTGACCTACCTGTTCTATTCAGACTTCTAACATTCCACGCTTCGACTCGTAGAATGTTTCTATCCATTCTAATGACTCCTCCCTGAGCAGTCCCCATCCGGAGATCGATTGGGGGACTATTTTACCTTCGGAATATTTTACCCAGGAAGAAGCCATCATGATATATGTGGTTTGAGAAGCTTACATGTCCTCGGGATACCCTTTGGGTCTTTAATGCAGTGGGTTCCCTTTGTCTTCTGCATCGCCATGCCGTTGATCATCTCTGATTCATCCGACTTTAGGGGCTGTTTCCAACCCCAAGAGCAAGAGGGTGCCCTGAACCGCTTCCCGCTCTTCCACCCTCCATTCGGAGGACGTTGGCAAGCAGTGGGTGACTCCTTATACCGGGAATCTTTCAGTCGCCAGAGCCTCGTCCGTGCAAACAGGGTGCACCACGTGAAGGAGAGGTTGACATTTGGTTGGAAATGGCTAGTATAGTCTCTCCCAAACCCTTACACCCCTGGAGAATAGTATATACTCGCAACGTTTTACCCACAATGCGGCATCAGTTTCAGGAAGATGATGTGAGGACTTCCAAACTTAATATAATTCTAACTAATCGCTGTTCTTTATCGATATGAAGTTTCGTTCTTGCGAGGCCGCCATAACATTTGAACATAACAAGTAATGTAATTGTTTCCAGCATTACGAATAATTCAACTCTTAATACGTGTTAATGGTAGAAGCTGATGAAGTGCTCAAACGTAAGTGCTCACTATGTACTCTGTAAGCTTATTAATTGCATTCCGTAATAATGAAGACCTTTGGCTTATTGACTAATTTTGATTTCATTTATATGGATTGAAATGGTAAGCTATACCTCCCTAATTATCGTTAATTATTATAATTAATTTTCTGTTTAATTATTTAAATTACCGATTGAAAAGCTTTGTTTGAAATGATTGTCTCAACACATTTAAGTTCAAAATATGCCATAACGTGACAATATATTCCTTTAAAAGAATGTTCCACAGGCATAAGATGAATTTAATTGTTATCTTCAGTAAACAATCAAAATTATACTAAAGCAACACCTTTATCGTACATCAATGGCCACTAAACATAAGCAGTTATGTAATACGAGGCATTTACATCACCCAGTTAATAAATACAGTACTGAATTATATTAACAATAACAAACATTTACAATTTGAAGCAGACCACGTAGTGGAAAGACTCATTGAAAGTTAATGCTCCTTGTATCACTCACAGAAATAGCTAAACTAAACTTCGATATTCAATAAACCGCGAGAAACTTCTAAGCTTCTAGTTCGAAGATTAGAGACTCTTTCCAGGCAAATATCTTTGCTCAAAGTGTTAATTGGGGCAACAACATGAGGGACTTAAATTCAAACTTAAATGCAAACACCGTTTTAGAAAATTAGGCAAAGTTTTTACCGTCTTATCAGCTTTGACACCATAGTTTGCCGTCATACTGAATTTGTAAGTCACCCTGTGGCTTAATAGAAAAACATTTACCACTGTTATCCGATAGCATGATTTGCTGCCGACTTTTGAGCAATCTCGTGCCCTTATTTAGTTGAGAACTGACCATGTTACAAATCAAGATGGGGACCAAAAGACTTGGAGAGCCCCACACTCCATCCTTCTAAAAACTCGTCTCTGTGTCGGTCTTTATCTGCGACTGTGACATTGTCCAGTCATCTTCCTTGTTGTTCCCGCTTCTCTTCGCATAGGTAGGACATGGACCTAAATTACAAATAAAATAGTAACTATTTACTAAACTATAAATCTATTGGCTAAATCACCCAACCCAGCACTCACAAATTCACACATCTTTTCTTTCATCCAGTTGGTTGGTCAAATAGCTACTTTCCGAATTTTTTCGTGACCCATCGGAGTTTTCTATCTCTCTCTGGTTTTGATTTTCTTTCTTCTTCATTTGTCGCGACCTTACTTGACGGTGTCACGAATCTGCAATTGACTACGATAAATTAAGTGATCTCCCATTTTTTGTAAATATCTTCCGTCACGATGGTCAGTTGGGCAGTCTGAACTCACAACTGCGTCTATGTCCCTCGTGAGCCCTGAGCCAGCCGTACGTCTGGTCTGGCATTCAATGCATGCCAGGTAGTGAAAGATCGCTGAGCGCCTCTCGTTTTGACTCAGTGTTCTAGCTTGACTGCAAATTCTTCTGAACTATTCTTAAGAAGCAAAGTAGTCGCTGAGTTGATTTCTCCAACACTTTAATTAATATTCTAACCAAAGTTTTGAGATTATTTTTAATATCTTTGCTGTGATTAGCTATTGAAGGATTTTAAAAGTTGTAATATAAGCTAATTATGAGATTAGTAAAACGTGTATCTACATACTAGCAATCCATATTCGGACCTTTTATGACTTATGAATCCCCACCTTCAACAGTGCTAGAATGACATACATACCTCAATCGCAAAACGCCGAGCGGAAATAAGGAATGCATGGTTTATGATGGTAGTCAAATGAAGAAAAATAAAAAAAAAACTTTATGATCAAAACCCATACTTCACGGAATCATTTTATTTTAACTGTTAATAGTGATGACAAACTATCTTATGTTCATAGTTAACTGTGGGTCGACAACACAGTATTTATATTTAGAAAAGATGTTTGAATGATATTAACTACATTAACTACAAGATAGTTTGGTGTATTTCACCTGAGAAGATTATTATCGAAAAAATACTAAGGTTTTATTTTGTGAAAACAAAGAACTTTTGTTTTGAAGTGCATTTTAGCTGATATTGATAAGATTTCTGGAAAATATTTTCAGCGTTATTAAGCAAATACATTCCGGTTTGTATTATGAATCGAGTCATTCAATGTTGTTTTAGAGAAATTTGATTACCTTTTAAACATGATGTCTAAAATTCAATGTTTTATTATTATATATCATCTAATAAAACCAATAAATTGTTTTAGAATAGTCTTATAAATTTACTGAGACTATTTAACATGGTCTGACAATTTTTTGTTTCTCGTTGCCTGAATAAATCAAGCGTACAATCGATGTTAAATAAATATCTTAATTGTAAATTGTTTCTTCAATACCGTTCAGTACTGCTACTCCAATTACTTAATTCTGTGTGCAGTTATTATTGATTATATTCGCACCCTCCGACCACTTAACAGAATGAAAATTAAACCATGTTTTCTGGCTATATTCAGTGCCACTTTTTCTTCACTTCTTGTAAGCTGGCGTGAGTTTATGTTACACTAAGATCGAGTGCATAGCGTTCTTCTCGTAAATATTTCTCACTAGTTAGAAACATAACGAGTGAAAGGGAATATTTGGAAGTTACTTGAAATACAGAGAACAACTAAACATATTTCCGGAAGACCTACTAGAAGTTTAGATATATAAGGAAAATCAGTGAGGAGAAAAGCGACGTCTGGAATTTACTTGTTCCAACAGTTCTAATGATTTGCATTTAAAGAGGCAGGAATAAAATTCACTGAGAGAATTTCATCCGTAATTCTTGGTTACCTTCTAATTAGTATATTCAGCTTTCCAGTGGTCGTATTAATCAGGGACCTGCAGAACTTAGCCAAAAAGAGCGATGGAACCTCCTAATCGAGTGAAGGCACCCTCAGAGCTTCTGAAGACAGTGAAACCTTTACTGCGATTTAGCAAGTTGATGGGACACACGCCCTTCACTGTGGATGCAGTCAAAGTTCGTCTGAGCAGAAGCACAAGTGATGCTGTGTACGCTAGTGCTGCAGCCGTCGTCTACACAGTCATCACAGGTATATGTATATATCTCCAGAGTTTTGCTGATTTCTCATTACTGACTGTTATGAGGGTGACTGATAGGTTCGTGCATCAGGCGACACAGTCCATTGCAGTGCTCTCTGATCTGTACACTAATATTGAAAACTACAAGAAAGTTATCCGCCTTGTATCGACATGCGAAAAAGAAGCACACTGGCCTCGAGAAAAAATTAAGAGAATTACGTCACTGCTTATACGTATGGAGTTTGGAGTGATTGTACTGAATATAGTGTTCTGTTTTATTGTGGTTTTATATCTACCTACAAACTACCCTCGCATAGTACTCAATACCTTCTCGATACTTTCTATAACAAGTCAGCTTTTAATTACCTTTAATTTTATGAACCTAGTTTTAGTTGTGAAGTGTGGCATCTCCTCAATTAATGACGATCTCGTTGGTTTAAACATCACAAACAGCAGATTACTGTCACTGAACGAAGTGGCAGTGATGTATCGTTGCGGATGGTCAGATTCCTATAGGCGTCGACATCCGCGGTGGAACAATGGAACCAGAGTGTCCATTCTGCGCTCTCTCAGACAGAGGTATGGTAACCTGTATGAGCTCTCTGATGTGGCTGTCAACATCCACCGAGCAGCCGCATCGGCGCTGCTCTTGCACTGCACTATCACAGTCACGACAAAGTTGTTTGCGTTGGTGACAAATACTAACTACTCGGATGCCAGCGCCCACGAAGTGTGGCCTTACGTATTGTTGAAGCAGTCGTTCAACGTGCTGATCATGCTCCTGCTTGTGGTTCCACCTCACTGTGTGGCTCAGGAGGTGCGCCGCACAGCCAGACTGGTGTCACAGCTGCTGCTGGCAGAAGATCTGCGCAGCGATGCTGAGAGGGAGCTGCGCCTATTTGCTCAGCAGCTGCTGCTCAGGAAGTTGGGCTTCAACTTCTACGGGGTCGTGACACTCGACTTGAAGCTGATGGCCGCTTTTATTTCGTTTGTAACTACATATACTGGTTACTTTCATGTAAATCAAGAGTGCTTCATTATTAATAAAATTTTATTGTTATTTTTACAGAAGGAAAATAGTGACATGCCAGGTAAACGACACGTACACCCTGCATTACATGCTCAGTGCAACTGCGTATAGAAAATTGTGTGAATAGTTTGCTGTTGGCTTTTACAGTATAGATACGGTTACTGTGACAGTGAAGGGTTGGATATTGATTTTGATGGTTGTATGATTAATTATGTCGTGTTTCCCCGTTTTAAAGCAAACAAAAAAAAATTGAAATCCGTTTGCGGCGTAATAGTGATGTAAATTGCCGTCAGTTTTGCACCTCTTGTACGTTGCATATTGAAGGACGCGTAATAATTATAGAAAGGTTGCTCAAAATAATGCCTAGTAAGAAAAGAAAAATATACAACCTGTATCAGTGAAGGCAATGCCAACTGGGCAAACACTTCACCCAAGAATTCTCCAGCTCATAGGCTGAAGAAGAAAGTTGAGCTCTTGGCGTAAACGGCCAAAGGAATAACACTGCTAGACGAGACTCCGGTTGGGCATCTCTGGACCGTGACGCATCTTTGTAGCAACGCTGATCATTGCTAAAGTTCTTTCAATCCTCGTGTTTATTTGTCTTCTTCCCGAATCATCACACATCAAGAAAGCATTATCATTCATCATCTGCATCGATCAGTCATATTAACTATCGGTCATCGCACCGTTTCTGGCTCCTGCTCGCCGCGACAGAGTGCCTCATCCGACCCGGCTGTTGATTTCCTCACCGTCATTGCGACTGCGTCTTTCTGCTTTCTATGAGTTCCCCTCTTCCGTCCACGAGTTTTTCCGCCTGTCCAACAAATCTGAACACCGGTCAACTGCTCTAGGGAACTGTAGTCGCCGTGAACATCGAGACCTTCCGCCAGCTACATAATCAACAAATTCGCCAGCATTTTATCGCATAACAAGTGTCATCAGACCAAAAGTACACCCTACTCCCGTAGGGCAATTAGGGCATTTCCGCGCTCCAGGGACCCGTGCCTACCTTTCCCTCCACCACCTTACTCTTCTTAACTCTCTCCGCCATTTTCTCCCTATCCTCTTCGTTCCCCACGTCCACTAAATACCTACTTCATCCACAACATTCCGCAAAACATCAACCAGATAACAATAGCAGCCACCTTTCAACCAAATAATTAAAAAGCCAATACAATGCCCTAAAACCACCAGATTCTCTTTAATGGTAAAAAAAGCAGAACCTGACCTATTCTCCATTCTACAATCCGAAATTGCTGCAGCTTTCCATACCAATATATGAGTCACCTAATCTCCACCATACTATCCTACCCTCAAACAACCACGCTTCTCTGTCGTGGACGAAGGAGTTAACTACGACATCGCGGGGGAGGAAATCGCCGAATGTCTCCAGACCAGCAGTTAGATTTCCATAAGGTATTCCGAATAAGATCAAGAGCAACCAACAACCCAACCAAGATGACAATCATCACATTCTCCAAATATACAGTAGATATTCTTCTTGAAGACGGTTTTTATTTCCAGATGTTCAGGTACAGAACCGAACCGTCTAACCCTCCGCCACCCATCCCAAGTGAATGTGGACATTGCCTGTCGTATGACTCTGTTGTAAAAAGCGCACCCCTACATGCACGCATTGTGGGTGCGACCATACTCTACAAACTGCCCCAACAAACCGTAAAAGCCAACATTGACTAACTATAAAGGCCCCCACAATGCCGCTTTTTGCCATTGTCCAACCAAACCCAAACAGGCCAACTCTCGGGAAATGACAGCAAATATTAAGTGTAATGATGAATTCCAACTTATACATGAGACAGACGAACAAACTATTGACGACATCACACTGAAAGACACAGTGAGGCGCGTTTTTAATTAGATTCCATGTTAGTACTTTGTTTATTTGTGTTCAGTGTCTCTTCACTTGTCTTGGTAGTCAACTACAGAGTTTAAATGAAAGTCGTGCTGCATCACGAGACAAACTCATAACCTTTAAGGGTCCCATTAGCGTCCATCAAATTGTCACAGAAACGTACAGTGTAAATATGTAGCTCTCACCATACTGTGCTTCACATAACTTTATCGATTAAATTTTTTAAATTAAATTAAATTGCAATGGAGCGCATGCTCCGGTGGCAATTTCCCAAAACACCCATCTTCCCCCTTTTTTGCATCCACCTGTATTTACCCTTTTCAAATTTTAACTTTAAATTCTTTCAACGTTTTTGGTAAATTATTCATCATTTCTCTTGGTAACTTATTTCAATCCCTGACACCCTTAGAGAGAAACGTCATACACCCTTGTGCCTGAAATCGAGTGCCAGCTTGTAGTCATGGTAATTTTTGCCATTCCATGCATTACTTTCAATTCTTACTCCAATATCTATCTTTCCATTCCTCATCACCAATATACGACTTGTACACTCCCATGACTCTCTTCACCCTCCTTCTGTCTTCCAATGAGTCTCATTCTAGGTCTTTTATCATATCTGTTACTGATTGCGTTCTGAAATAATTTCCAGAAACAAATCTAGCAGTCCTTCTTTGCACCTTCTCCAACTCCTGAATTTGATACTCAAAATGTGGGGAAAAGTAGTTCATGGAAGGGAAAAGATGACCATGACCACAAGCTGACACTCGATTTCAAGCACAAGGGTGTGGGAAGATTTTCTTTTTTAGGTAAGGGTGTCAGGGATTGGAATGAGTTACCAAGGAGAATGATGAATAACCTACCGAAAACGTTAAAAGAATTTAAAGTTAAAATTTGTAGAGGGCAAACGTAGGTGAGTGAAGGATAGCGGGAAGTTGGGTGTGTAGCGAAATTGCCACCGGAGCGTGTGCTCCATTGTAATTTAAAAAAAAAAAAAAAAAAAAAATAAAATAAAAAAAAAAAATAAAAAAAAAAAAAAAAATAAATAAATAAATTTTTACAGCACTTACAAATCAACCATTTAAGTACTTATTATTGTCATCTAAGTAAATTACCATCACTGTAAATGAACTCACCAATTCGAATACATGTAATTTAATTTTCTGTTGAAATGTTCGTTATTTTTAATATTTATGATAGATATCTAAATTTCCTTGTAATTTAATAATTAACTGATGTTTTTTAGATACATAATGAATCAGTAAATAATAGTTTTACACATTAAATAGGTTTCGCTGTTTGCTTCTGTTGGTGTACATTTTCTGGATGTAAAATGTTAATAAATGTATCCTGCAAATCATTATAATGAGTTAATGACTGTTGCTGCATTTTCTGTTTTTTTTTTACTACTCATTACCGAGATTTGGATTCTTTTATTTCTTGAATAATACCCCTCCAACCGTATTGGACGTAAATAACTACACTAAGCTAAGTTTTTCTAGTTGCTGAAGCTGTTCGATTGGCGAATGTTGTTTCAATAAACCGGTAACGAGTAGGCTGACTACGCTCCTCTTCAGATTGCGATAAATTTGCGTTACTGAAAGGACTATACCTTTTGTGTTATGAATATCAATTGTGTTCAGCATTTGATAAGTACAATGTTGTGGTTTTCAGGACGCTTCCCTATTTTCTGTTAATGAGTTTTCGTGTGGTATTGTATCTGGCATCCACATTCCTTGCAATGTTTTCGTATTGATGTCTACTGTGAACGATGAAGATATGTCGAATGTAATGCGTAAGGATTTTACGTTGTAGTGGAATGCAATTTTGAGCAATATTATTATTACAATTCGAATATTCTAGGAAATTTCTGTGGAGTTAATTCGTATAATATATTTAAGAGATTTCCGATAAAACAACGAATATAATATTTATACTTTAAACAGTATCTGTGCTGGAAAGTCAGTGAGTAGGGATAATAGGGTGGAAATAACGTGAAAGTATTTAGTGATGTACTTATTTTGCATTTAATTTATTGATCGGACGTTTTCTTTTCATTTTTGGAATTTGACATTGTAGATTAATATATTTTGTGATATAGTACGGATAGACAAATTATCGTCTGCTTGTCAGTTAGAGTGCATTTTCACATTTGGCATTGAGAGACAAAAACCTGTAATTTTCCGTGAACCACCCGTGTTTTGTATAGTTCGTGTCACATAGTGTCATAGACAAAATGCTGTGAGTCAGTAGCACTAAATACCTTGGTTTATACTCGTGAATCATTTTGTAACAATCTTCTTGTTATTAGCAGATTCTCATCGACGTAAATTTATACCTCTATTACACTACGTCCAGTGGAATGTATGAGGAGGGAGCGGATGTACCCGTCCATTCTCATAGTGATGAGACAGTGAATAACTAAGACTTTGGACAGCGGTCAGACAAGCCCTCCGAGTACTTTTTTTTATATGCTTAACGTCTCTCTAATAGCGAGGTCTTTAGAGACGGGAAAAGATGGGAGACAAGGAATGAGAAGGAATTCGGCCATGGCCTTTTGAAGGAAGCATCCCGGCATTTGCCTGGAGTGATTTGGGAAACCATGGAAAACCCAAATCTGGATGCCCGGACGGGGATTCGAACCGCAGTGGCCAGAACGCCACCACGCTCGGTCCGAGTACTCATACAGTTAATAACCAACACCTTGATTTAGCGTTCAGGGATGTTGGTATTCTGGTAGCCTCAATCATAGCAGATGACAACATATCAGGAATAACCAGGAAACAAGTCTGTGAAATTGTGGTTCAAGTGGTGAAGAAAAGATTTGCAGTTGAAGACAATGCCAATCTGTTCGTCGAAGCTTCAGAGAATTCAATTCTTCCTCCAGTTACCTCAGGGCTTCGTCAAGCAACGACCAAAACGGTGGAGCCATTGTTTGCTACCGGTAAGCGTCTAACCTTGCCAAAACAAGCAAGTCGTTACAAGCTTTCTGGTGCAAGTCTTTATTGCACTAAATTGGCAAAAGTTATAGAATAGAAAGATGCAAATATCCAGACAGCGGTAACACTAGCTGTTAGCAGCGACTTCGTACGCATAGGCTTAGAATTTCATTGCTAGAAATGGATATACGAGTATAATGCTTTAAGTTACGTAAGATTTTGTCCCAAACAACACCGAGGCAACAGAATATGACGAGGAAACCATGGATACAATCACCTCCTAAACACTTCTTTTTCGTTAACACCCCGTATAATTATTACAGTATATCGCTGTTGGACATATTTAGGCTGCAATTTAAATCGCGATTCGGTTGGAATTATTTACATGCGTTTGGAATAGTGACTTCAGTAATATGGTAAAAGTAAAGCAAATTGAAAGTATATCCTAACCAATTACATTATGCGCTGTAATATTAATTTTAATCCTAGTCCAGGCCACACAGATCACGGTAAATTTGTAACTTCTTTCATCCGTATGAAGAATTGATTTTGATAACATGGTGCTCATGAAAGCAACTTAAATTATTTGTAAAAATTAAATTATTCATGCCCTTTGCTATAACGACAAATGTCTGTTGTCATTCTGGCTGGAGCTAAATTTCAATTTTCTATTAACACTTCCGCTATAATTGATGCTTGAAAATAAAAGCTTTGGTGTTTCTTACATATGGACACAGGATATAACGAAAACATCTATATCAAACAAATGTGAATAAACAAAGAACAATTAATTTTATTTTATTTTATTTCTCGTGTCCAGGACATAACAAGTAGAAAAAACAAATAACATTAATTAATAAATATTAAACTATAAACACAATTAAATAGAATGTGACCAGAATTCCGCAATCTTGATGGCCTTCTCGTTTGCCCTGTAAAGGTCGTCGATATTGCAGGTTTCAGGGAGATTCCTGCATATCAGATGTTGTGGGTTCTGAAGCTCACCACATTCACATAGATCGTTGTCTTTAGTGTACCCCCATTTTTAATATAATATTTACATCGGGACACTTCAGTTCTTAATCTGTTTAGAGCCTTCCATATAGCATATGGCTGCTTACATCCCGCAGCCGGTGCCTCTTTGATGTTCCTCCACTGTTCTTCAGGCAACGAATTTCGCCATAGTTCTAGACGGCGTCCTCCAGTAGAAGATGTTATGGCTGTAGTTGATTGTACGAAGCTCTTCCTTGACTTCAGCCTTGTGGGTTGAGGTTCGTGTCCAAGCAAAGGGTGTCTGGGGTCTGTTTCTTGTTTCCTCTTCTCCCTCTCTGCAGCTGTTTTCCTACGAATGTCAGGTGGTGCTATACCCATGATTTGGTATATTTTACTAATAGGAGTTGGTTTTAGGCAACCTGTTACAATGCGACCAGTATCATTCAATGCTATATCAACCTGCTTAGCATGTGCAGAGTTTTGCCAAACTGGTGCTGAGTATTCTGCTGCAGAGAAACTAAGTGCCAGGGCAGATGTACGAAGCACATTTGGATGTGCTCCCCAGGAGGTACTTGTAAGTTTCCGGATGATGTTGTTCCGGGCAGATACTTTAAGTTTCAGATCCTCACAATGGGATTTGAATGTGAGAGATCGATCAAGCTTTACTCCTAGATATTTAGGTGTATCGCAGTGTAGTAGTTGTTGCCCCCTCCAGTTGATGTCCAACATCCTTCTGGCTTCTCTGTTTCTCAGATGGAATGCACAGACCTGTGTTTTTCCAGGGTTGGGCTTCAAGTGATTAGCATCATAATACTTGGCCATATCTTCAAGAGCTGTTGTCAGCTTCACCTCCACAGCCTCAAAGGTTGTGCCTTGAGCTGCAACTGCTGTGTCATCAGCATAAATGAATGCTCTTGTTCCAGGAATAATTGGTTGATCATTTGTATATATGTTGTACAAGAGCGGGGCCAGCACACTACCCTGAGGGAGGCCATTCTTCTGAGTTCTCCATCGACTCTTCTTATTGTGGAGGGTGACGTAAAACCTTCTGTTTTGTAGTAAACACTGGATGACTTGTGTAAGATGGTAGTCTTTTGTGATGGAATATACCTTACTTATCAAAATTTTGTGGTTGACTGCATCATACGCCGCTGTGAGATCGAAGAATGCCACACCTGTAACCTGTCCTCTTTCATACCCATCCTCTATATACTGTGTGAGGTTAAGAATTTGGCCGCAGCATGACCTACCAGGTCGAAAACCAGAATGTTCCTTTATAAGCATTTTTTCAATGCACTCTGAGATACGATTGAGGATCAATCTCTCCAAGACTTTGTATAAATGACAAAGGAGTGAAACTGGTCGGAAGTTTTTTGGATCTGTTGGTTCCTTTCCAGGCTTTAGCAGTACATACTATTCTGTCAGTGATTTAGCGATTAATTTCTTCGCGGTTGCTTGGCTAAATTCAATTATTATTAAATAACGCTCATAACCACGATTTTGTGGTCGCAGTTAATCAGGTGACGAGGACCTGGCACATGACGTAAGCTTTACGGACACGGTGATCAAATTATCCTAATTTAATTTAATTGCAACGGAGCACACGCTCCGGTGACAATTTCCCTACACACCAAACTTCCCCCTATCCTGCACCCACCTACATTTGCCGTCTACAAATTTCAACTTTAAATTCTTTTAACGTTTTCGGTAAGTTATTTATCATTCTCCTTGGTAACTCATTCCAATCCCTGACACCCTTACCTAAAAAAGAAAATCTTCCCACACCCTTGTGTCTGAAATCGAGTGTCAGCTTGTGGTCATGGTCATCTTTTCCCTTCCATGAACTAATTTTCATGCCTACTGCCATATCTTTCCATGCCTCATCGCCAGTATACGCCCTGTACACTCCCATGACCCTCCTCATCCTCCCATACTACACTACCATATTCGAGCAATGATCAGACCAAAGTTTTGTAACCCAATTCCTTTATTTCTCTCGTGCATCCCCTCATCACTCTCTCCAACAAGTGCAGAATTTTGAAACCTTTTCCTACCACCTGTCCAATGTGTCCTGCCCAGTTAAGCTTGTTATCAAAGGTAATGCCAAGATATTTACATTCAGCAAGCAATTCTTTCCCCACCTTATATTCATAATTAACTTTTTGTTTTTTATTTGTGTATCTAATTAGCTGACTCTTCTTGCATTTATCTTCATTCCATGTTTACCAACCCAACTAGGTATCCTGTCCACATCACCCTGCAACTGTTTACAGTCCTCTATCGTTTTGATCCTTTTATACAGCATTATGTCATCTGCAAAAATTCTAATTTCAGATAGTAAACAATCAACACAATTATTCATTAGAATAATGAATAACAACGGTCCCAATATGCTACCCTGCCGCACTCCCATTTTTACTTCCACTTCCTTTGATACCGCATTTCCTACCCTAACTTTCTGTTTTCTACGTTTTAAAAATTCTTCTACCCAGCAAATCACTTTCTCATCCACTCCAATTGTTTTTACCTTATTTACTACCATTTCATGGCTTACTCTGTCAAACACCTTTGAAAGATCTAGTGCTACACTATCAATTTGGCCTCCCTTGTCCATTTCATCTGAAATATCTTGCATATATCCCACCAACTGAGATTCGCATGAATATCTTTGCCTGAACCCATGTTGCCTGGTTGAAAACCACTTACGTTCCTCACATACATTTCTGATGTGGTTGCATATCAATCTTTCCATTAATTTACCTACCACTGAAGTCTAACTGATTGGCCTGTAATTTTCGACTCTATTTCTCACCCCTGCTTTATTTACCGGTACTACTATCGCACTTTTCCAGTCTTGTGGTAAGCAGCAAGTATCCAGACTCAATTTAAATAATATTTCAAGATAAGGTACAATGTCACATCCGGCTATCTTTAAGATATCTGTAGTAATATTATCCACACCAGCCCCCTTATGTTTTTTCAGCTTGCTTATTTCCTTCATAATTTCTTCAGGATGAATTTCAAATTTTTTAGTATCTTCATTTCTAATCTTATTGTTAAGCTCGTTCTCCGAATTAGACCTTCCCGCTTCTGATTCATTGCCCCTAATGCTCTCACTAAACCAGTTACTTAAAATCTCTGCCTTTTTCAAATCGTCAGTAACTACTTCTCCATCCTTATCTATAAGCGTCTCTACACCCTCCCATTCCCTCAGGTTCCTGATATAGCCATAGAAATATCTAGATGCATCAGTCAGTGGTCCTCCTGCACTAACAATACTCTTCATAAACCCATCTTTAGCCACTTTCTTTGCTGTTATTAAGTCCTTGTTTAGTTGTTTCAAATATTCCCTACTACCCTGCTGTCTCTTAACTCTGTTATGTTCTCTTCGTATCAACCTCTTTAACCTCCTCACTTCCCTATTATAGTAGCCTTTTACTATATGTAGAGAGCAGAGACCGAAACGTAGATAAATTAACCCAGCGAGTATTGGAAGGTTTGTTCACATTAGTATTCATGAAAACAAAAGATCATGTCTTGATAATCACTTCTGCAGAGAGGAATAGAATTAAAATTGAAGTATACAGCCACTCATGCAGCAGTTTGCGGAGCAACTTTGTATCTATTCAAAGGATTTTGTCAGTTTTTAACATTTTTCCAGTGTCATATGTCATTAAGGCTACATGTGGAATATTCAAAATTGAGGAATAACGTGCTTAATTATTGATAAAAGTTTTCACTCAATTTTTAACGGTTTTATCAATATTCAGAATTTTAAAAACTTGGATATAAAAAGTATTCTTAATTTCGATTCTCTCTTCAATAAATATTGTTTCAGTTTTTCAGTTAGCAAGTCTCCGGATTTTCGCACCCAATCTACGGAAATTTTAGCGGCCATCTACGGATATTCAGAGCCAAGTGGTTGGTAGTACTGTGTTGCACGCGTATGCATCACAGTTAGTTATACTAGTTGCAACCACAGCGCTACTTGGCCGACAAGGAAATTTCAAATAAATAACTATATTTGATTTTAGTTGCTAGTATAATGTTAAAATGGAGTGATAATGCTACGTCAGTTAAAAGGTAGTTGTCTTTTGATCAAGTAAAAGCACAAAAATACGAAGGACACAACTAAAAAATTTAAATGCGAGACAGAGACATAATAAATTAGTTGCACCGTTCGTTTAAATTTGCCTGTTGCTTTTTGTTTATTTATGACTGGAAGTTAACAAATTCATGTAAGTATAAAAAGAATCCGATGTTTAGGCTGTATCCTCTGCTGCAGTTACTGGAAGCAGGTCACAACTTACCTGAGAAGCTTTTGACAGTTAAGATAAGAAACAGGAGAGTTTATTAAAAACTCGGGGAAATATAGGTAATCACGAAATATATCAATCAAATAAATAAGAGTTATTCAGTTTTGAAATTAAACTTACAAACTTTAAAAAACAATAAAAATTAAAAATGACTACAATTAAATTACCTAATCCATTCTAGGTAAAATGAGATTTCCATTTTGCCTAACGGGAGAGAAAACAGAAGGCACTTACTTGGATCTTCCTGGGATTTGGTTAAAATTCTTAAAATTCCTGCACAGTGTTGAGCGTCAATCCAGCTGGTTATACATTATTATTCACGATTATGAAAACGCTGATTTGTTTTTTCACATGACGCCAAACCGTGAGGAAATTGGTTCACTGCTACGTTTCTTTTGTGTTCACTAAATACTTATTTCTTCAGTTCTATTTCAAATATTACAAACAATCCTGGTATAAACCTCCAATCGATGTCAATTGCTAAAATTTTTGTTATCTTTTCTAAAGATGGAATGGAGATCGTGAAAAGTACATAATCTGGAGCCAGTTAATCCAAATTTCAGTATCATTTTTAATAGGTGGAGGAATTCGCACAGTACTCGAACTTTGTTTCAACATCGCTTTACTGTGCGTCAGTAGTCCGCAAACAACCGCCACAAGGTGAGAGCTGTGCCGCAAAATTTGCCTGTTGTAAGGAATTAACTGTCGACATTTTTTATTAGTTATTTAATTCTATGAAAATAATTGTTAATTGCTTACGCACAGTTGTTAATTTTAGTAGATATTACAGTGTTGCGCCATGTTGAGTTACGGATAATTTACGGTGTGACCCAAGTACAAAAATGTTGTGGACCTCTGCTCTAGATAAAAACATGAGAAGATAATATTTTCGAAGAGAGTCGTAAGGCCCTGCAGCCCTATTACTGAACTTCGAGTATTTATGTCACTTCTAACACACAGCGTTAAAGATATTACAGTTACTGGCGGTTCGTCAAGAAAATAGGAGTTATACACAAATGAGTAATAGATTTTGCTTGGAAACAGTGTTTATTTGTGTGTATTCATCACTTTACATGCAACTTAAGTTACAGGTGCACTACATTTGTAAAAATATTAACAATAAACTGAGATAACTTTCTAATGTATTTTGATTATTATTAAATAGTGATAATACATTTTCTTTTAACCGTGCAGTTACAAACACTGAATGCTTACTAGAGTTCTATGTTCATCTATAAAAATTCAAATGTACTGTGTAGACTAACTTTGAACGTCTAATAAATAAATAGGTTAAATATGCAAAGAATTATAAGTTGACAACGTAATGTCAACTGGCTTACACTGTTTTTTTTTTTTGTCGTACCGTTTGTGCATATTTCTAATCGTTATGTAATACTCTACAGAAACACTTTCCATTTAATCTCCAAGCAATAGTAAAGGACATGATTATTTTTGGTAATTCTTAATTTGTTACCGGTCGTTTGCCGGAATATTCATTTTGATGCTTTACATAAAATATAATTTAAAAATGCATAAGGACAGTGAACTTAGTGATTATTAGATGCTACACAATCTACTATTATGCGACATTAATTGTGTAAGTGAAAATAATTTAAGATTAAATTACACAAATACTGAATCGTAGAATCAGTGTCACGAAAACGACATTTCGGAAAAGTAGAATTGGTACTACTTATGTGAAAAAGTCTCGAAATAATGAGAAAAGAAGTAGATGGAAAAGCTTTACAAGTAAGAACAGAAAGATCGACTATCGTAGCATTGACAAATGAGGATTACGAGCAAAGTAAGTGTGTGATGGCAAGAGGCACCCAGGGGACACATGGATGAAGAGCGTAAAAGAAAGTTGGCACGATATGGCAGTAAATTTGATAGGGATACTAGTGGAGGAGTAGTGGAAGTGTAAGGATCATGTTTATTTAATGAACGTGGAGCATCAATGGTAACGCTCGGGGCGCCGGTTTGAATGCCGGAATGATTATTTGAAAACGGCTGTAACGACCCCGCCCTCGTCGAGGCAAAATTAGGATATAAGTTTTCATTTCTTTCGTAATGTATAAATAATTAGCTAAGAGTTGAGAGCTATTGTACAGGCAGAATACGATTGCTGGAGTTTCAGGTAACAGCCACACGTGTGGAATGTCCAGTGAGAAGTACTAACGCATGGTACCAAGGAGCGTTAACCGGGTTAGACCACAGATAATTTCTTAGATGTTAGCAGTATACGCCTTCAGTAACGTCTAAGAATCACTGAGCAACAAACACCAATCCATTTATAATATAATAGCATTTCGCGCGCACCTACCTTGGTGTGTATAGTAATTATTTAGTCTTATTATTCAAGTGACATATATTAACGAGGAGAAGCAAAAAATTTAAATCTCATTTAAAAACGTTCCCTTCTTTTAGTTATTACCTTAAGTTCGGATTTCATACTGATGTCTGAAGTTTTGCTTTTGTTTCGCTTATATGTTAACGCAATAGAAGAAATTAAATCTACGTGAAAAATTATAATTAATATGGAGATATAATTAGTGTATATTAGTACTATCTAAATCCACGAATCATTAAGCATTATCTTTGATTAGAGTTATATTTGTGGTCATTAAACGAAAAATATCTTTTCGGTTAACTAGAAAAATCACATCTTGTACGTTTTTTTTTACGTAAGGGTGTCAGGGATTGGAATAAGTTAGTAAGGGAAATGATGAATAATTTACCAAAACATTGAAAGAATTTAAAGTTAAAATTTTTAGAGGGTAAATCAGCTGAGAAATCACGAATAAAGCAGCAAGATGCTATCACGTATTGATACTGATAGTAGTCATAAAGATTTTTACAGCAGTATAATGCCACAATTTCATCATACTTATGTATGGTGTAGTGGTTTAACTACAACACTCTTTCAGGTTTTAAAATCAACATTAAGCGAAAAGATGTTTACCGTAAACTAAATTCACTTATTGAAGTGTTAATTTATAATTAGGTGTTTTTATTAATTATGAAACGCTGTCAGGTCTGAATGTCAACACCGAGCGTGGTGGGTGAACGGTTAACGTTCTGGCCTCGCAATCGGGAGGACGCGGGCTCGAATCCCCGTCCGGGAATCCAGATTTGGGTTTTCCATGGTTTGCCTAAATCACTCCAGGCGAATGCCGGGATGCTTCCATCAAAAGGCCATGGCCGAATTCCTTCCCGTTCCTTGTCCCCAATCTCATCTCGTCTCTAATGACCTCGACGTCGACGAGGCGTAAAGACGTATGTAAAAAAAATATTTACATTGAACTAAACATCACAATTTCATTACGCAAAATCAGGTGTTAACCTAAGATATAATGATTTGATTAACGTGTTACGTTTATTTTAAATTACCACTGACGTCAAAAAACAATAAACATAATCCACAGAGTTGTTTATTACGTTTAAGTAAATGTACTACATTTCAGAAAATAAAGATATATGTATAACTGAAAGAAAAAATAAAACAGAATCCAGGGAGTGGTTGCGCGGTATTTTATGAGTATCTATTAAAGGAGTGCCAGTCTCAAACACAGAGTGATCTGTAGCGCCTAGCTGGCCGATCTCAAAATCGTTATAATTTCTTGTTCCGTTTCTCGGTCACTTCCAGTTTGTAGTTGCGTGATATAATCTCAAACACTGAAACACACGCGACTTGCTTACAGCCTTATAGAAGTATAGGAGATATAATATCATTACATTTTCACTTTCTTAATCGCTCCCTAATTTTAGATGGTTTTCCAAAATCTGTAAGGTGGGGAAAGAATTGCTCCCTGAAGACGTAAAATGTAAATATCTTGGCACTACATTTGATAACAAGCTTGACTGGGCAGGACACATTGGACAGGTGTTAGGAAAAGGTTTAAAAATTCTGAACTTGTTGGAGAGAGTGGTGAGGTGATATACGAGAGAAATAAACGAATTGGGTTACAAAACTTTGGTCAGACCATTGCTCGAATATGGTAGTGTAGTTTGGGACCCACATTTTGAGTATCAAAAACAGGAGTTGGAGAAGGTGAAAAGAAGGGCTGCTAGATTTGTTTCTGGAAATTATCGCAGAATGCAATCAGTGACGGATATGATAAAGGAGCTGGAATGGGATTCATTGCAAGACAGGAGGAGGATGAGGAGAGTGATGGGAGTGTACAAGGAATATACGGGAGATGAGGCATGGAAAGATATTGATGTAGGTATGAAAAGTAGTGCATATAAGGGAAGAGATGACCACGACCACAAGCTGGCACTCCATTTCAGGCACAAGGGTGTGGGAAGATTCTCTTTTTTAGGTTAGGATGTTATGGATTGGAATAAGTTACCAAGGGAAATGATGAATAATTTACCAAAAACGTTAAAAGAATTTAAAGTTAAAATTTGTACAGGGTAAATGTAGGAGGGTGCAGGAAAGGGGGAAGATGGGTGTGTAGGGAAATTGTCACCGGAGCGTGTGCAGCATTGCAATTTCAATTAAATTAAATTTAATTAAATTTAATTTAATTAGGATGTATTTCTAATTAATTTGTGCTCACCAAACCTTGTTATAATGCCTTTAGCCTAAAAATACTCTTAAGGACTAATGTACTATTTATTCAGTGTCATATTGTTTCGGTGTTAATATGAGTCTTTGCTAGTATTGCTTAAATTAAGCCTACTTAAGGATATTTACAGCATATTACCATCCTATTCTGTAAAACCTTGCCCTGGTGTTAGACAATGTTACCAATAGTAATGCACTAGCAAACGATGGTGTTATTGGCTCATTAGAGGTAAACAGTGCTTCAGTAATAATTAAAAGATCATTGTTTCTCATCCCTTGTGTCAAAATTTAATGTACTCAGTCCATCCAAGTGGGGATCTAGCTAGGATATTATAATTTCTATATCGACCCAAAAAAACACAAACCTTAACAACATTTGAAGTTTTAAACCCTATACATCTTACACAAGATTGAATTTCGGGAGAATTTTTTGCTCCAAACATAACTAACTGGTGGTTAGAAATTGATAATGTAATCACAATAGTGTTAAGGCTTTGAGAGGAATGGTGTTGCTAGAGTCATCGTCAATTTGAAGGTCATCTGTTTGTATCCAGCATTTCTTGTGCTCTAGACGAGATTAGGATATTAACATTTGCATTCAGATATCATATATTTGTTGCTTAGCATCGACATGTGAAGTAGAAGTGTCTTATAAATGTGCATAAACACTACGAAAATATAATTATGGTGCAACAATAGCAAAGTGTGAGCACTGAAGCTCAATGCTATGCCTTATTGCGAAGACTGTGTAGTTGTCGAAGGATACGAGAGTTTGTACAAATCAAGAACTGAATGCCTTAGATATAGTGAGTTTTCTCTCTCAAAGATTGCTGGTCGAGAGCGCATGCTTCTGGAAAACTTAATGCCAAGTACGATCGCCAATGCCTCCTCAACTGCCTGATATTTTCCATTTGCCTTCAAACATGTTGACTCCGCTAGAAGCCCTTTGTAGAAGAAATCCTAATAGGCTGCAAGATATTCAGTGTTAGCTACGCTTCGCTGAGTATCCCAAGATTGATAATGGACATGTATGGTGATCTAGAGTGTATTTACTGCAACAGTGACTACTAGCTGCTGGTTTTATGTGTATTACACAAAGCTCCCTACTTCTTAAACGTGAGCAGCAGCACGGTATAGGTGGTGAGAGTGGATATGAAGGACGCGAGCAAGTTGAGGTCGAGGGTGACGGCGCCGAAGACGCAGAAGGTGGGTCTGTTGCGCGCCACCTGGTGGGCGAACAGACGAAGCTCTGCCTCGGCCTGGCTGCGAAGTGGCTCGTCCAACAGCATCTGGGAGATCACCTTGGCGGAGCGGCAGCCCTCCTCGGCGGCTGCGTGCGGCGGCACGACGAGCACCAGGAAGAGCAGCACGTTGTGGGCCATGGAGGTGGCGAACCACAGCCAGCCTGCCAGGCCGATGGGACCAGAAGTTCCCTCTGGGCTGGACGCCACGTCGTAGGTCAACACGATGGTGTTCACCAGCGAGGCGAGCAGTGAGAGCACGATGGCCAACTGGTGAGCACTCACCTGTAGGGATACAGCTCAGTGTCAAACAAACACATCTCGCAATTCCTGTCTCATCATAGTACTATCCATTCCGAAAACTTCTCGGCATTGGCCTGAGACGGCGATGTTAATGACCAACTATGAAAACTGAAGCAGTAAGTACTAAAGTTATATAGTCAACAGCAATATTGAAAGGTAACTGTGACCTTGTGTGGGCATCTGTTCGGTTAAGAAATTTGTGTTTATTCTATATGTTGTTATCTTTGGTTCCTTTATATTCAGATTATAAACAGATTATGAATTATTGCTTCGTCGACTCTTCATATAGAGCACTGGTTCCCAATTAGTGGTACGCGTACCTCCAGGGGTACGGGAGGTTGCTCCCGGGGGTACGCGAGGTTCTCTCTTGACTGAGGTATTCAATAAGACAATTGAAAAAAAAAAACAATCACGCAAACATTACTACCGCCAAAATATATTTTAAGACAGTCAAACGGTGTGTGTGTGAATTACATTTCTGTAATGCTGTGGCTGTGCGAAGCACTAGACTGGAATGAACGCAGAGGCAAATGTAGCTATAAGGGGGTACGCGAGGTTCAGCTCTGTCTTGAAGTGGTACTCGGGAAAAACTATTTGGGAACCATTGATATAGAACCATAAGACATCCCGCAGTTTTTAAGTTATATCCTAAAGTTTCAAACTGTGAAAACATTGTCCAAATTGGTTCTGTAGTATTGGTTGATAACTTAGCAAAGAAATCCGTGGGAAAGGCCGCTTACTTACTTGTATATTTATTTATTTTTACGACCTAGAATGAATGGTAGAGGTTAGAACAGTTACTAAGATACTTTCTGTATTCTGGCTATGGTTGGAAAGAACTTTTTCTTAACTCTGAAGCTTCCAATAACGTGAAAGGAGTAAATGAACTTCTACATTTTTTAATTAAAATAAATTTGTACAGTTGGAAAGTGGAACGGTTATTGACGAAGAACAATTTTACACTATTTTATTATCTATGAAATTATCAGTTTGATTATTCTTCAGTGTTAGTTATAACGACTAGAAGGTATCATTTATCAGGAATTTCAGTTTAAAATGCTGTCTTGAAAGCAAACTAACCGTGGTTACAAACTATTCCATCGCAACGTCGTAAGAGACAGTTTTGAACAGGCGTAAAAAGTATTTTGGGAGACAAGCGTTATAAAATAATAATAAAGTTTTTTTCAGTAAGTTATGTAAGATCAGAAATATTCCCACTAAGTGTGAAATATTTCAAACGGACGTGAAGTTTATTGAATTTACAATTCAACTAATAATTTAAACTGTTTTACAATTTGCTATCTGAATTTCTTCTGATACCACTACTCCTTCAGAAATCCGTAGATGGAAACTAGGTTACCAACATATCCTTGACTCGACATATCTCTGGCCTCAACCTCCGTTAAGACCCCACCAAAAAAACTATCACTCATTTATTGCATCCCCCCTCCTTTTGATTCGTCTATCGAGGACCACGTGGTGGCCAGTGTGAAGTAGGATGTGACAGAGAGATGGGAGAAACTGATTTCCTCCCAGAAGTCTATCTATTGGAAGAAATTCTAATGTTGCCATCCGTCTGCAAAACCTGTAAGTTTTGGTGTTCTGAACGATAAGTGTAATTTTCGTTTATGAAATGTATAGTTTATGAGGCGGAGATTGGGGACCTTCCCAACATTCGCCTGGGTGACCGCAGGAAACCGCCTAAAAACTGGAATCAGTACGACTGGTACGCGGGATCCTGGCGTCGAGTCCGGTCCCGTTGTGCCTCCCGATCAAGTGCACGGTGGCAGCACACTGTCAGGTATGTACAATTATTTATTTACTTTAACTTAGGTTTACACTTTTTACTCTATCAAAAGTTGTTTTGGGGGCGCAGACTTCCGCGGTCGTTGTCCTCTGAAGAGAGCCACAAAATGATGGCTGAAACGTTAGGATTCGATAAATTGACACGGTTCCATCCAGACAACCAAGATAACAAAAGTTGTTTTTAAAATGTTTATGTTCAGCTTATTATACTTTGATCGTTACAGAAACTAAAATTTTCCTCGGACAACTTCCAACACCACTGCCATCCTTACACTTCCCACTTGATTCGTCTTTGGTACAACCTTTCGGTGAGTATGGGTGTGCTATATGTCCTCTGATGATGGTTAAAATTTATAACGAAGTATTATCTGTGGTGAGTGATTGATTTATTATCCCTATCATTACTTCTTGGGTGCAGTGTGTCAGCCGTAAATAATTGGCTATGAGATCAAAATATATATACGCTACATCCGGTGCTAGAATAGAATTAAAATGTTATGTCATTACAATAACGCAGTGACTCACCGAATACTCTGATAGCTCGGAGAGAGCGTCATAGGCACGGCGCAGGGAACGAATGGACGCAGCCCGACTCTGGAATCCCGTGTTGATCTTTCCTTTGACCAGCTCGTTCCAGGCAACGTGACCTCCACCGCCGGTGGGTGAAAGCTTTGGTCGACCATCGGCTGCAAAATCAACTCCGTCTCCGTGAGCTTTGTACGTCGGCAGCAACTCGTTGATGTAGGCCAGACCATTGTTCACCAGCAGCACCAGGTTGATGAACTTGAGAGTGGCCATCCAGAGGACGGCTGTGCACCAGCTGGCTGCCACGTCGTAGAAGATGTCTACTGCCGATTTGCCGGTTGTAGACAGGTACACGACAGTGCCCGCCTCGATCACCACCACCGCCACTATTTCACCCTTGACCAGTAGCTCGGTGGAAGGCTTGTTGATCCAGCGGCTCTTGAACAGCATCTCGTCGCAGCGGGAAATGAGTGCAATGATCTTCCGGTAGGTCTTGGCGTTGATGGTCATGTCGAGCAGCGCAGCGGTGCCCGATACTGCGTACAGGGATAAGTTGACGACCTTCCTGAGAATGTCAAGTTTGCCGGACTTCTCGGATCCAACGCCCCTTTCATTCATGTAGACGATGCCGTAAGCCAGCACGGCGAAGTGGATCAGTGACAGTATTGCAGCGTAGACGATATCTGACGCAGACCTCTTGAGAGTTCGACCAGTGGGGTTGATCTTGAACGGTGTCAGGCCGTGGTACTTGCACATCATGTGGAAAGGCTTCATGACACGCAGTAGGACAGAAGGTGCGCCGGAAGAAGCGGCGTTCGCCATCCAAGCTCCGGACATTCTGTTAATAACAATTACAGAGGCAATTTATTGTTTGTTAGATAACCACATATCTACTAACCTAGTTAAACGTTGATAAATTTCTCTTAATTTGTAAAATGCCAATACAGGTAGAGAGAAAATTATCTGTGTGAATAAATGTGTGTAGAACATCAGACAAAAAAAATATTCGTAGGGATTTTATTGCAAACTTTTATAGGATATGAATCGAATAACGTAGCAAAGAGTTTTTGAAACAGTGAACATACCGCTTTCTAATTAATATTTATAATAAGAAATTAAAAACATTCATCTTCATATCAAGATGTAAATTTCAAAAAAATAAATAAATAAAAATTGTGGTACTATGAAGACATCATGAAATAAAAACTTTTTTACTATTACTGCTTTATCTCTGCTGTTTCTTTAACACTTCTACAAACTCCTAACTTATTCAAGGTATTTGCTTCACACCTATATACACTGTAATCTATGTCCTCAGATTTACACTTCATAGTTCTTACCATCAGTCGTTTCCGGAAGTAAGGAACTGACTAATTCCTGAAGTCTAATAATTTGACTGACCTTCCCTAAATCTCTCCTTTCCGTAAGCTTTAATGAACGATATTTTTAGAATGTGTTCGTGTAATGATATATCAGACTATTTGATTCTGTTCCAACAGCTTTCAAATGCTTGAATTTTACTTCTTTCTTGTATTCCTAAAGTCTAGGTTACATTTTCGTTAAGATTTATAAACATAATTGTAACATCTTATTTTTAAACAGTAATTCACTATCTGATGCTGAAAAGTTTTTTACTTTCTATAAAGGATTTTTTCTATACATGTGTTTGCAACATTAATTGTTATTTTATTTAGTAAATAAACAAACTTTTCTACTAGTTCGTGCGTCGGTATTTAGTCTGTGATTGTTATGATTGCCCTACTTGCAACACTTTCTCTATTTTTATTGTTTTCCGTCAAAAGAAAAGTTCCACGCATCCCTCCCACAATTTTATTATTAAAAATGTAAATGCCAACTAATCAGTACTAATAATTTCATCTCAGAGAAAACTCTTTAATTATGCGACGTTATAAAGATTTTCTACTCCAAGAGGCGGTGAAGGAGATGTAGTACTTCCGACGGGTAGATCTAGTGTATCGCACGGGCTGCGAAGTTATCTCGCACTCCCTCTCCCTGTTCCGAGAAGTCACACCCCCAATTTTGGAATCTATAACTTAGGAAATAGTAGCGCATACATCTTTTACCCTTAAAGTTATACATCATATTTATTTTTTGTTTTTTCGCCATGTTTCCAAGATGGATTTCAATGACAGTAGACCACATCGTAGCCTCGTCCTCTATTTAACAGATATTTATCTGTAATGATGATCTGCTCCTACAATAGTTACCTGATTCTTAAATACGTTATGAATTTTGTTTCGACCTCATTGTTTAAATATAACTTTCATTATTCAATAACTTAATTTATTTTTCTGTTTTTAGGCCATCCCCCTAGTTACAGTGTTTCGCGTGAGGGTTAATAGCTCTGTATTGCTTCCACTTATCCTCAATGTTTTGATGAAATTATTATAGTAATTTACTTACGGCTTTTGGTATTTTCCTCATTAACATAACTTACGTTAGCCTACTGTTTTATTCACCACAAAGCAGAAATGTGCGCCCTTCCATTTAACTTCACTAATCCTTATCCTGCCGACAGAGCAGTGAGTAATTTATAGTTTAGTGCTTGTATTTCGTGTCCCTACCCATGCTGAAAGAGGAGAAAATTGATGGTACAGGATATCAGCGTGCTGTCCGTAATAAACTTACTCTGTCCACAGAAAGTTATAAAAATTAAACTCAGAATGACTTATCCTGATTTAGACCATGGTAAGGCAAGAAATGTAAGAATTAATTTAACAGAAATTGAAGTTTTTTATTCTTGGTGCAGAAGAGGCCCAAATATTTTGTTTTAGTATTTGCCTCACATCGGAGAAAAAAGGGTAAGGTGAAAGATTACGTCACCGTATTTAGTGGAGACGAATAGAGAAGCAAAAAGCGAACTAAGTCTGGAGTAAGAGTGCTGATAGGTAATATGTTACAAAAAACCACATAAGTGACAGAATATTATATTTGAGAGTTAAGACCATGCTGTACATTACAACTGTGTATGACTCAGATGTGACCAAGAAGAAGAAAGAGCAAAGTATATTTATGAAGCTTATAAGTGCAAGTGCTAACACATCAGCAGAGGAAAAAAATAATAATACCTCGGCGGATTTTAACAATATATATATATATCAAATTGAAAGACGCAACAATCGGTAACAGACTAGAAGCGACTAATAGACACTTCGGTCCAGGTGTAAAACTTGTTATGAAAGTAGTGTACTCAAATGATTATAGTTTAATTTTGAGTTAACGTAAGTTATATGTAGAAACCATAATAGAGACTGGAATCGCAAAACAACAATCCGAAAAGGTACAAAGAAACAGTCAACGCAGTAACGCAAGTAATATTTAGGTTAGGCCATTATAAAGAAATTCCGTGGTTTATAACTATTATAAAAGAATAATTAAAATAAAAGAAACTTGTGCATACCCGACTCCTAAAAATTAAAACAACCGAAGAACTATCGATTTATCTAAATATGAAGTATAAACTTACAAATTGGGAAAAGAAATGAATAACATAATAGTGGTTAACGTTGCAGGAACAGTAGAGATGCAATTAAACCAACCGAAGTAAATATAAACGAGTGGTAATTAAATATTCAGAACCATACACACGAAATTCTATAACATAATGAAAGGAAAATTAATTTTAGAATAAGTCAGATGGATAGCAAAACAAGAAATTGATTAATCAATAAGAAAAATAAAAGACAGGGAATGGTTGGACCCGATAAACTATTGAGACGACAAGGTAGAGAGAACGAGAAATAGCATATGCATTGAAGTAACTGTCTCGTGGAATAGTACATTAATTCCAAATACGAATAAATTGGAATCCAGTTTTCAAGTAAGGATAGGAACAAAACTTGAAAAATAGCGTATCATAACTCTGATGAACAGTTTTAAAGATATATTTAAAGAACAATAAATTAACAAGAAGAATAAAAATTCACAATAAAGGGAACGGCATACCTACTGTATACCCACTTTTCATTTAGAAGTTATGGAAAGAAATGGTTGACTACAATTAAGCTATTTTATTATATACAGATCAGAATAATTCATTTGACATAATAAGGCTGCAAGACGTTCAGAAATTAAGGGAAACACGTTGACTTGATAGTGTAATACACCTTTTCTAACTAATAAATGTTTTTCAAATACGTTTGAAAGTGAAACTCCAATGAAAATTAAGTACCGGTAGCCATCTTTAATTTGATAAACTGTGCCCCCGACTTCGTCCTCGCGGGATTTTTGGTTTTATGCTATCAATTAAACTGTCAAAGAAATGTTTGCTGGCCAGAAAAAAGCAGAGGAACAGCTTTCTTTGTTCCTTTTTTTTGTATCTCCGCCTTTTCTTTTCTTCTAAATTCAGATTACATGCAAATGTTTCAAGCACCTTTGTGTGCTTCATTTGCTTTTACCGCCCTTAAAATTGCGACTAGTTACGAAGCTTTCATGGTCGAGGATAATGCACAGTCATAATTCAGTATTGTTCACATAGTTTCTCTGATAGCAATATCTTTGAAATGGCGGTGCATGAGTAATGAAAGACTGCTTTATATTTATGTTTATAACAAACCTAATGGAATCGCATATTAAATCTGCTATAGTTTCTCCTCCTATAAAGGGCTAATTTTGATAAACATTTGTAATGGAAGAAAGCTTGCTCCAGCAAATATTAAATGGATACATTGTATTACGGAACATTTAAATTAGCTGACCGTCATATATATTATTACTAAAACTTTTTTTTTCTGTCACGAGCCAACGACAAATGAAGTATCATATTAAATATTAGGATTTCACTTATGTAACATTATAAATTAAAAAAGAATTTTGTTCGGAATTTGTCCATTAAAGTCAAAAGTAATAAGTTTGAAGGTCGCGCGTATGAGACAGTTCAGAGCCAAGTCGGTAGATAGCAGCAGTATATATCACAGAGATATTAATAAACTGATTCACTGGTGTCGACAAGGATTGAGCGCGTACCGATAGATAACAGCATCACATATCACAGATATATTAATAAACCGTGTGTTTTTTGTACAATAATTAACTTTTCGGATATTTTTCTGTTACGAAAACATTTCTGTTTTGCTATACAATTCATAAGAAAGCATTTTATTCGCGAATCTTCTCGTTGGCTATGATCGCAGAAACAAAATATACACACAGAGATATGGGTATGATGTATATATTTTGTTCAGGTTAGTTTCATTCCGTTAAGGTGAGTGACTTGTCGTATATATGTTTCACGCGTCAAAAATTTTTCCCAGTTGTTTCGTGATACGTTGTTAGTATTTTGTTACGTACCTATTACACTAAACCAATAAAAAAAAAATCAAATGAGGTGATTCTTCTTTCATCCTATTACAAACCACTAACCAAACTATTCGTCGTATTTTAATAGCGAAATTTTCGCACGAGTTTTCTTTATTTCTCGGCCTGTCGATGTCACATCTGAACATAACATATGCGGCTACAGACAAAGATTTCCAAAATTATGATTTGGTATCTGTATCATCACAAACTATGTTACCAATCTGGCTAAAAATAATCCTTGGCACAGTTTGTCACTATCTGCAGATTCATTAAAATTCGTTCAATAGCTTTTACGTAAAGCGCGAACAGACAGGCAAAAATTCAAAATTTACTGTATCCAAAATATTATCCGTGGCACAAGCACTATGTGCCGCTTTCATATAATCCGTTTATAATTTCGTAACGTTCTGGCCTCGTATTCAGGAGGTCGAGGATTCAAATGTTCGTCCGGCCATCCATATTTCGGTTTTCCATGGATTCCCCAAATCACTCTGCAGGCGAATACCGGGATGGGAAAACGCCGTGGCCTAATTATTCACCGTTCCTTGCCACAGTAATTTCCCACATCTGATGACCTCGATGTCGACGTGGAGTAAAACCATCAGCAAAAAGATAGTCTAATATCTTTTGCGTGATACGCGAACTCCAAATTTCACGCTTTTGGCACCTCTGTCATCAGTGGTGTACTTTACAGTTACTCGTTTTGAAATTAATTTAATTAACAGACACAACTTTTATATAATTTATACAATTTTGTATAAATTTGAATAGTATAGTTTCTTGACAGTGGTGTTTAACTTCGCATATATCTTACAGTTGAGAAAGAAGAAATATTAAAACGTCGAATATATTCCTTCTCAGCTATTAAGCCAGATTTTAACAAGGGAATAAGTAATAGTTGAGTAAATAGATTTATAGAGTATCAGTGATTTTTTTCAGAAAAAGAGATACCAGAATAGATGTTATAAATGAGCTAAAAGTATCAATGAGTTTCGTTCTGTAAGGATTTAAAAAAAATGAAAATAAAAGAAAAACTTCCGTCGTCTCTTAGAATTTATTATGCTTCGAAACGAAACACTGGAGTATTAAATATGCACCATTTCTAGAGTTATTACTTAATTTTAACCAGGGCAGTTTATTAAAAAGCTTGTTCTTGGTGCTTTCAGTGAATTGCTACTTATTGTATGACAAAAATAAGTGCACGTTATTTTCAAATGAATTATTTTCAACACTGGTGATAAAATGCAGAAATAAAGCGATGAAATGTCACGTGAAAAGAATGTGATGATTTGATTTGCGTAACATCTCTATCACTTCACCTTATGACCGGTTTGGTAGCTCAGTGATCATAGGAGATACCACTGCATGATCCATGACTCGGATCTACGACCGAGGAGGAATACGCAGCAAATAGAAAGACGTGAGACGATACGAATTTACGTAGTTCACATTACATTATTTGTCAAGCTCATAAAAGATAACACATTTGACAGTCTTTATTTCCTTCTGTATCTGGCCAGTTACATTCATTCTTTTGCTTCTTATCTTTCTCTGTTTCTTGGATACTATCAATTGAGCGTAATTCTAAGCTGTTTATCCTGTAATTTAAGGTTGTTGAATCGGCTTCTCAACTACCTTCTCTTGCCAATCATATCTGCTGTATTATTCTTAGTCTCTCTTTCTCATATTTTTTTTTAACTTATGGCTTTACGCCTCGTCGAAGTCAAGGTCATTAGAGGCGGGAGGGGACTGGGGACAAGGAACTGAGGAATTCGGTAATGGCCTTTTTTAAGCAAGCATCCCGGCATTCTCCTGGGGTGATTTGGGGAAACCATGGAAAATCGAAATCTGGATTCCCAGACGGGGATTCGAACCGGCGTCCTCTCGTATGCGAGGCCAAAACATTAATCGCTCGCCCACCACGCTCAGTGTGTTATTCTCATCTGTTCTGTATACTTTTGGACTGGCATTATCCGGTTTGGGATGGCCGTTAATGCTGTGATGGGTTCGAAGGTTTATTTGGAAAATCGGCTTCCGATCTTCTTAAATTAGTATTGCTGTAATTGTAGAAATATTATGTTAGACTTTTGAGGGAAATGTGAACTCCGTCCATTGTTTCTTCTCACGTTACCGCGTTCAGATGTTGTATACCTGCCAGCCGGTAAACGTGAACAATTCTATTAGTCATGGAAAATATACAGGTGGCCAGCGCAAATAATTAATATTCAAAATATAAAAAGATATAATTACTTCAATTTGTACGAAAAATGAAACAAAGGAAAACTATAATTAATTGTGTAAAAAGTTATCAATAAAAGTATTTGCACAAAATTCCTAGATGTATACATTCGTAAAAACATAAAACGGACATTACTCATTCAGCACATCTTGAAGACTTGATTTTTCCTATTCCTTAGCTGCTTTATTAATAATTTTCTTGTTTTCTTCTATTTAGTGTAGATAAAATAAAAAATTTGTTTTGATAAAGGCATTTCAATTTATTAAGTCATTTTCTGGCACTTTTTATTTTTGTGATATATTCCAGTCTGGAAACGTCAAGTGTTCCACGTGATTTTTTTTATTTCTTTTTATTTATCTTTCACACAGGCACTGTAATGCTTTGGCGTACAAGACGTTCACCAAAACATTACAATGCATTTGTGAAACACAACAATGGGATGAAACACAAATCTGATAGGGATCGTTATCCGCCTGGAATGTATTAAGAAAACAAAAACTGGAAATTTAATAAATCGTAACTCGTATGGCAAAACAAATTTTTTATTTTAGCTGCATTGGACAGAAAAAAACCGAAAAAAATCCGTTATCCCTTTAGACTTGTATATTATTAGCAAGAAATAAGTCAATTCAAGGCCACAGTGCTTCTGCAAAGTGCTTCAACAACAGAACACATGTATGCAGTATGGCCAAACAGCCGAAATACTCGAAGTAACTATGCATGGCCCAGGCAGAGGCAAAACCGAGGAAAAGTAGGGTAGTGGTGTAACCATGATCGGTCTACGGAATTCTGGAAATAATAATAATAATAATAAAAAAACAATAATGAGATACGCCCAGCTTTAGTTGCCATGTAAAGAAACAAACATGCATAGCTAAAGTTAATTGAGCATTAAAGCATGTTGTTAACTCAGAGATAGATTTGTATTGTTTAATTGAGTTTCTTACTTTAATGTCCCTGCAGTCCACCCTTCAGGTATTAACGCCTCCAATACACTAGCCGCTGACTTCTATCGCCAACCACAAAGTTTATTGATTAACAAATGCGATAAAGCGTTCTCTGGTCACACTGCTTCATAAATAATTAAGGAATTACTCCCCACGGTGTTGTCTTTTGTTCTGCGTAGTTTTACGGTGTCTTATTTTATCAATAAACCTGTCATGTAACAGATGATAGAACCGTTGCCTCAAAATGTTGTATCAAGAGAGGAAAATGCCTCGTAAAGTAATTGCTTAATGTTACGTTGTTGAATATTTGACTTGACGTGGTCTTGTATACATGACTTTTAAAGGTCGAGCTATTGAGTGCTGTTGGCATGGTAATTAGAAAAACATCATAACAGACTGTCTTGCAATTCTCACTTTATTTTTCAAAACTTTTACCCCTTACTGATCCTACTTCATCCGTTATTACATCTGCATCAGAAGCTAATTAAGAAAACCGCAACATACAGAGAAATCTTTGGTTGAAAAGATATATTGCGGGTTATTTTTATCGAATAAGTCGTGCCCCTGTGATATTTTACCTTCATATCTGCTTCTCCATTTCGCGCTATTTTACTTTATATTGTTTTCATATTTGAGGTAAACATGAGTTTATTCTTATTCTTATTCTTTTTTTTTTATTTTAAAAAAAAAAAAGAGGAATACTAAACTTACGATATCCAAGAAGTTTGTTCTGGGGGATGGATATTTTCAGAACATTAAACAGGAATTTTTGTTTCTTTTTTAATCTAATTCCTTATTGCCCTGACATTATGAACCAGCTGCCGAAACAATATATGATATGTTACCACAAATGTTATCAGACTGAGAATCTCGTTCTTCATATGAACAGCGAGAGTAAAAAAAATATTTACTATAACAAAAAAAAAAAAAAAAACAATTAAAAGAATGTTCATAAACTGTCCGTTATCTTATCAATTGTTACGGTCGGTAAAAAAGTATGCAAAAGCAAATACCACCGAGAAATAATTTGGTAGTACTGAAAAACGATAAGCAAAGATGATTGATTATGGATCACTAATATGTTCTTGAAAGTGATTCTGGTATTGGGAACAGTGTTCATTTTAAAGTATTGGATAAAATAATCCATTTTAAAAACTGATCATCAAATGTTGCAAAGGGGACATCATTAACAAGAACCAGAAGAATGCAGGAATCCAATCTCTTGTAAATGTTCTCTGTTTTTCCAGGCCTCTGCTTGTTCAGATATGTCATCTTCTTCATTAGCTGTCAGTCACTAAAGTTTTCTAAAGGAGGCAGTAAAAACAACTTTTTCATTCAATATTTATACAGGTACGAATTCGTCTATGAACGCTGGCGAAATAAGAACAGCATGATTTGTTCTGCGTGCTTTTATCTGTGCCAAACACAATTCAGACTATATAGCACCAGTAACTGCGAAATTACAGCTTTCAGATATGCTATTTCCAACTGCTTTCTGATCATCTCACCAAACTTTCTCCCAGACAAGAAACAGCTTAGAATCACACAGTAGCGTCTCTTCTACACTACCGCTCTTTTACGCCTCTTGACAGCGTGTAAGTAAGATGTTCGTCCTTCTCTAACTCGTAAATTTTTATACCCATTGGATGACATTTTTCGCTGGTATTGACTTTGCTTCCCCGCCAATATCTGCTCATTGCTGAGCATATCCACGACAATCGAGTCTGCGTAAAGGCCTTCGTAATCCTCTCGCAAGGTTACATCGACGGCTTCCTGTAGCCACATAATATCACATTCAAGAAAGGCTTGAAATTGATCTGCTATATGTATTTTTCCCCGAAAGTTAGAATGCTGCCTCTAAATTTACATGTAATCCACAGAGTATGAAGAATAAAATTAACATCTATTCTTTACCTTACTATGTGATTACTTCATTTCCACCATAACAGAACATTCCACTCATTCCCATAAAGTGTTAATTCGTTTGATGAGTCAGTGTTTCTCGATATCTTCACCATACATTTTTTTACATTTTTCTTCAAGCCATACTCTTCCATCGCAAGCGCAATTTTTCCAGTTCTGATTTTGTCTAATATGAAATTAATCACTTCCGCGCCTCACTGCTCTTTCCGTCCGAAACCAGTCTGATTACCTATTCTTTATCCACACACAATTTTGAAACTTCTCGTATGCTCCTTATTGGTTCTACGACTTCTTGATTCATTCCTATATTTTAATACTATATAAAGCCACTGTTCCGAATTACGTTCAGGAGTAGCCGCATACGACCTTAAATAAAAAACGGTTTGAATTCATTTTCATCACGGCTGTCTTTAGGTGTTTTATAGTTTCGATTTTTAATCGTAGCATTTTGTGGATCTCACGGGATTTTCTCTTTCTGTCCCCAAAAATTGCGTAAGTGATGCCACGTTTGGCCAGGGCTTGCAAATAGACGTCGAGTGTTGGGTGGTGGTAAATGATCTGACTTCTAAGCCTTAAGGCAATAAGCAATTCGTAATGTTCGATAGGTTTACAAAACTCTCGAAAAACTTACATTTTTCTGTAGAGAGACCAGGTTTTTTTGGAAATCCATGCTTTTCAGATTGCAGTCTATGGCTGAAGCTGAGAACTTTGTGGACTCTGTTGTTCGTCAAGTTAACAAAGTATCGAACTGCAAGAATGACTGGTCTGCAAGCATTTTATCATTAGTCCTCAATTTCTACCGCAGATATCAGTAGGGAAGAAACCACTCAATCGAGGACGCTAAGCGTTTGGTTCGTTTTTCCATTGGACGCCAAGCGAAAAAGTCATTTTTTAAAGTTATGTCCACGACTAGAGTGGAATTATTTATCACGAATCCTTTGTAGGTTGCCTTCTTTACAAGTCAAGAAATCTTCAGCACCAATTCTCGGTCTTGTTAATTACTGCCTCTCCAGCCAAAATCCGCGAGAGCCCTGACAACTTCCTTTGAGAGTTTTATGAGCCCTGGAACACTGAGTCTGTCCGAACAAATTTATGGCCTCTTGACCTCAGAAGTCTTGTCTGAGTTGCTTGTGAATTTTAGAAAGTATCCTTCACATCATCTACTTTTTTTACTAATATTTACTGCCATTTTATACTGTGTATGTAACAACATATTACATCGTCCCCTCATCTATCGTATGTGGACAACGTGCTTACATTACTCTATGGCCCTTTGTAATCGAAAATTTTTACAATTTGAAACGAACAATTAAAAACACAATTACGATATTAGAAGTAGAAATGATACGCATATAGAATAAATTTCTACAAGAGCTGTCAGATGTTGAGATAATTTTATCTTAAATGTTTCGCAGAATTCAGGAATTCAGGAAAACGTAAAATAATTTTTATTTGACAACTTTATCTACTTAGTAGATATTTTTTTTCTTTTTATCAACAAAATAGTTGCTGTTTCTTGTGCGAAACTGATTATCCACACAGTGTTGTTGCGGAGTAGATATGTGTACGAACATCGTTTTGCTTATGTATATAATTTTGGTGAAAGGTGCCCCTTTTTCACATCATGCAGACTCTTTCTCACACAATGTGATGTGGGAAAATTATTGATTGTAACTGCAGCATTTTATTCCTCTATACATCTCCTTTCACATTTACTTTCTATTAGCTTTGTCCGGCATGGGTTGCAATGACTATTTTTCTTTCTAAGTTGGAACACATTCGTAAAGCACACAAGTTTACACGTACAAAATAAATGAAAGTTAATGGTTTTGTGCATAAATTAGTTTTGAAAAAATTAATGATTTGGGATATAAAATATTTTTGGTGTTTCTGTCTTCTGCAAAAGCAGAGTACCCAGCGTTGACTGGGATCTGGATATATTTTATCCCTTTTGATCGGATTGTAATAAACATTCCCCATCATCATCTACTTTGGCAAGTTTCCCTACCGTTTTTTATACACAAGTATATGCAAAACACGGAAAAGTTGTATTGTAAATTTATCGTAAGAAGTCTAAAGAGGGAGAACGGGTGTAGTTATGTAAGGTAAATGTAAACATAATTTTTCCTTATTTTAAAGCATATGTGCCCAAGTTCTTTCGAGATCGGAAAAAACCATAGATTTGTGTGTCGCACAAAAACTTTAAAATCATTTTTAAATTTTAAATTCTAATTTCTTGGTCAGCAATTGTCATAGTGGAAGCGGTTCAACGCTGTTAAACAGGAAATGTTATATCTATTGGCCAATTACTTTTTTCTTTTTTTTCCCTGATGGCTTTACGCCTCTTCGACGTCAAGGCCATTAGAGGCGGGATGGGACTGGGGAGAAGGAATTGGTAGGAATTCGGCCATGGTCTTTTGAAGGAATCATCCCTGCATTCGCTTCGAGTGATTTGGGGAAACCATGGAAAACCCAAATATGGATGCCCGGACGGGTATTGGAACCGCCGTCCTCCCGAATGTTACCACTCACCCACCACGTTCGGTGGCCAATTTCCACATCGTTTCGAGATATTTGTAAAAAACTGAATGGTTTAAATTGTAAATTTTGCTTAAATAGGGTGAGCGGGTAGGTTTTTTTAAACCAAATGCAGACAGTACTTTTATCTTTGTTTTTAAGGTATAAAGTTCAATTGAAATCGAATTAAAACTGGGCTTCTATAAAGAACAGTGGTAATTAAGGGGGTAGGTGGTTTTTGCAATCGAAATATAGATAGTATTTTTCTGTTTGTTTTAAAGTATACGTGTGCAAAGTTCTTTAAAAATTAGATAATTACTGTAGCTTTATACATAAACAAAAAAAAAAAAAAAATTAGGAGGTGTAAATGAGGTGAGGGGCTGTCTTTTTTAAACCAAATGTATTTTTTGTTTGTTTTAAAGTATAAATCATCAATGTTTCAAAAATGTTGGATAAAAAATTTTGGTATGTAATGTATAAAGAATACCGGCAAATATTAAGACGGGGTGGTGAAGGAGAAGAGGCACTGCGTTTTTGCAAAAGAAATGTATGCTGTATTTTTCTGTTTGTTTTAAAGTAAGCGTGTGCAATTGCATCGATATCGGATAAAAGCTTTAGGTATTTATAAAGAACATTAACAAAAAATTAAGAGGGGGGATTAAGTGCGAAAGTAGTTGGATTTTTGTGAAACAAATGCAGACAGTATTTTGTTAAAAAAAAAAGTGTACATGTACAAAGTTCCCTCAAAAACCGATAAAAACTGTAGCTTTGTATAAAGAACATTGGTAAAAATTAAGATGTGTAGGAGAGAGGGACTGCCTTTTTGTAAAGCACACGTAGAGAGCATTTCTCTCTTTGTTTTAAAGTATACGAGCGTCAAGTTCCGCCGATGTCGGATATAAACTGTGGGAATGTGCAAAGAACATTTGCAAAAAATTAAGCGGCTTGTTAAAGGTACAAAGGGACTGGGATTTTGCTAATCAAATGTAGATTTTTTTGTATTAAAGTATGCATGTGCAAAATTCCATCAATATCGGATAAAAGCTCTAGGTATGTATAAGACCATTGGCAAAAATTAATTGGCAGAGTAGTTGGCTATCGTAGTGACTGCGGGATGCAGGTGAACGTGATGAACGAATCTGGTGTATTTAATTTAGTCTGGAATGCGTTTTTCCAGATTTTCCTCCACATCTTCCAGTTTTTTCAATTCAAAACATTCAATTGAGTTATGTCTATCCCAAGAGCATAACGATCAAATCAAAAAATACGAGAGCGAATCAAAAAGTAATTTACACTTCCAAGTTATGACCATTTATGAAACCACCTACAGATAGGCAACGCGACTGTGGCAACATACAATGTAAGTTCACTTTTGCACTTAGTGCCCAAGGACTGTAAACATTTCTCGGAACAGTCAACCAACTTTTCGATTTTGGATGCGTAGTATGTTATACATCCCAGGCCTGCCAAACGTTCGAAATGCTGTAGCGATTAAAGTGGGAGTTATGGCAACATCCTCCATAGAGTCCTGACTTAGCGCCATGCGATTATCATGTGTTCGGTAAGCTGAAAAAGGATCATGAAAGCAGCTGTCTCCAGGTGGTTACATAGCGCTGAAGGTGATTTCTACGCATCCGGAATCGAAAAGTTGGTTGACAGTTCTGAGAAATGTTTACAGTCTCTTTGGGACTACGTGGAAAAGTGAACTTACATTGTATGTTGTCATAGCCGTATTGCCTATGTGTAGGTGTGTTCATAAATGGCCATATCTTGGAAGTGTAACTTATTTTTTTATTCGCCATCGTAATCTATACTAATATTATAAATGCGAAAGTAACTGTCTCTCTCTCTCTGTCTGTTAGTTACATTTCTTGGGCTAAACAGCTAATCCGATAGTGATTAAATTTGAAAAGGAGATATTATTTGGCATTAGGATGGATATAGTACACATTTTCTGCATAAATAATACATGTTGTCATTTAATGTTGATAAATTACTGAACAGCGATAGACAGACACGTAGGATGTGTAAGTCTCTGTACTATCTTCCTCCATAGTGGTCTGGTAGCTCAATGGTTACAGCGTTTGCTTACTGATGTTTGGAGCGCGATCTCCAGTTCAAATCCCGGTCAAAGCGAATATTGTTAAAAATTGTTTTTTATCGTAGGAGTCATGCTTGGACCGTCGCGTCGGTTGTTCGTATTCCATGTTAAACTGTAGATACCACATTTTTAGGGGTGCAATGCGTGGCAAATCGTAGGTGGTCTGTCAATGCTGAAGGTGCGCACATTTTTACGTTATATTGACCCCTCAGGGGTTGTTACTGTCGCAGTCAGTGTGTGTGTTGATCTGCACTAATAGTATTATAAATGTAGAAGTAAGCCTCTGTCTTTTTGTTCCGTTTTGACGACTAAATGGCTATACCGATATTGATGGATTTTGACAAGGAAATACTTTGTATCTGTAAGAATGAAACAGGACATATTTTCGGTATGAATAACAGTTGCAGTCACGAAATTTTAAGAACTTTTCGAATGGTGACAGAGTGACGGATGTGTGCGTTAGTCTGTTATGTTAAGTCGGTTGTTCAAGTTGATTCCCGCGCAGTGTGTTAGTACTGTATAAGATTATTTAATAAATTTCATTTAGAGACAAAACGGATTATTTAGTATAGATGTCGATTTTCTCTGTAATGCTAACTTTGTGTCTACCTAAAAGTTTCTGGCACCAGCTTATTTTGTCATCTTTTGTTAACATGCCTTGCGGGCGTAAACCTGGACTAAGGTATAACTCTAGCAGAGCACGAGCAGCTTAGGTTATTAGAACCCAAGTATCTGATGCTCATGCAGAAGAAAGAAGAAGAGACTAAGCTGAAATAAAGCTGACCTTAGTTAACACCCCCCCCCCCCCTCGCATCTCATGAGACAGGTTCGGTGGTAGAATGATATAGTGATGGCTTTCCTGTCATATTATGCTGACTCAGTGTTGTTTGGTACGAATCCTACTTCACTAACAGCTTTCTATATTCAGTTCTGGCAACGAAATCCTTAATCCACGCGTACGAAGTTGCGGGTACCAGCTAGTTACTTATATCCACCGTTTTAATCGTGAGTTGTGGTCTTGAGTTCACACAAAAATCCCAAAGAAAAAGCACTTCCATTTTTATCCGAATTTTCAAATTTTCCTGCCTACTTTTCAAATTTTTCTTGCCCTAAAAACTTTATTCGGACTATTACGAACATTTAAGAAAATTAGCGAAATCGGTCCAGTCGTTCTCAAGTGATGCGCTTACCAATGAACAGCATTTAATTTTTATTTATATAGGTTAATGAACTAATTAACGGTTCGTATACATAAATACTATCTTTCATCAACCATTTAAATAACAGCTTCATTTCCTTTTATCCTGACATTAATTTCCTTCTAAACTCCACAATTCAAATGCGCCAGTATTCAGGTTATAGGATTAAATGTGCTTCGTAACGGAATCATTTTTTTTATTTTATTTTTTTTACTGCTTTACGTCTTTTTATCAGAGGTCTTTAGAGACGGGAAAGGATAGGGGCAAGGAATGGGAAGGAATTCGGCCATGGCCTTTTGAAGGAAGCGTCCCTGCATTTGCCTGGAGTGATTTGGGAAATCAAGGAAAACCCAAATCTGAATGCCCGGACGGGGATTCGAACCGCCGTCCTCCCGAATGCGAGGCGGTGTAACGGAATCATAACACTGACAAATTTTAGCTCGAATAAATCTAATCTAAAATATTTCACTGTTTTAATTGCTCAGTTGTTCCCTATAGGAAAATCTAAACTATAAATTTTTAACGAATAATATTTCAACAACAAAGGACATTAGTATAAGAATGATGATATGAGAGGAAAGCGTGTCCTCCTACAATGGCCATTCAGTTTTTTCTGTCAAAAGAAACTGTTTGCTTTTCATACGAAGTAAACTTCACGATGAGTTCGGAGAATAAGACGCAGGTGTTGAACGACATTGTCAGACCATGCAGTGGTAGATCGAAGATACTGTTAAGGTAACCGCTTGATGCAATATCACTAACTGAAATCGCCTAATGGCTTCTAGATCCTATCACACTGTAGAAAGCCAGCAAAAGGGCAGCACTAACGTGAGCTAATGCCAATTTCAACATCACGGGAAATTAACAAATTTAAATTTTTACAAAATATTTTGGATTCTTCTTCTGTAAGCGCTGTTAATCTATTTAAAATTACATATAAAATAATCTTTATTATTTAATTAATTTTATAAATAATCAATTCTTACGGCAATTCAACTGAATTTTTGTTCCTAATTATTTTTTTCCGTTCTTTAACCGCACGCTGATATCTAGATGTTCTTCGTACTATCATCTATGTTGTTATGTTTTAAGCAATTAGATGTACAATTGTTATTAAACTTAATGTTATCGGTAGTATTAAGTAGCTTCAGGTGTATTCTCATAAACTGATTGTATAGCTTCACGGAGAACGCCTCTGGCAACGGAATTTTGTGGACCATTTTTTCAATTGAAAGTTAATTTCTATGAATAATAAATGTTTACGCCAACGCAACTGAATTTTTCAAAATCATACGAAACCAAATAAAAATTAAATCGCATTGGAATAAATATTAATTATTTATTGAATTACAATTGAGGAAATGTCCTCCAGAATCCCGTTGTTACAGGTTAATGATTAATGTTCATCAACAAATATTGCTTAGTGTCGAGCCTATATCCACCATATGAAAATTTTATCTGAACAATCAACCAGGTCAGTAAACAGAAAATTATCGTGTTATAAAACACTGTCTCTAGCCGTACGCCGGTGACAGTGAATCAAGACAGCTCACGTTTCGGCGCGGTTTGCCAGCGGTATTATTATATTCACATCTTGGTCTGCACACCTTGCCATCTCTAAGTGATCGTAGGAATGGAAAGTTCGTTCTTCTATCGTTTTATTCGGACTTTCTTGATGAGAAGAGCACGCCACTATTTGTATGCTGAAACGAATGTACAACAACGGAAGATTGCAGTGAGATAACTTCCAAACATCAAAGTGATTACAACTTTGTAGAAATTTTTAAGCAACAATGTCTTTAGCGAATTAACGCATATTAACATTAACTTCCATTTTTCATTAGTGGAAAAATAAGTTATGTAAAAATCTATAAAGACTAAAGCTTCATTTTCTAATGAACTGAAATATAGTTCCTATTGCTCTATTCTAATTAGCTGGTCGCTATTGAGATTTTGATACCTTAAGATACAGGTGACATACATTGCAGCAAAACAGTTTATATACCTTCAGTGAAGCGAGTTTTGTGTTTTTATTTTTTTAAATTTTGAGTCTAACTTTCTACTCTTATTCAAAAACTCATTATTCTTCACTAAGGATTTTTTAGTTTTTTAAAAAGTTTTATTTCCAATCTCCTTCATACTAATAATCTAAATCTATTCTTATATATTCCTTTTGCTCTAACACGTCATTTATTTTCCAGCTTAATTATATCCTCTTTGTTTCTTCGTTCTCTGATATTGATTTTTTCATTTGTAATATCTGCTATGTTTTTTTTTTTTTTAAGCCAACCCTCTTACATTCCATGATGCTAATCATAATTCATTTTTTATGATGACATTTGTCTTTGCTCTTTTCCTGGTCCCTCAATTTTAATCTTTCCATGTTTATAGGCTCGTCTAATGGCGGAAAGTATTCAAGTACACTATATCTCACTTTACTTGAAGTCAATCAAAAAATTGTAGGCCGCTAGTTGCTACAATGGTTCTTTAAATATATAGACCCTCGATTGTTTCCATTTCTTGAGGAAGAAACCTGATCATTTTACGCACACTCATTTGACTTGGAAACCGTCTGTTAGATGTTACCAACATCCGAAACATGAATATTACTCAGTTATTATTACTATTGATGAAGCAAGTGGTACAAATGCTAGAGCAAAAGTAAGCCTTTCGAAGACTATGAAAATATTCAATAACAGAGGTATTGAAGCAAAGAAATGACTTTGTACTGAAATCATTGGGATGAGCAAATAATAATAATACTACTATTCGTTTTAGAGAAAAATTAATTTTATTTAATTCAAATAGAGAAAATACCCGGGTAGCAATTTCGCAACTCGCCTACATTTGCAATTCATACGTTTTGCTTTTATCTTAAATTTTTTGAGTAAAATTTCCGCACTTATCTGCCTTTACAGTTTAGGAAATTTAATTTTAAATCTTCCAGTGCTTAAGCAAACAGTTTTCTGAATAATTAATTCCTGTCTCTAACTCCCTTACCTGCAATGCAAAATGTACCAACTCTCTTAGATCTGAAATCAAATGCCATGGTCATCACTTCCACGCACCCTTAATTTTTGCACTAATACCGGTCCAAGTCTAATTGCCAATACACGTTATGCACACTTCCAGAACTCTCTTCCTGTCTTACCGAGTGTGGTGGGTGAACGGTTAACGTTCTGGCTTCGCATTCGGGAGGACGGGGGGTCGAATCCCCGTCGGGGCATCCAGATTTGGGTTTTCATGGTTTCCCCAAATCACTCCACGCGAATGCCGGGATGCTTCCTTCGAAAATGCTATGGCCGAATTCCTTCTCGATCCTTGTCCCCAGTCCCATCTCGCCTCAAATGAGCTTAGCCGTCGACGAGGCGTAAAGCAACAAGTAAAAAAAAAAGTCTTCCTGTCTTTCTATGATTCCTGACCCGGCTTCTATAGCAGATCAGTTATTGATTGTGTTTTACTGTAATTTTTACAAACGAATTTTGAAACATATTCCTATCTGTACAATGTGTCTTTCACAAATGAATTTACTATCAGATATTAAAACTTTACTTAGTCCACAACCCGAAGGTTGGTTGGATCCTCCCGAAGGAGACATACTAAGCCATTGTGTCAGGACGGCCAGTTCCTTTCCTCTGAGACCTACAGTTTAACGTGGAATCCGAACCACGGAGCGTCCTGGCATGGCTCATATGATTAAACATAACTCTCAAAATTCCTGCGCCTGCCGGGATTCGTGCCCGGGGTAGGAGTAACGAATGTTTTGAAAGCAACCGCCCTACCCACTTTTTTTTTTTTTTTTTTTTTTTTTTTTTTTTTTTTTTTTCTTTATGATTTGAATATTTGGTACAGTTAGGTTCCACTCGTGCCTTTGATTCAAAAAGTCTCTCTTTGGGTCTAGGCGGGGTTTATAAACAGTTTTATTTGGTTAAATTGTGATCATTGGAATGATTCTGTCATTATTATATCGAGCATCCGTGCGAAGTCTTTTTTATAATTTTGAGTTTGGATAATTTCGTAATATATAGTATTCATATATGCTATATATTCATCGTAAGTACTCTTTTCCGTTTGTAGCATATAAGTTAGGGTATTGCCTAGTATCCATTGTACCGTGTTGTGTTTCGTTTCAGGATATCTCTTTTTCTCAGGTTTCAGTATTTCCTGGATGCTCACGGTTAAAGGTGATGTTCTGTCAAGGAAGGCTATTCTTCTTCTTGCCCAATTCCATATTTTCTGGTTTTGGTTACACGTTATTCTGTGTATCAGGGTGTCAGTATTTCCGCAATTTCTGCATCTGTCATTCGGGGATAGATGTATTTCGTAAAGTCTTCTGTTGGTTGAGATTTTTTCATTTACGACGTCATACCACAAGGATTGTGTTTTAGTGTTTAGAGTTTTATTCGTTATATTTTTCCAGATGTTGCTCCAGTTGTATTGTGGATTTTTAATTTCGATTTTATTTCTGTGGTTAGTTGTGTTGATTATTTTGTAGATTTCTTTTGTTGTCTTGTTGTACAGGGTGCATCCTTTGGTTTTTGCATAAGTTGTTTCTAGGTGAAATTTTCTCATATGTGGTAAGTTGAACTTTATCGCGGCCATGTTGAAAGGTATTTCCTCAGTGACTGGTTTTGTTTCTTTAATCAAGTTATTTGTTGGGCCGTTTGGGTCATTTTCCGCTGTCGTTATGGTTCTTTTGAGGAATAATGCGCAGCATCTTTCGCGTACGCTTATCATTCCTATGCCTCCTTTTCCTAGGGGTAGAGTCATTGTTTTGAACGCTGTTTTGAAGATCTTACCCCTGCTTGCGAACCACCCGAGCAGATTCTGTATCCGATCTGCAATTGTGTCGGGTATCGGCAGTACTTGGGCGATGTAGACCATTTTACTCAATAAAGATACTTGTACGATTTTAGCCTTCTGTATTGCATCCAGATCTCTATCACAGTGCATGTTTATAACAGCCCTAATTTTTGGTAGTGTTATGATCCAGTTTTTAGTTATTGTTTTCATAATGTTCTTTTGAAAAACAATGCCTAATGTCTTATGTTCTTCTACTTGCTCGTACCAGATGTCTGTTGGAGGTGGGATCTCTGCTCCACTTATTTGGAGCAGTGCTGTTTTCTTTGGGTTAAGTTTTGCGCCTGTTGCTTCCGTGAACGTTGTGATTATTTCCCACGTTTTTTGGATGTCCTCCGCTGAAGTTTCGGCTATACAAATGTCGTCTGCGTATCCTCTGCATGTAAATTTGTATCCGTTTAGATTAATGCCTGTTAAATTTTGGTGACATTTCTCAAGCAGGGGTTCCGTTGCCAGTGCGTACAGGATCATTGATAGCGGGCATCCTTGTCTTATCGATCTTTCTATCTTGACGGGCGCTGACAGGTGTCCGTTTATAAGAAGTTTTGAATGTGTGTTTGTAATTATTTTCTTTATTACTTCCACGAATGGGGAGCCAAATCCTTTATGTTCCATGATTTTTAAGAGGTAATTATGTTCAATTCGGTCAAAAGCTTTTTCAAAATCGAGGAATAGTAGAGCTGATGGCGTTTGTTTTTCTGCGTTTATGCTGATAATATCACGGTATTCGCACACAGTATTTAAGATGCTACGTCCGGGAATAGCACTGGTTTGATGAGGTCCTAAGATTTTCTCCATGAGGGGTTCCAGTCTAGTTTTGAGGATTCTCGTTAGTATTTTAAAGTCTGAATTTAACAAAGTTATTGGTCGTATTTCATTGATTTTTTTGATCTGGTTGCCTTTGGGTACTAGCACTATGATGCCCTCTGTGAAGGCGGTGGGAAGATTATCCTCTGTCCATAAGTCGTTTAGAATCTCTGTTAACTTATTTCTTAGCATGGGCCAGTAATGAATATAAAATTCTATGGGTAACCCATCCGGTCCTGGGGATTTCCCTCTTGCTGCTTTGTTTATCGATGTATGAATTTCATCCTGGTCAAAAATTCTTGTTAGAGTTGCTGATTCTTCCACACTTGCTGTGTTACTTGAGTTGGATATTAAATCGGAGATTGCCGCCGTACTAGTTGGAGTTGACTTAAAAATATTTTTATAATGCGTGGTAATTTCTTTAATTATATCTCTTCCGTCCTTGATGTTTTCACCATTTTCTTTAATTATATTGGTTATTAAAGTTTTTTTACTCCTTTTTGTGCTCCTTATAAGGTGGTACAAGGCTGCCGTTTCTTTGGTTGCGACGTCAGTCGGTTTTGAAGTTGTCAGAAGTTTGTTTGCTTGCATATTTTGTAATGATAGGATCTTGGCTTTGTATTTTTTTATTTTTATATTAGTATCGACAGTTATGGTGGGCTCTTGGTATAATTCCTTGATGCATCTGTAATAATACTCAATTGTGCCCTTCATCCAATAGTTCTTTTGTGTCCCCCAGGAGATTAAGGTTCGTTTTAGTTTTGGTTTCACATGTTCAACCCACCAAGATAGTGTGCTTTTATATTTTTTACAGTTTTTTAGACATTCGTCCCAGACACTTTTGATTTCTTCGTCTAGCGCCGGGTCTTCAAGCATAGAGATGTTACATTTCCAGAATCCTTTGCCTCTGCTAACTGGCTGCCTCTGCATGTTGACAGTACATTGCATACTGTTGTGATCTGAAAAGCTTAGAGGAAAAATGTTTGCACTGGTTGTTTTGGTTCGGAGGGTCTCCGTTACGTAGATCCTGTCGAGTCGGCTTGCCGAGTTGTTTGAGACATATGTGTAGGCTTTGGCATTTCCATGAATGCATTCCCAAGCGTCGTGAAAGTCCATCCCTCGAATGAGGTTAGTCAGCTCCCTGCACCCATTGAAATTTGGGGTTTGATCTTTTTGGCTTAGTACACAATTAAAGTCACCTCCCATTATTATTGCACCTGTGGTATTTCGCAGGAGATAGGGTAGCTCTGTTTTGTAGAAGTGTGCTCTTTGGGCTCGATTATTATTGCCAGAGGGGGCGTAAACATTAATTATTCGCGTGTTATTTATTGTAGTTGCAATGGCCCTGCCGTTTGTTAATGTTTCTGTACTAACCGTCTCAATTCCCTCTCTAATCACGAGGGCCGTTCCCGTGTTGGTTTCTTTGGAGTAGTTGATTATTCCATCGTATCCAGGGATGTTTAGTTCCGTAAAAGTCACTTCTTGTAACATTGCGATGTCAATACTGTTTTGTTTAATATAATCCGCTAGGCATTTTATTTTGAATGGCGTAATTACTCTGTTCATATTTATAGTTGCAATGCTATAACTTTGATTGCTTGTCATTGGTTATTTTATGTCTCATCAGATCCCTCCATTACTTCCTCGTACCAGCTGTCTTTACTGAGGAGTTTTGGTTTATCTTCTTCTCTTATCTTCTGATCGTTTACGTATTTTGGTGTGTCTTGTCCAATTCTAACTTTGGTTGTTTCTTCTTCTTCTTCTTCTTGTCCTGATTTGGCGTTATTTGTTGTTCGTTCTACTTTCTCTGCTATTCTTTTTACTGGTTTGCCGTTGTTTTCGAGTCGTTCACTGAGAGCTCGGCGTTTTTTTGCTATGTATTGACTTGCGGTATTGGCACCATCCTTATTTGCACTTCTGCTAGATTGTCTTGTTATTCTCTTCTCGCTTATTTCTTTCTCGGCTTTGTTATTGATCGTTGAGCTGTGCATTTCAATCCGTTGTTTTGTTTCGGAATCTTCTTCTGCCTGGTGAGTTGTTTTATTTGTAAATGTTTCTATGTGTATGACATGTTCTGGGATACTCTCTTCTTCTATTTCTTTTTCATGTAATTTCTGTTCCGGTTCTTGTTCTTCGTTTTCTTCTTCTTCTTGTCCAGATTTTTCGGCTCGTGTTTCCTGTTTACCGCCGAGCTGTTCCGAGTTCTCCTCTACATCGATCTCCATGATTTCCGTGTTTTCCAACGTTTCTGTGTGTGGCTCACATGCTGATGTTACAGTGTGGCCTATGTTTACACTGTTGACTTGTGCCGTGGCTTCTGCATAAGACGCTGTGTTGCTACTTTCCTTACTCGCTTCCGCGTTTGTAGCATTTGCTGTTATAGTTTCTGATGTTGACAATTTTACTCTTGGAAGTTGTAATGGTCGGCGTTTTGTACACTCAGATCTTAGATGTCCAGGTTCATTGCAAACAGAGCATGTGCGCGGTTGTCCCTCATATATTATTAATGCTTTGAAACCCTGTATCATTATATAGGAAGGTATATGTTTTTTTAAATCAATTTTCACACACCGTATGCCGTTGTTTGCTTGGAATCTAAACTTAGGGCTCCATTTTTCGTCGGTCGCCGTTATTATTTCACCATAGTTTCGGATTGCTGCCGTTACACTAGCATTACTAATTTCAAATGGTACATTAAAGACTCTTACTGATCGTAGCCCCAGCCCTGCGTGGCTTATATATACGGTACTTACGGTTCCATCTGGGTTCTGGTAGTCGGCTTTCCCTCCAGTTTTCTCTACGATAGTATTGCACAAGTTGTCATTTGTCATTTTAACGTATACTGCATAAGTCAAGAAGTCCATTTGGATTCCGTATACATCTGCGTCTGTCAAGTCGAATTTTTCATACAGCCATTCATGGAAGTCATATGCACGTGGTCTTGTCTCCTTCGCGTCGAACGCAAATTTCAGTGTATTCTTCCGTATCGTCGATTCCATTTTCACTATCGTAAACCACAAGCTAAGTTTTCACTGATACACTCACTGAACCTCGCTTGAGGAAAGTATCGAGCAACCGCACGCGACGGCGGCTCGATGCGAACTGGCCCCCTGAGCTACCAGAACGCTCTCGTCAGATATTTTTCAATGTATTTAAACTAAATTATTTCAATGTATTTAAACTAAATGCCTCAACAACAATTCCTCGTCCACGATATTTATTTATTTATTTTAAATTCTTTATTTTTCTGCTGTGGAATTCATATGCTGATTACTTTTAGCATTTATCTTCATTCCGTGTTAACCTACTCAGCTAAATACATTGCCGAAATTCAGATAATTCAGCTGCAGATATTCACAGTCCGCTCACATTTTAATTCTATTATATAACATTACTACCGATCCGCTCCTCCTTCGCATGACTATAGTTCAGTATTTGAGCGAGACGGCAATATATAATTCTCTTCATTTCATAATTTAGGTAAAGTGTCAGCAAAAAGACTATTAAGTTTTGTCGTGACCACTGGTAAAGGATGAGCTGAAACACAAATTAAAAATTATGGTGTATGAGAACGACACCTTTACGATATATGTCATATACGATAGATCTGTTTCGGACAGTGGGTGTGAATAGTTTTGTAAACCTTCAAACAATTCGAATCCGAATTAGACAAGCCAAACAGTAAGCTTAAATTACTAATATGTACCAAAAGAACTAGTTGATAAATATACTTACGAGTCCTACAAAATTGACGATTTGGAAATTTTTTTGGATAGCATGTTAATAACAAGGAACTTATCATTAGGGAGAGCAGCAATTCACTCAAGTGCAAGATATAAACACTGTTGAAAATAATAATCATAAATTAAACACAATTGAAACGCTAGTTAAAACCCAGTACTAAATTTTTCACCTCAGCCTACAGAGATTTTTTCAAAGCTATACATAGAGAGTGTAATGTATGTAAGACTGACTACGTCAGCGAGAAACTTTTCCACACACTTCACGGGTTCTTTACAACAGTACCATGGTACAAAATTATTGAAGTAGTCGCTAATGTCATATAGTAGTGTATCACGGTAAAGATGCTCAAGAATATCCTCATTACTTTTGTAGATTAGGAAGGTTAACTGGTGAATTTTAGAGAGAAAATCAATACTCTGAGACTATATTTATAGAAATTGCTATGATGCACGATTTAATAGGAAGTGACCCACAGAAACAGTTGTCAATCGCGAATGATCACTAAAATTATTAACACCTGCCAATATACTGTTCCTACAGTCATTTGGTTAGCGTCAGAAATTGACCTAACCACTAGTGTCAACTGAAAGAGTCGGTGACACGTATCAGTATTTTACACACTAGCTCAATACAGCAACCGTATTTATTTATGAACTTAACATACTTGTGCATGATGAACTCCACATTTTTGTGCATAACCGAGATATACACAGACTGCTATGTGAATGAATGAAGGAGTATTATCTCCAAAATTAAGACTAATGTATTCGCATAATGAAGTCGAAATAGACAGAACTAGAATTTTGGTACCACAAGCACGGCCAAGATGAACATTTCAACCGACACTCAACACCTTGGGACATTTCCCAATGCATGATGGGCGTACTAGGAGATACCTATTTCGTTGACTATAATTTTTTAATTATCTTTACGGCTCTTCGACGTCGAGATCATTAGAGGCGTGAAAGAAATGAGGGGCAAGGAACGAGAAAATCTTCGGCCATGGTCTTTTGAAAGAGCCATCCCGGAATTCGCTTGGAGAGGCTTGAGGAAACCATGGAAAACCTAAATTTGGATAGCCGGACATGAATTCGAAGCCAAGTCGTACCTAAGGCGACGGCCAACACAACAATCAGTTTTTTTTTTTTTTTTTAAGTTCTGTTTAGCTACTTGTAAGTATAAAACGGGAACTAATATCAGCCATCACAAAAATAATACATGAAAGCCGATGAGAACCTAATCAAAAGTAAAAGTAAATTTACCCATAAACTCATTCGGAATATGCCTCATTTTGTTGTGGATGTCAGAGATAAACGTATTTTGCCTAAACCTATGAGGCGCTGTACATTAATTTCATAAGGCGCCGGATTACCCACTACATCTTAAAAGTAATTAAAAACCAGTGTTCTGTAAAAAAAATGGAAAACATTTGGAAAAACCTAGGTATCTGTTACTAGTATTCCAAATAATCAGGAAACGCAGCAGAGAACGTATTGCATCCGAATTTGACCACTTCAGTCTCACCACTGCCAAAGTCCACCTACATGAATAGACATTCCCGTAAGTAATTTTGAACCTAGACTTTATGAAAACCAGAATCTCAGTATTTTACAACATATACATAAATTTCAATCGTCCTATAGTATGCCTCACCATTATTAAACCGAGACAAATTTACCGCATCTACATTCCCATAATTAATTATTCAAGTAAACTGAATCAGTAAGGACCTGCTCTGTAGACTCTCATATGGAATTTAGAGAAGTGAGAATTTCTGTGCCAACACGTCTGCATAATCTCTAATACTGCACAAACGTGTTACGAAATACACATACCTTATTAATATTGTGAGGATATAAAAATAATCTGCACCAGCTCATAAACATGACGATCATCTTCTTGATTTTACAGGGTTCTGGACGAGAGGAGGTGTGTTTTTTTTCAAAGAGTTTGGTGTGTACGTAGTGCACTCTGACTTTATTATTGGTACACATTGTATTTCTGTCGCTTCACAAGCAAGAGCAGGTAACGAAGCAAAATTACGGTCCAATATATTGGAACGCTAAGGGGATCACCTTTCAGTAAGATAAAAACAAAAAGATGCAATAATAGTCGAAGGCTGGGAGAAAACACGGTGATTCCAGAGGATCATTTGGAGATAAGTTTACAGCAATACTGGAGATTTACGTTGCCCATCACTACTTTAACTTATTTAAAAAACTTTTCTGAGAACACATTCCGAAGTACAAATGTTTTGTAACACCATGTATGTTTTTGAAAATGTAATTTTAATAGTCCAATAGAGTGTAAATAAATTAAAAACCAACAAAAAATCAATGTGATATTTCTATTAATATGTGGGTGATGCCACATGCATAAATTCCATCTACACGATGCTTCAAATGTTGTCTCACTATGTAAGGGATGGTGGGGAAAACACAAGTATGCGCCTAATCGAACGCAGGCTGAATTTCGCAGTTTGAATGGCGTGGGCTTTGGCCGGTTGGTGCTGCAATTATTATCACTGTATGCTAAAAAAAAAATTAAATACTTTAAATTCCAATTTTAATCGTGTAAAGTCCAATGTTGAAATGGAATTATATGACACTTCACTCACACTTTTCAATTAGTTTTTGCAAGGAGCATGATAATAACACTGTAACAGACTTCAATAAACTGGTTGTAATACTTTCTAACTTTAAGTTATGAAGTATTACAACTACTTTCTGATGTTAATGGCCCTGCGTGTTGCAGGAAGAACTTCGATCAACTTGATTCATCGAGAAGCACTCAACTGGCGTAAACAGCGTAGTTAAAACCAAACAGTTTTCGCCTCAGACGTCGGGAGGGGATAATGTAGTCGCAAACTGCAACTCTTCTTTGCAAGTGCTCACTATTGCTACATAATCCTGAAATTGTACCAACAGCTTGGGTCAGAAACGCTCTCATTATGCGAAACTATTTAGAGTTTATTCACTGTTTCAAATTCCAGTTTCAATGCCACTCAGACAGCCTGAGCTATTTGATATCACTGCAATTTAACTTGAATGACAAGGAAGACAGTACTACTTTACTTTCCATTTCAGCAGACTGAATGAAGCCGGTCACTGCAGAAATGCATGAGTGTGACGCCAATTTGAATTATGTAATATTTAAATTTCCCTTACATAACGTCAGATGTCATGTGGTTGTTAGTTCTCGCCAAAATTGGAAGTCCATAACAATTATCCCCTCAATAATCGGATTTATCGTCATCAAATGATTGTTAATTTTGTATAATGTTAGCTAAGTATATGTTCTCAAAGATCATGTATGAGTGACGTCACTCGGAAGAGTGAAATATGTTTACGCTGTTCAAATTCTAGGCCCGGTGTCACTATTTTACTGTTATTGCTCTGTTGTTATTGGTAATAGGTCAATTTTTAGTATATATGAACTTTCCTCGAAATCTGCAATACATAACAGCGAAAACCGCCTGAAATTTCGTCCATTAGTTCTCGAATTTAGTGCGGTTATATACACAGGCATTCATCGGATTTTATACTGTATGTAGATTTAATCTGCAAACAAGTTGACTGTAAACCATCATAGAAATCATTCACTAGAATGAGCAGCAGTGGTCCTAACACAGTAGCTGAAGGCACTCCCGTTTTCACTCCACCCCTATTGATACTGCGTTCCATACTCTACTTTGCCAATATATTGTCTCTGCTTTGCTGCCTGCCATTTAAGAATAACTCTACTCAGCAAGCTGATTTTTCATCCACTCCAATTGTTTATAGGTTACATACTTTTAGGATATTGCTTACTCTATCAAATGCCTTGGAGAGATCCAGATCTACACCATAAATTTCTCTTTCCATGTCGAGATTATCCCGTATTATCTTCCATATCAACGTCACTAATAAACGTATGTGTTTTTGCCTTACAGAGTGAAACATGTCTCTCTTCGACTTTGTTCTCATTAATCACCGGCTGCTGATCATGCACCTCGCTACGTGTTCCCTATCTATGGCTAATCCTTTCTTGTGGTTCTGCAAGCTGATTGGACTGACGCCATTATCTGTGGATTGGAGAACATATTTGGTGAAGACCGGCACCCTGGAGAGAGTCATTGCATTTGTAACCATACTTATTTCTGCTTACTTTTGCATTACAGACGTGTTTAACATACTTCTCTCGGCCTATCGTTTGCTGGGTGTTGTTTGTTATATATATTATGCAATTTGTTTTGCCCATAATAGCCGAGTGTTACTGCATCACTGCAAAGTACAAAACATTGTTAGCTCTTTTCAGGTAATGTGATTCGATTCTTTTCTCCAAAAAAGCTCACTTATCGACGGTAGTCAGGCGATCGGTTGTGATTAATTTTGTGGTACTAATCTTCGTACATTTTTAAACCCATACTTTCGGGTAATAAACCAAAGAGATTTATCGCTTGCTTGTAGAATGGTTTGTTGGGCAATGAGCTTGCAATTTTTTGTACTTAATTCGTTAAAGAACCTGAATTTGACCCTACAAGTAAAGTCGAAGTTTATGAGATTGACATCAGTTATAAGCAATTATAGCGCTGGGTTCTCCTTTTGCAAGGGAAAACTGTATTTGCCGCATGTCGTTTCTAAAAAGAAACTTATATGTCACTGGACAAGTAGCATTAACATTAACGTCGACGAAGATGCTCCTGATATCCGCTCACTCATGAAGATACCCATCAGACTTTGCGATGTTGTGGACTTTATAGTCGGAATTCACCAATATTTCCTAACAATCTTCCTCTTGCCGAATTCCGTCATTGCTTCTATCTTCTGGAACACATTACTTTAGAGTTGTGTTTTCTGTTGATTCCTTGCCTGTGTATTTCCTAGTATCATTGAATTGCGTTTGTCTTTTGTTGATGGTGGTGCCGCCTCACGTCACAGCAGCTGCCGCCAACGATGTTCTGAGGGTGATCTGGCACATGGAGGAAGGAATAATATGGAGACGACGCAAGAGACCTTTACCACGCATGGGAGTGAAGCAGGCCGGCGGAGGAGTGCGGGGGCATGGCCGGAGTGGTGGGGGCTTGACCGCTTCCCAACAAACACGGGGAATATGTACAAACACCTCAAGGGGACTCTAGGATAAACGTGACGCCGCAATCTGGTGATGGATTATTATGTAACTCGATGAGACAAATAAAAAATGAAGAATAAAATTTTTTGATATCCTGCTTAGTTTTCGAGATATTCTGTCTCAAATGTGAAATGGTTTTGGTTGAAATTCAGAAGAAAAAAATATTCAAAGTCAAATTTTATGATGAATTTTTATTTAAAAAGACGAGACAAATAAAAAATAAAGAGTAAAATTTTTCGATATTTCACCTAGTTCTCGAGATATACTGTCTCAAAAGTGAGGTGTCTTGAGTTGAAATGCAGAAAAAAAAATTTCGCAAAAGTCAAATTTAATGATGGATTCTTATGTAACACGACGAAAAAACTCGATAATAAGGAATAATTTTTTTCGATATCTTGCTTAGTTTGGGGGATATACAACATCCAAATTGAGGGGTTTAGGTTTGGATGCAGGCTGGACCAAAAATTAATTCTGTCAAAGCCACAATGATTACATGGTTGACATGCATATTTCAGTTTTATTACTACCACTTGTGGTTAGTCTGAAATGTGTCCTAGACCAGAAAAAAAGTAAGAGGACCCACTCTAGGGATGAGCAACCCAGACATTTTGTAGGCTGGTACCAGAAATAAAATGTTTATTCAGTCACCTTAATGAACATTCTCTTGATCAAGATGTGTTGTCTAATTTCACAGCTCTACTTATTAGCACAATTGTAAAAAAAATTATCTCTCAGTTAGATTTAGATACGGGGGGGAGGGGGGGAGAATGTTGTACAAAAAAAAGAGACTAAATTAGAAACACATTCCCCAAATTGATTTTGTTCAAAGGTCAATAACTTCTTTATTTATGAAGCCCATTTTTATTTCTGCAAGAAACCTGTTTCGACATAAATAGATGAGAAAGATTTCAAAATCGGTAAAAATAGGTATAGACGTATTTACCAACAGAAACAAGTCTTATATGAAGCTTTAAAAATAACCTAAGTCAATGGCCTGAAATAGCTATTTAAAAAATTAATAAAACTCACAGCTTCTCACATAACAGTTAATTTCATCATCCATTGTCAGTATAATCAGCAACGTGACGAAAGAAATCGTAATAGTAAATTCACTGAATCGCGAAGTAAAACATGCCCCTTTAAATCTCATTTTAAACACTCGTTAAAAAATAATGCTAGTCTATTATGTGCAAAATAGCAAGTTTGCTGATTTTCTACACTACACCAAGAAAAATTTGAGAACAAAGTCATCCCATTGAGAGCTATGACTAAATATTTATAGACGTGCTGCAAAGTTTGCGGTGTCTACCGCTCACTTCAACAACGATAATTACAATTCAACTTACTTATGAAATGATATTCCAGGTTCTTTCCTGTCTGGCCTATTTGTGCAACCGTACGCAACACAAGCTGGCATTTTTAAACACTTATACACAATACTAAATGAAACAATCACTGCATCTACCACAATGTGAACACCTTAATTGTTGGGAAGCGCCATATGGTCGCTGCCGGTGCTGCCACCATGCGGGAGAGTTTAGTGCTTGCTTCACCGATTTAACGTCACTTCTCCTCCATATAATTCCTTCCTCCATGATCTGGCAGCGGCTGCCGACCCCAGCTGAGGGCAGCGCGGAAGAAGCTCAGCTGCGTCAGTTCGCCCAGCTGGTGCGTCACCGCCGAGTAGACTTCACTCTGTTTGGTGTCGTCACTGTGGACTTGCGTCTGCTGGCCGGCTTCGTCTCTCGTGTAGCTAATTACTCCGTGACAGTGATCACCTTTAGTGGTAGCTGTTAATGATGTTTCACCCACTTCACCTTTGTAACATTCAGAGTCATCGATGAATTATTGCAAAGCTCGTTGCACCTGATTAAATAACTGCATTTCAAATTTGGTCAAATTATTCAATTGTATAATTATTTAAGAAATTTATTTATTTTTACCAGTTTTATTAGAAATAAATATTTTTTCGTCGTCTGTGACTCACTGGTAATGACTTCTTCAGACATTCATTGTGTATTGTTTGGATATATAGCAGTACACAACAAAAGATTCTTTAATTACATGCAATAAATATTTACAAACGTATTATATATTTAAAATTTGGTTTAAACCAAATAGGATCCATATAAATAGCTTCACGTTGTTTTTGCCGTGTCATCTATATCCGACAGTAGTAACCACTAGACCAGGGATGGCGAACCTTCATCGATCAACGTGCCATTTTTTCTAAAGAAATGTTGGACGTAGCTATGAAGTGCCATCAAACAATCGTGACTTAGTGATTAATGGGAAAAGAAATAAAACTAAATACTATCACCCTAAAACTATTCACTATTTTTGTGACTATATCCATTACATTATCATCTGATGCGAATAAACCCTCTGCAAACAAAGCTTGTTGATGTGTGATGCAGTGGAATTCAAGAGTTGGATGTCCTATGTGTGTTTGGAATAAACTGATAATTTTGTCCACCGTACTTGGAGCAGCATCAATTGTTATTGAAACAATTTTGCTTCAATCTACCTCTTTGTTAGTAAGTGAATTTTTAACTGCCGTACAAATATCTGTGCCCTTAGTATTTGTTGGTAACGATGATATAGCAATCAATTCTTCCTTGATCTCGTCTACTACACAAAATCGAGCTAAAATAGTTAAATGATCAGATTTATTTACAGCTGTACTTTCGTCGAGACGCAACAATATAAAAGGAGATGACTTGATGTCATTTGTTTTTTACATTTTTCGACGGTTTTAGTATTCTGTTGTTTATTGTGTTTTTGGATAAAGGAGACTCTTTGACACGCTGAATTATGTTACCTTTATTTTCAAAGTCTTCAGAAAGTGAAGGGAACCATGCTTCCTTCAAAGATCGTCCCTCATTAGAAAGTTTACCGTGGCGAACAATAACATTTGCAGACGGAAATCGTGCGGAACCATCCTTGATAACATACTTAATCAAAGGCGTCGATTGTTTCTCTCTTTAATTCTCAATGAATTCTTTATGCTCTGGTTTGCTTTTTTACTTATTTCACAGTGCCGTTTTACAGGTGATGTTGTACATAACACTGCTCCAGAACATAAAACACACCACTTTATCTCCTTTATTAATCAAGCGATATTTCTCACTCCACCAAGGTTGAAATTCTCTATGACACTTATCTTGCACATTTTTTTTTTTTATTACCAAACTAGCCATGCTGAATAGTTGTAAATACAACTCAAACAAATTTAAACAAGCAGCTGTTTTAGCGAAATTAGTTTAAAAACCGCAAAAACTATGCGTGATTCGTAAAAGCAGTAAACTACGTCAGCAAAAACAAGTGAATAAGTGAGCTTAGCGCCCCGCCCGCGCTTGCTCACTCAGTTCGTTACGTCAGAAATTTTCTTGAAATATACCTCTTTTGCCCAATCTGTAGACGTTCCAGCACGGGTAGTGTCGTTCACAAGTAACTTTTTAATGTGATGTCAAATTATGTAGACGAAAAAAAATTACTTATATGATTAAGTACCTACTTAATTAATGCCGTGCCCAAATTATTTGCTCGCGTGCCATCACCGGCACGCGTGCCATTGGTTTGCCATCCCTGCACTAGACCAATAGTTTCTTTTTTCATTTTCTGTTTTGGCTTTGAGATTGCAGCTAATATGTAATCTACTAAGTTCTATCAGGTATTAGTTTTTTCCAATACACCTCAAGAAGTTTGTTTCAATGCATTAGAGGGAATTTTCAGCTTCAGAGTACGAACTTGTTTAATTATCCCAGACAACTTCTTTTCGTCAATGAGTGAGTGAGTGACCAACATACCTGTTGATGCAGGCCCCCCCTCAATGGGAAATTGAAATTGGTTGCTTTCTCCAATATAAGAGTGTTGGTTACTGCATGTGTGGATGGTTGTAGCAAGTGCGTGTTCAGTGTTGTGTAGTCTTTGTGATGTTGATTAGAGATGAAAGAAACGAGAGGAATAAACATTTTACCATTCCTTACAAAGCTGTTGTTCCTAAAGACATCAATGGACCCGCCATGTTCAAAGACCCCCACCGCCGGGCCATGACCTCATTCCATATGCACTGTGAAGAGGTTTTGGATTTAACAATGTAGTGCTAACACAAACATCAATAAAATTGTATAAAAAGCAGCACATTTAGTAAATGTTGTGGTGGTTAGCAATCGTACATCACCATCTCTCTTACCCTGCCAGCCTAGTATCAAATTTTTGTTCCAAAATTTGTAAGTTAAATAAACGCAATCACATATCTGACGAAAGGATTACGCTGCTTTGAGGACAAATGACAACACTCATTGCACTACTGTAAGTTAGAAAGAAATTTTTTACAAACTTCAAAGTTTCAGAAACGATATAGTTACTGGACAAATTCTGACACATATTTATTGTAGCTTGCGAAGATAATCGCTCTTAACCACCCCGAACGTAAATTTCAAATTCGTGATAGAAACTTTTTTCCCATTTCTGTGATTTTTTTAGCTTTAACCTTCATCAACAACGAGGTCGTTAGAGAAGGATTGGGAAGAAATTTGATTACGCCATTGTAAAGGAATTATCCCAACATTTTCGTGGAGTCATTTCGACAAAGTGTGTGATTTATCCCGCTTCCAGGATGCCAGGCCCTTGCGCTACCGTTTTCTTTCTGAAGAGTGTTTGCTGTCTACACATTAACATTACTAGATTTCTATCAGATAAATTTTCAAAACCTTCTGAGACAATTACATGCCTCCGCGGAATATGAAACACATAGACGAATTTATCACATATAGCTGATCTCAGTTAAGTTAACTTAGATGAAATATCCTCGACTTCATCGGGGAACAGAACCGGCCTTACCGGAAGCAGTCAGAAAAATTCTTTCTGAGTCCTAGATCAATGTTCGAAACTAAAATATCTTTTTCAAGAAGACTCTGTTCGTAATAGCTATTCTGCTTTTAACCTTCTGCCTGTTTCTTAAGTAACAGAATTCTCCTTCTTTTGCTATTACATCTGAACCTATCTTTATATACAGGGCGTTCGCCGGAAAACGCAACCCTCCCAGTCTGTTGCCGTCGGCAACTTGCTCGGACAGCGGGGCCAGCAGTTTCCGCCACACGCCACCGTGAATCACCGCACTGTTTAACACCTCCGCTGCCCCAACAGTGCAGTGCAGTGACCCTTACATTGTTGAGAACGGTTTCTTTGCATTGTAGATAGTTTGTGACTTCAGTCTCTTATTAATCAGTGTTGTGAATAAACGTTTCTTTGCGGTTTGGCTGGTTTGGGGCTTCATACTCCTACTAATCTGTACCGTGTTTGAGTGTGAGTAAAATTATGGTACGTTACAGTTTGCAACAAAGAATATTTCTCTACGATACATATGTGAAGAAGAAGTCGTTTAAAAAGTGTCGCAGTAAATTTCGTCGCGAATATCCTGGCGCTTTACTGCCAGCTAAATCAACAATTCTGCGTCTGGTTAAAAAAGTAAGAGAAACGGGTTCATTTTTTAACAAAAAGAGACTGTCGGTCAACCGTATTCTCACAGAGGAGAAAATTGACGATATCGCTTTTCGACTAGAACAGTCACCCAAAAAATCATTAAGTCAGTTAGGGCAGCGTGTGTCTCGAAATATGTTCAGAAGATGTGAAATGTGCATTACACAAGAGTGTCAACACTTCCAGCATCTTTTATAAGGTAAGCTAATGAATTACGTCACATTTAAATGCTTAGCACATACAAGTTTATGAAATAGTCCGCGGCCGACGGTCGAACAATGCCGGGAGCTGAGCGCTCGCTCGCCGCGAGCAGTTTCTTCCTTGTAGCGCTAACAGTGGGTTGCGTTTCCCGGCGAACGCCCTGTACGTACAATATAGTACAATATAGTGTTATTGTTCCCATTTCTGCCATATTTCATGACTTCTGTCTTATATTGGTTTATATTTAGTCCAAATTCTTCCTACAGTATTATATTCATGCCATTCGGTAATGTATCAGTATCCTCTTATCTTTCGCTACCAGGACGCCGTAAGCATATCGTAGTATACTGATTGCTTCTTCTTGAACACTTATGCCACATTCAAATTTTTTGACTACCTTTAGTTCTTCGATTAAAGAAAAGTTGATTACTAATAGGGATAAAGTACCGTACTATATTGTCTCACACTGCTTTTAACTAAAGTGTGTCTCGTAGTTCTTTTACCATAGCCACCTGATTTTTATATACATTATAAATCATTCTTCTATCTCTATTTTAAACTTAAAATTTTGAATATCTTACCCTACCTTACATTATCAAAAGCTGTTTCTAACTTAAGTTAACAAATGTCATGAAGGTTTACTTGTTTTTCTGGACACGCCATTCAATTATTAATATTAAAGCCAGAATAGTCTCTCTTATACCTTAGTTTTAACTAAATCCAAACTGATCTTCGTCTAATATCTATTACTTCTTCTGTTATCTCTTCTGTTCTTCTATATAGTAAACTAGCCAGAAATTTTGAAACAAATGACATTATTGTTACAGTGTGATAATTTTCACATTTGTCAGCTTAAACTTTCTTTGACAGTGTGAAGATGATATTTCTAATAAAATCAGTGGGAATCCCTCCTGTTTCGTTTTGAAATCAGTTTAAATAACATTTAGATTCCTTCTTCTCCTAGATATTCTGCATGAATCTTGTCAATTATAAATGTCTTATTAGAGTTTAAATCTTTCAAGGTTCTATCAAATTCTGTCCTTAAAGGAGGATTTCGTACATCATCAACGAAGACATCGTCTTGTCTTTCCAGCACTCCATTTCTCCAAAATTATGTCTGATTTTCCTGTATGCCGTATCTACTTTACATACGAACATTTACTTTTCTACTGTTCACTGTTTGTTTTGCTTTCTTATATTTCCTGTTTATTTCATTTCTAAAATATCTTTACTGGTCTCATCCTACTTCACACTGAAAATTTATGTGTCATCGCCGTTAATAAATAAACTACAAAATTTCTTTTGTGTTCCAAAGTTTTCGTCCAGTTTCTTTTCTAATACCTAATGATTCTTTATGAACTATGATTGTCTCTCACTTCGCTCATTGCATTCCATTATTCTTCTATTTAATTCCCTTCTGGATTATTTCATGGCTATAATCACTCCAATTTTTTCTCTCATGTGAGATTCTTTCGGTTTGTTCACTTAAATCCTGTTTTGACTGCATTGACTCTTTATTTCCTTGAATTTCAGCCCGGGTACGTCATAAATATTTCTTGTTATCCGTCTTGCTATTTTTTGTTTTAGACTTGAAAGCAAAAAAATTTAGTCTTACCAATTGGCTGCTAACCAAGAGGTAACAAGTCTGGTTGTGTAGCTGCCGCATTGACGCTTCCATACCAGCATTTGATTTTCTGTAGCGCAGAAACAGCCTCACGAAGGGAAAGTAAAAATGTGTGGAACGGAAGAAATCTGAGGGCAGGAACCAACGAAGACATCCACTTTGACCGGCCGGAATCACAATTGGTTCCTTCTGAGTGATAGCGGGAATCCCTCATGTATTACAAGAGTGCAACATTCTGGAGCGCTGGAAGTCACCGCTGCAGTCGGTTCCAAGAGCGTTACTACTCGAGTAATGTGTGTAGTTCTACTGGCCATTTGGAAATTTGAAGACCTCCCACGAGATACGTTTCATAAATGGAGCAGTTAACGTGTTCAATATAAAAATAGTTTTCATAAATAGAATAGTAAGGATTTCTGGTTTTGATGTATTAGAGTTAGAGGTTTATAATTTTTTTCCTGAACTAGTTACTCTTGCATTCGTGGTGCTACATATACAGAACTATTATTGCATTTATTTTTATCTGTAGTATGTTTTCAAATAAAGAAGCTATAGCGACCCAGTTAAGAATCTAGATGCTGGATCAAAATGGAAAGAAAATCTGATTAAAAAACTTAAAAAGAAAAATACAAGTTCAAATGCCTTAACTTCTACTATTTTGTTTCTTGTTTGTTTTTACAGAACATACAAGATGAGTGATATACGGTACCAAGATACTACCAGACAATTGTCCCCCCCCCCCTCCAAAGAACTTACATGGTACGAATTAAAAGATGATAGTTATCTAACCTTCCCTTGTCTCATCGAACGTAGTAACTTAATCGATGATGGACGGCATTTCATTAATTACAATCAGCTAAGTGCTGCTAGACAGTATCTTATCGCGGGAAGTCAGCAGAAACATGAATCTAGTGGCAATTTAGAACTCAAGAGGCTCATACGTAATAGTTTCAATAAGGAATTTTCGTTTTGTTTTATTGTAAGTATTTACGCAATGCGTGATATTATGAATATTAAAAAACATTTAATGCTGAATGATAGTGGAAATGTACTTGAATTATTTCTATTCAGCAGTACATAATTAATTATTCTGACTCATTTTGTTGTTGATTTAAAACTTAAGTAAAATCCTTGATCATCTTAATGTATATGTACTGGAAAAGCTATTTCGACATGCCTAGATATTGAATAGTAGTCTTACCTACGAAATTCTTTAATCTTATTTCAACGGATTAGAGAGTCTTATTAATAACAGTTACCTTTGCTGACCAATTTTCTGAAGTATGCAGTTTATTTTAATGAAATTAACATCTTGAAAGATTCACACTTGCATCACACACTTCGAATAACAATTTGTGGTAATGAGTTTACTTGCGTTTGTCATTTACCCGAGTTAATGAATTATTAAATGCACCAAAACAGAAACAGTGGTTACGCTTACCGATATCGTATTCCCAAAATGATGTTTTTTAAGTAGACCACACACTGGCCTCGCATTGCAAGGGCCGCCGGTTCGAGTCCGGCCTTGGGCATGGGTGATTTTAATTACGTGTTGGGTTAGTCTTGTGCTGTCCTCGCTTAAGAGTCCACAATATCATACTGAAAGCTTGATACAGCACTTGGTACATAAACAAATTAGAGCTGGGTAAATTGTCGTAAAGACCGAAAGCAATATTTAAAAAAAAAAAAAAAAAAAAAAAAAAAAAAAAAAAACAGACTTGCAACAAATAGTATTTTTGGCCGTACACTGAACACCGAATATTCTGCAGACTTTCTGGCCGAATAGCCGAATATTCGCAAAAGTATTCGACCATCGTATGGCCAAAATCTGTGTTTCTCGCCCGCTTGTTCAAGAATCGTTATCTCCCACCATTATGTGCCTGTTTTAACATGCTTGAGGTATGGTCTCAAATATCGACGTTGATTTATTTGTGACAGATTCATTTCTTTTCCTTTAAGAATATCGTTTATTGCGCTAAAACGAGGTGTGAAGGTGGAAAAGCTCTCTTGGCGATAGTTCATAATACAGGTTAAGCAACAGGCCCGAAATACTGATACCACTTCCTGAACTGAGCCTTAGGCTGGCCCGTACAGTGGACACTTATCCGTGCGAATAATGCTCGTTCATGAACGGTTCGCTCCAATCTAAAGGCAGGTAATGTAAAGTGACTCCGTCCACTGCGATCACTTAGATCGCGAGAATAAGCGATTCGCTGGATGGATATTGAGAAACTGATTGTTCTCGTTGAAGAAAGAGTCGCTTATTGGGACGAAAAATTACGCCAGTACCACCAGAAATGAAGCTGTGGGAGAAAAATGAAGCTGAAATTAATCTACCACATAATTAGTTATATTATCTATCCAAGTGTTTAAAGAAAATATGGCTTAGTTCATTTCCCATAGTTTATCACAGTCCCTTTTCCTCGAATTTAGCTTGAAATTGTTTCTTTCTAATTTCCCTTCGGGATGAGTGATTCAGTTGCCCTTTCGAATTACTTTTTTGTTCACTTTTCAAACAATTTTTTTTCTTAACATTAAACTATTTTTAAATTTACCAGCATATTTTCAAAAGTTAAATAATTAAATAAAATTAAAAAGTTAAATAATTAATTTATTATAAGATTAAAATGTTAAATAATGCATTTCTTCAAACGCAGATCTTTCTACTAGGATCCTCCATGAACACATATTTTCTTCTTTCGAATCGATAAAGATGAAGGACTATCTTTTGATAACACTTAGCTTAATGTAGTTATGTGCGTGTATTATTCGCTTATTCTCCTTTTATTCAAGTCTCCTCTTAATCAGAATTATTGATCCCAACATGAATAATTGCAAAAGTTCAGGAAAAGGAATTGCTGCAGTTCTTTCCGGCACAAGCTACGAGTACAACGGATAACTGCCGGCACAGTTGCGCGATACTGCTTAGAGTGGACGGGGTATCTTCGCGACAACACAGTTCGCGCGAATATGTACAGGCGTATTAACGCGATCATTTTTCGCTCCACTGGGCGGCCAGCCTAAAGTTGTTCGATATTGAATATTTCGATCAATTCTTCAACGGTACCATATGAATCGATAACTGAATGCGGTATTTCCATACCCAAAACATCCTCAAATATCTTTTTTTTAACTTCTTTACGTCTCTCAACAGTGAGGTCTTTAGAGACGGGAAAGGATGGGGGCAAGGAATGGGAAGCAATTCGGCCATGGCCTTTTTAAGGAAGCATCCCGGCATTTGCCTGGAGTGATTTGGGAAACCATGGAAAACCCAAATCTGGATGCCCGGACGGGGATTCGAACTGCCGTCCTCCCGAATGCGAGGCCAGAACGCTATCCGTTACACCACCACGCTCGGTCCTCAAATATGGTTTTTTAGTCTGTGAGAAGGGCATTTAGGCTAAATATTGAACATAGTCCGAAACTTCATCATCCTCGACAATTGTCGTTGAGAAGTTGGGGAACTGGGAAAATTCGTGCGGTCCAATGTTTTGCTTAAAAAGATTAATTTTGGCATAAAAATCTTAAATTATTGTCTTTATTTTATTAAATTAAAGTCAACACCATTATAATTAATAAATAAAGCCACATATTGCTTCCATTTCATCTATGCCAAAAAAATTTACGACATGCCTGAACTGATGATTTTCATCTCGTGGACAACCAAATTTCCTTGTTGCTGGCACGGAAGCCCCTGAAGGGTCAATATCGACCACTATAGGAATCATTGCTCTATTTTTAGAGATAAACTTCACCACATCCATCAGACCGACACCGCACCGTCACCGTCTAAAAGTAGACCAAACTATAATCGCTGTAGATGACGTTGGGTGTCGGCCGAGAGTCGGATGGCAATGCAATGGTTTAGAAGAGTGATAAATAGCACTTTGAGGCGTTATACCGCCCTTACATATCAGACAAATATAATTCCAGAAATATACTAAAGATAGTAGAGACAATTAAAAAAAATGATTTCACATATGACATATGGACTTGTTTGCATAATTACATCAGATTTTCTTAAGTTTTACTGAGCAATTTATTGATTGTGAATTCAATGTCAAACATATCGTTCTTAGTACCAAGCATTTTGAAGGATACCATAAAACATTGCGGTTTCTCTACAAAAAATAGCAAGTTTTTGAGACATCCAGCTGATAAAAATTAATGTTGTCATTCATGATTATGAAAGAAACACAGTAAAAGCAGTCAGTAATGCAGGGTTGCCCTCAGTTCGTTGCTTCATTCATACTCTCCAATTAACTGCCGTCGATTGTGTGAAAGTTCAGTCAGAAGTGAAGGAAATGTTAGCTACAGGGAAGAGGATCGTGAATTATCTCAATCATTCCGGTACTGCACAAAAAAACTGCATGCAATCCAAAAGGAAATGGATTACCCATAGCATGAATTGGAAGATATCAATACGCTGTGAAATTCCTCCTATTATATTCTTGCAAGTCTAATGGAACAAAAACCTGCCATTTCAGCCTATCCCACGGATTGCAAAATTGCCAATGTGACTGCTGCTTTTAGAACAAATTTTGAAATTGTCACAACCATTTGAGGAACTAACTAAAAATCACAAGTTCCGGATATGCAGGTATTTATGAAATTATTCAGTCTGTTATTACTCTAATACAATTTTGCGATAAAACTAACATACCAGAGCCAGCGCCCAAGTTAAGCCAAACGAGACTTGTCTTGCAATCAGTATTGAACGAACGGTTTGAAGACACAAGTAAAATTATTTGTTGGCAACCACTTTAGACCCATGCTTCAAAATAAATATTTTCACTAGTTAACTGCAAAGAGAAAAGGCAAAGCTTTATATTTTGATCGATGGCCTAAAGACGTACTATGAAACAAGCAGCGACGGCAGCGCGAATTCGTCCCCTATTCAGTCCAAGAGGATGAGAAAAGGAGAGTCGGTTTGAAATCGAGTACTCACTCATCTTTTATGGATTACATCGAAGAGATTGTTGCAGAGAAAATTACGACCAATACAGGGATATAGAAAGAAAAAAGTTCAGTTGCAACTGTAATTAATTATTAATAATGTCATGATGATCCACACATTTGGTGGCATTGCTTTCCATGTTTGACAGAACTTGCAGCAAAATACTTGTCCGCGCCAGGAAGCAGTGTTTATTCCGAGAGAATTTACTCTGAAGCTCGGAATGTCTACGAGAAAAACAGAAGTAAACTATTGCCTGACACAATTCAGAAAAATTAATAATTCTGCATCACAATCTTCCACTCTTAAATTTCTATTATGATGATTCAAGCAAATAGATATTTAATATTTTAGTTAATTTGGCTTTGACATTGTGGAAGTTGATTATGCACGATTATTTGTATAATTATAAGTAAAATATATTATCGTATAATGAATCAATTATTTTATTTCAGGCAATTATCCAACTGCAAAAATTATTAAGTATTCGCTATTCGGCCGAATTGTATCTAGATACTGGGCATTCGGCCTAATAGGATAAAAGTGGCTGAATACCGGATAGTTGCGGAATAATCGTTGCAACCTTATTTGTAACAGTATTGAGTTATACACCGGTTAATAACCACAGCAGGTATATTCATACGACCCTCAGGTCTTACCTGGATGATGCTATTGTGGCACCTGCACTTAATTTATTGAGAAGAATTTAATAAAAGCGTGAAGTGCTTTTAAGAAACAAAGCTTGTCATATGACAACAACATTTACTATCCAGAATCTGGGGTTTTCATGGCCGAAGATTTTAGGAAATATTTATTTAATTTCAACGTCAAAAAACTAATTGATTCGCATATCTACAATGTTAATGTGGTGTATGTGTCATACACTTTCACGTTGGACTTAGCGTTTTTAAGAAATGAAGTCACCACGTATAAGAAATATGTTAAGTCATTCGTAAAACTTTTCTTCAGTGTTTAACTCACTCAGATTAAATACAAATGATTAGATGAGATGGATAAACAGATAAACAAAACTTGTATAGCCGGTCGGGGATTTGAACCCACAGTCTTTGATAGGCTAGAAGTGTTGAGTCTAATCACAGCTTGTAGAGAGTATAATTATACATATCACTATTACACAGCAAGGTTTACGATTAAGCCATTTTTTTCGTTTCTTAGAAGTCGCATAGTGGAAGGAACACGCTTAACGCAATGAAAACTTCAATGTTTTGTACGATTATAACGCGGAGGAGATATTTAGGGTTGAAGGTAATAAAAATATGGATTTATTGATTAGGATCAGTTTAATCAGTGGTAGCTAAAATTGTGACAGTCAGGCTCAGGAAAGACAAAATCTCTCCAATTACTATTCAGTTCTCAAATAATAATAGCTACTAGCTGACCCGGCAATGCTTCACTATTGCTGGACTTGAGTAGGCACATAGATTAAATGAAAAAATATTTACATATTGAAGTGAACTACACTTAATGGTTTCTTGAGGTTTATTACAATGTACACAAAACAACTGGTAAACAATAAACAAATGTGGTTACAGTTATCGGATGACCGTCGAGAAATTTAGCCTGGTCCTGATCCGGGGTAGAGAGACGGCTTCTACTTCTCGCGAACTTCCGGTGGTCTTCTGTAGTTGACGCTGGTTCCGCGGTTAGGCCGGAACTGTCGGTGGAGCTGCCGGCTACGCTTATATAGGCGGCCTGGCGCAGGAATACAGTTGTGTGGTAGTACGGCGACCTCTGTAAGAAAAGGTCCCACTTAGCCTCTAGATGATTCTATTTATTTTCCTGTTGCCGCGGCGCCTTGGATCAGACTATGAAGGCTACCTCCGGGGGAGTACGGAGCTGTTCCCCTGGCGATGCGTGCCGACCTGCGTCGTGGTGCAGGTTGTGATGGAGGTACCTGTGGAGCTAACGGCATCGGTTCGTCGGCGTCGATGGCCGGGGGCTGTACGGGGGGCGCTGAAGATGGTCCCCGCAGGTGGTCGAGAGGCTGCGGCTGAAGGGTGTCGGAGCGACCGACAGGTTGTGGCGTCGGTGGTGGCGCTGTAACTGTCTCTGAGCAACGGTTAGACGGCAGGAGTGGTGGAGGGGGCGGGGAAGGAGAGGAAGAAGTGGATGGCCGTGCCGTGGTGGAAGAGGACGGTGCCGTGGGGTAGCGGGGACGTAGTTGGTTTCGATGGCGTCGCACTACCCGGCCATCTAGGCTGACGTCGAACATTTGGCGGCCCCGGGGCCGCTGGATGACCCCCGGAAGCCAACCGGCCCGGGAGCCAAACCCGCGGGCCCAGACTAGGGAGCCCGGGGTGAAACGGAATGGCCCCGAAGGTACCTGTACTTTGGGAGGGGGTAAGAGGAGATGAAGGAGAGTGCGAGGTTGGCGGCCATGCAGCAATTCCGCCGGGCTTTTAGCCCCCACTGGAGTGGTTCGATAGGAACTGAGGAAGAGTGTCAATGCCTCTTCGAGTTTGTGACTTGTGGTGTATTTGGTCATTTGGGTTTTGAATGTTCTGACTAGCCGTTCCGCCTCCCCGTTAGATTGGGGGTGGAAGGGCGGGGTGAGGAGGTGTTGGATATTGTTGGCGGTACAGAAGGATAGGAATTCCCGACTTCGAAATTGCGGTCCGTTATCTGTGACGATGGCGAATGGTAATCCTTCGATGGAAAAGATCTTCGTGAGGGCTGAAATGGTGACCTCTGCGGTGATTGTGGAGCAACGGACGACATATGGGAAGTGGGAAAAGGCATCCGTCACTAAGAGCCACTGGTGGCCTAGGAATGGGCCAGCGAAGTCGAGGTGAATGCGTTCCCAGGGTCCGGACGGTGCCGGCCAGGAAAGGAACTTTTGAGGGGGGCGGGGCAGTTGTCGGGCACAGATGGTACAGCGCCGCACCATCTTCGTGACATCCGTGGTAAGGCCGATCCAGAATACATGGCGTCTGGCAAGGGATTTAGTGCGGGCAATTCCCCAGTGTCCTTGGTGGAGAGTTTGGAGGATTGTCGGCTGTAAGGATCTCGGAACGACGACCCTCGGAGTGGAATTTGGTTCTGTGCGGAGAAGCACTCCCTCTACTACTGAGAGTTGGTGGCGGATGGAGTAGTAGAAGTGGAGGTCTTGATGATGGCGTGGAGGGGAGCGTGTTTGCCAACCGTGTTGGATGTGGTGTCTGATGACACGGAGGAGGGGGTCCTCCACTGTGGCTGCAGCGACTTTTGAGGCCGTGACTGGAAATGTCTTCAGTGCTTCTTGTATGTCATCGTCGATCTGGAACACAAGAAGTTCCGAATTGTCGAAGGCAAGGTCTGGTCCCTGCGGTAGTCTGGATAAGGCGTCTGCATTGGCATGCCTGGATGTGGTACGGAAATGCATGGTATATCTGAACTGGGACAGGAATAGTGCCCAACGCTGGATGCGGTGGGATGTTTTGGTAGGCAGACGTGTGGACGGATCAAATAGTGATAGGAGTGGCTTGTGGTCGGTAATGAGGTGAAAAGAAATCCCATATAAAAGGGAATAGAATTTGGAGCAGGCAAAAACAATAGCTAGCGCCTCTTTCTCGATTTGAGAATATTTAAGCTGGGCAGCCGATAGGGCTTTGGAGATGTAAACTACGGGGCGTTCCGTGCCATCTGGTAATTTATGAGACAGAACTGCCCCCACACCGTAATCGGATGCATCTGTGGCAAGTATCAAGGGGAGGTTTGGAGTATATGGCATGAGGCATGCTGCGGACTTGAGCTGCTGTTTAAGGGTGTGGAATGCGGTCTCGCAAGCTGGGGTCCAACGGAACGGAATATTCTTGCGACAGAGGTGGTACAGGGGTGCTGCCACAAGTGCTGCTAGGGTATAAATTTTCTGTAGTATGAAATCTTGCCTAAAAAAGATTTCAACTGATGTAGATCCTGAGGCCGAGGTAAGTTGGAAATAGCGTCCACATAGGAAAATGCTGGGGAAATGCCTTCCTGAGCGATGATGTGACCCAGGTAGGAAATGGATTGTTGAAAAAATTGACACTTGGAAAGGTTGCATTTCAGACCTGCCGCATGGAGGCGGAGGAAGAGTAGGCGGAGGTTGGTCATGTGTTCCGGCAGCGGAGGGTCCCGTGACGACTATGTCGTCGAGATAATTGATGCATCCCGGAATATCCTGGAGAAGTTGTTCGAGATACCGTTGAAAAATCGCTGGAGCACTGGCCAAGCCGAACATGAGCCGGTTGAGTTGGAAAAGGCCAGAGGGCGTGTTGATGACTGTGTTTTGTCGGGACTGGATATCCAAAGGGATTTGAAGGTATGCTTCTGCCAGGTCAATTTTTGTAAAGTAGGTACCTCCTGCTAGTTTACGGAAGAGGTCGTCCGGTCTCGGAAGTGGATAGTCCGTCTACCAGCAGATGCGGGTTGACTGTGGTTTTAAAGTCACCACAGAGACGTAAGCGGCGTCCTGGCTTCTGAACTATGACCAACGGCGTGGCCCAGGGGCTGAACCGCACCGGCTGGAGGATCCCTTCGTCTTGGAGACGTTGAAGTTCTTCCTGAAGTGGTTGTTGAAGCGCTACGGGTACCTGGCGTGCCCGGAAGTATCGAGGCCGTACGTCCGGCCGGAGTTGGAGTGATGCTTCGAAGTCCTTTGCACAGCCGACGCCTGGTGATAACAGGTCCTGAAACTGGGTGCAAAGGGCATCCACTTCAGGAAAAGGAACATGCTGAGATACGAGGTGTATGTTATCCTCATTGAAAATCCGAATGAGCGGAAGGCGTCCAGTCCAAATAAGTTTGCTGTGAAAAAACTGTTAACTACTAAAAAAGGGGACTGAACGATGTACAGACTTATACATGACGTTTGCTGTGAATTGTCCCAGGAGTGCTATTTCCTGTTTGTTGTATGTCAGGAGGCGCTTAGGGGCCGACGAGAGGGGGGGCGAGCCAATTTGCACATAAGTAGTATAATTAAGCAATGAGACTGCTGCTCCTGTGTCGACTTGTAGGCACAGAGGCTTGCCATTGACCGTAACGTCGATAAAAAGTATTGGACGCTGTGGAAGTGTCTACCTTATTGATATCCATAGGTGCGCCGCTCAACTCCGTCTTGGTAAGACCCTGGGCGACGAGAGCCGGGATTGGCATTGGTGGTGTTGGTGCGGCAGACGGACGCCAGGTGTCCCTCCTTGCCGCAACGTGAGCATTCAGCCCAACGATCCGGACAATTTTCCCTCTCATGTGCTGAATAACAGGCGGGGCAGGAGGGCAGGCGGAGGCGGGCTGCGGCGTCGGCGCTGCGGGATCCGCTGCTGCTGCCGAGACTTGGTGCCCCGGCCGGAACGGGTCGGTTCGATGTTCTTCTGAGGAAGCGGTCCCCGGTTGTGGTGTCGGGAAAGAGCGCGACTGGAAGCTCTGGATGGCGGCGACATCTTCCGTGTCCTCTACGTCAGTTCGGATTGCGGCCACATCCGCCCAGGACTCCAGGCGGCGATCTGCGGCCGTAGATATTTCGAATTTGTAGGCAAGTTCGATGACCTGCTCCAGGGATGGGTCCTCTAACTTGAGGGCGTCATGCCGGAATGCGGCATCTGGTGCAGCCTGTATGATGTGATCACGCACCATGTCGTCGGCGTAGGATTCGTGGGAACGACGAGTTTGAAACTTACATTTTCTGCTAAGGCCTTGGAGTTTCGGCCGCCCACTGGCGATACGTCTGATCGGGCTTCTTCGGCATTGATAGAATTCGACGCGGGACCGCGACGACATGGTACCGGCGTCCTGTAGTATGCATTCAGTGTCGTACCGATGGTCGTGAAGGTGAGGGTGTCGGGGTCTTGTGGCTGAAGTTTGGTGAGCAAGACATACATCTTCGATTGGTTCAGGAAAGGAAATATGCACGCTGGTCTTCTTCTTGGATATGTGATGAATTGCGAAGTGTTGTTTTATTGCGCTTCTCGTAGGTCTCCCCATTCCTCGACGTCGTCGTTGAATGCTGGGAACGGAGTGGGGCCGTGGGGTGGCGGAAATTCCTGACTTCCGCAATCAGTTGTCTCTGAGATTCTGCGAATTGCTGCTGCATTGCTGTCTGAGATTCTGCGAATTGCTGCTGCATTGCTGCGAACTGATGTAGAAGTCCGTGGAGGAACTGTTGCCATTCCGTAGGTGCTGCTGGCGTAGTCATGATGGTCGAGAGTTTCTTATCCCAACCTTGTCGCCACTGAAGTGAACTACACTTAATTGGTTTCTTGAGGTTATTACACTGTACACAACTGGTAAACAATAAACAAATGTGGTTACAGTTATCGGATGACCGTCGAGGAAATTTAGCCTGGTCCCTGACCGGGGTAGAGAGAGACGGCTTCTACTTCTCGCGAACTTCCGGTGGTCTTCTGTAGTTTGACGCTGGTTCCGCGGTTAGGCCGGACTGTCGGTGGAGCTGCCGGCTACGCTTATATAGGCGGCCTGGCGCAGGAATACAGTTGTGTGGTAGTACGGCGACCTCTGTAAGCAAAAGGTCCCACTTAGCCTCCTAGATGATTCTATTATTTTCCTGGTTTGTTTTGATGCCCTCTGCGCCTGGTTGGCGGTCGTATATGTGTCCCGGCGTGCAGGGCGCGTGTTTGTGAGGTCTGCCTGCAGGGGCCTTTACTGGCAACTGAACACATATAATTTTAAACTGCTGTTTCATTCATTTTCAGTTGGAAAGGGTGAGAGGGATGCGCTTGGAGGCAGTATTTTCTGTTGTTTCAAAGTTTAAGTGTACAAATTCTTATCTAAATCTAATAAAATGTGATTTGCCTAAATTATGGGGTAAAAACATAATGGGATGGAAAGGGGGAGAGGGGATTATATTCGGAAATCATACGTAGGCAGTATTTTTCTGTTTGTTTTTAATAGTATAAGTGTACAAATTGTTATTTAAATCGGATAAAAATGTGGTTTGCCTAAATTATGGGTAAAAACGTAATGGGGGTGGAAGGGGTAGAGGGGATATTCGGAAAACATACGTAGGCAGTATTTTTCTGTTTGTTTTAAAGTTAAGTGTACAATTCCTATCTAATCAGATAAAAAATGTGGTATTGCCTAAATTATGGGTGAAAAAATTATGGTGGAAGGGGGCGAGGGATTAGTATTCGGAAACCGTATGTAGGCAGTATTTTTATGTTTGTTTTAAGTATAAGTGCAAATTCCTATCTAAATCGATAAAAAATGTGGTATTGGCCTAATTATGGGGTGAATAAATTATGGGGTGGAAAGGGGGGCGAGGGGATTAGTATTCGGAAACCGTATGTAGGCAGTATTTTTATGTTTTGTTTTTAAAGTATAGTGTGCAAATTCCTATCTAAATCGGATAAAAAATGTGGTTTTGCCTAAATTATGGGGTGTTATGGGGAATAGGGGGTGACTTTTTGGAATTTTTTTTTCACAGGAACCTTCGCAGACGCCACTCGAACTCTCCAAAGTTTCATTGCAATCTGATAAATGGTGTAGGAATGCATAGAACGAACAAACCCACAAACCCACAAACATTGATTTTTATATATAAGATAATACACCGAGGTCTTGCCTTTAGCAGTGTCACCTAAACCTCGGCAGCGTAATAGTAGCGTACCAGCTCTGAGTCATCGGTTCAAGACTAGCCTAGGACATATGCGGTTTCGATTAAGCGTTTCACATGTTTCTGTCTCTATTTCTCCGCGTATTTAAACAAGGTGTGTAGTGGGTATTGGCCTGGAGTGATTTTTAGGAAACCATTCAAAACTGAAACCTGTATGGTTGACGGTGATTCGAAGTTGCATCTCCCTGAATGTGAGGCCACATTGTTACCGCTCGC
>CM061919.1:84973792-85154284 GCA_031002005.1 Vandiemenella viatica | reverse complement strand
TAGTATCTTCATTTCTAATCTTATTGTTAAGCTCGTTCTCCGAATTAGACCTTCCCGCTTCTGATTCATTGCCCCTAATGCTCTCACTAAACCAGTTACTTAAAATCTCTGCCTTTTTCAAATCGTCAGTAACTACTTCTCCATCCTTATCTATAAGCGTCTCTACACCCTCCCATCCCTCAGGTTCCTGATATAGCCATAGAAATATCTAGATGCATCAGTCAGTGGTCCTCCTGCACTAACAATACTCTTCATAAACCCATCTTTAGCCACTTTCTTTGCTGTTATTAAGTCCTTGTTTAGTTGTTTCAAATATTCCCTACTACCCTGCTGTCTCTTAACTCTGTTATGTTCTCTTCGTATCAACCTCTTTAACCTCCTCACTTCCCTATTATAGTAGCCTTTTACTATATGTAGAGAGCAGAGACGAAACGTAGATAAATTAACCCAGCGAGTATTGGAAGGTTTGTTCACATTAGTATTCATGAAAACAAAAGATCATGTCTTGATAATCACTTCTGCAGAGAGGAATAGAATTAAAATTGAAGTATACAGCCACTCATGCAGCAGTTTGCGGAGCAACTTTGTATCTATTCAAAGGATTTTGTCAGTTTTTAACATTTTTCCAGTGTCATATGTCATTAAGGCTACATGTGGAATATTCAAAATTGAGGAATAACGTGCTTAATTATTGATAAAAGTTTTCACTCAATTTTTAACGGTTTTATCAATATTCAGAATTTTAAAAACTTGGATATAAAAAGTATTCTTAATTTCGATTCTCTCTTCAATAAATATTGTTTCAGTCTTTCAGTTAGCAAGTCTCCGGATTTTCGCACCCAATCTACGGAAATTTTAGCGGCCATCTACGGATATTCAGAGCCAAGTGGTTGGTAGTACTGTGTTGCACGCGTATGCATCACAGTTAGTTATACTAGTTGCAACCACAGCGCTACTTGGCCGACAAGGAAATTTCAAATAAATAACTACATTTGATTTTAGTTGCTAGTATAATGTTAAAATGGAGTGATAATGCTACGTCAGTTAAAAGGTAGTTGTCTTTTGATCAAGTAAAGCACAAAAATACGAAGGACACAACTAAAAAATTTAAATGCGAGACAGAGACATAATAAATTAGTTGCACCGTTCGTTTAAATTTGCCTGTTGCTTTTTGTTTATTTATGACTGGAAGTTAACAAATTCATGTAAGTATAAAAAGAATCCGATGTTTAGGCTGTATCCTCTGCTGCAGTTACTGGAAGCAGGTCACAACTTACCTGAGAAGCTTTTGACAGTTAAGATAAGAAACAGGAGAGTTTATTAAAAACTCGGGGAAATATAGGTAATCACGAATATATCAATCAAATAAATAAGAGTTATTCAGTTTTGAAATTAAACTTACAAACTTTAAAAAACAATAAAAATTAAAAATGACTACAATTAAATTACCTAATCCATTCTAGGTAAAATGAGATTTCCATTTTGCCTAACGGGAGAGAAAACAGAAGGCACTTACTTGGATCTTCCTGGGATTTGGTTAAAATTCTTAAAATTCCTGCACAGTGTTGAGCGTCAATCCAGCTGTTATACATTATTATTCACGATTATGAAAACGCTGATTTGTTTTTTCACATGACGCCAAACCGTGAGGAAATTGGTTCACTGCTACGTTTCTTTTGTGTTCACTAAATACTTATTTCTTCAGTTCTATTTCAAATATTACAAACAATCTTGGTATAAACCTCCAATCGATGTCAATTGCTAAAATTTTTGTTATCTTTTCTAAAGATGGAATGGAGATCGTGAAAAGTACATAATCTGAAGCCAGTTAATCCAAATTTCAGTATCATTTTTAATAGGTGGAGGAATTCGCACAGTACTCGAACTTTGTTTCAACATCGCTTTACTGTACGTCAGTAGTCCGCAAACAACCGCCACAAGGTGAGAGCTGTGTCGCAAAATTTGCCTGTTGTAAGGAATTAACTGTCGAACATTTTTTATTAGTTATTTAATTCTATGAAAATAATGTTAATTGCTTACGCACAGTTGTTAATTTTAGTAGATATTACAGTGTTGCGCCATGTTGAGTTACGAATAATTTACGGTGTGACCCAAGTACAAAAATGTTGTGGACCTCTGCTCTAGATAAAAACATGAGAAGATAATATTTTTCGAAGAGAGTCGTAAAGCCCTGCAGCCCTATTACTGAACTTCGAGTATTTATGTCACTTCTAACACACAGCGTTAAAGATATTACAGTTACTGGCGGTTCGTCAAGAAAATAGGAGTTATACACAAATGAGTAATAGATTTTGCTTGAAAACAGTGTTTATTTGTGTGTATTCATCACTTTACATGCAACTTAAGTTACAGGTGCACTACATTTGTAAAAATATTAACATAAACTGAGATAACTTTCTAATGTTTTGATTATTATTAAATAGTGATAATACATTTTCTTTTAACCGTGCAGTTACAAACACTGAATGCTTACTAGAGTTCTATGTTCATCTATAAAAATTCAAATGTACTGTGTAGACTAACTTTGAACGTCTAATAAATAGGATAAATATGCAAAGAATTATAAGTTGACAACGTAATGTCAACTGGCTTACACTTTTTTTTTGTCGTACCGTTTGTGCATATTTCTAATCGTTATGTAATACTCTACAGAAACACTTTCCATTTAATCTCCAAGAAATAGTAAAGGACATGATTATTTTTGGTAATTCTTAATTTGTTACCGGTCGTTTGCCGGAATATTCATTTTGATGCTTTACATAAAATATAATTTAAAAATGCATAAGGACAGTGAACTTAGTGATTATTAGATGCTACACAATCTACTATTATGCGACATTAATTGTGTAAGTGAAAATAATTTAAGATTAAATCACACAAATACTGAATCGTAGAATAAGTGTAACGAAAACGACATTTCGGAAAATGGTACTACTTATGTGAAAAAGTCTCGAAATAATGAGAAAAGAAGTAGATGGAAAAGCTTTACAAGTAAGAACAGAAAGATCGACTATCGTAGCATTGACAAATGAGATTACGAGCAAAGTAAGTGTGTGATGGCAAGAGGCACCCAGGGGACACATGAATGAAGAGCGTAAAAGAAAGTGGGCACGATATGGCAGTAAATTTGATAGGGATACTAGTGGAGGAGTAGTGGAAGTGTAAGGATCATGTTTATTTAATGAACGTGGAGCATCAATGGTAACGCTCGGGGCGCCGGTTTGAATGCCGGAATGATTATTTGAAAACGGCTGTAACGACCCCGCCCTCGACGAGGCAAAATTAGGATATAAGTTTTCATTTCTTTCGTAATGTATAAATAATTAGCTAAGAGTTGAGAGCTATTGTACAGGCAGAATACGATTGCTGGAGTTTCAGGTAACAGCCACACGTGTGGATGTCTCAGTGAGAAGTACTAACGCATGGTACCAAGGAGCGTTAACCGGGTTAGACCACAGATAATTCTTAGCAGTATACGCCTTCAGTAACGTCTAAGAATCACTGAGCAACAAACACCAATCCATTTAATATAATAGCATTTCGCGCGCACTACCTTGGTGTGTATAGAAATTATTTAGTCTTATTATTCAAGTGACATATATTAACGAGGAGAAGCAAAAAATTAAATCTCATTTAAAAACGTTCCCTTCTTTTAGTTATTACCTTAAGTTCGGATTTCATACTGATGTCTGAAGTTTTGCTTTTGTTTCGCTTATAACGCAATAGAAGAAATTAAATCTACGTGAAAAATTATAATTAATATGGAGATATAATTAGTGTATATTAGTACTATCTAAATCCACGAATCATTAAGCATTACTTTGATTAGAGTTATATTTGTGGTCATTAAACGAAAAATATCTTTTCGGTTAACTAGAAAAATCACATCTTGTACGTTTTTTTTTACGTAAGGGTGTCAGGGATTGGAATAAGTTAGTAAGGGAAATGATGAATAATTTACCAAAACATTGAAAGAATTTAAAGTTAAAATTTTTAGAGGGTAAATCAGCTGAGAAATCACGAATAAACAGCAAGATGCTATCACGTATTGATACTGATAGTAGTCATAAAGATTTTTACAGCAGATTAAATGCCACAATTCATCATACTTATGTATGGTGTAGTGGTTTAACTACAACACTCTTTCAGGTTTTAAAATCAACATTAAGCGAAAAGATGTTTACCGTAAACTAAATTCACTTATTGAAGTGTTAATTTATAATTAGGTGTTTTTATTAATTATGAAACGCTGTCAGGTCTGAATGTCAACACCGAGCGTGGTGGGGTGAACGGTTAACGTTCTGGCCTCGCAATCGGGAGGGACGCGGGCTCGAATCCCCGTCCGGGAATCCAGATTTGGGTTTTCCATGGTTTGCCTAAATCACTCCAGGCGAATGCCGGGATGCTTCCATCAAAAGGCCATGGCCGAATTCCTTCCCGTTCCTTGTCCCCAATCTCATCTCGTCTCTAATGACCTCGACGTCGACGAGGCGTAAAGACGTATGTAAAAAAAAATATTTACATTGAACTAAACATCACAATTTCATTACGCAAAATCAGGTGTTAACCTAAGATATAATGATTTGATTAACGTGTTACGTTTATTTTAAATTACCACTGACGTCAAAAAACAATAAACATAATCCACAGAGTTGTTTATTACGTTTAAGTAAATGTACTACATTTCAGAAAATAAAGATATATGTATAACTGAAAGAAAAAATAAAACAGAATCCAGGTAGTGGTTGCGCGGTATTTTATGAGTATCTATTAAAGGAATGCCAGTCTCAAACACAGAGTGATCTGTAGCGCCTAGCTGGCCGATCTCAAAATCGTTATAATTTCTTGTTCCGTTTCTCGGTCACTTCCAGTTTGTAGTTGCGTGATATAATCTCAAACACTGAAACACACGCGACTTGCTTACAGCCTTATAGAAGTATAGGAGATATAATATCATTACATTTTCACTTTCTTAATCGCTCCCTAATTTTAGATGGTTTCCCATAAATCTGTAAGGTGGGGAAAGAATTGCTCCCTGAAGACGTAAAATGTAAATATCTTGGCACTACATTTGATAACAAGCTTGACTGGGCAGGACACATTGGACAGGTGTTAGGAAAAGGTTTAAAAATTCTGAACTTGTTGGAGAGAGTGGTGAGGTGATATACGAGAGAAATAAACGAATTGGGTTACAAAACTTTGGTCAGACCATTGCTCGAATATGGTAGTGTAGTTTGGGACCCACATTTTGAGTATCAAAAACAGGAGTTGGAGAAGGTGAAAAGAAGGGCTGCTAGATTTGTTTCTGGAAATTATCGCAGAATGCAATCAGTGACGGATATGATAAAGGAGCTGGAATGGGATTCATTGCAAGACAGGAGGAGGATGAGGAGAGTGATGGGAGTGTACAAGGAATATACGGGAGATGAGGCATGGAAAGATATTGATGTAGGTATGAAAAGTAGTGCATATAAGGGAAGAGATGACCACGACCACAAGCTGGCACTCCATTTCAGGCACAAGGGTGTGGGAAGATTCTCTTTTTTAGGTTAGGATGTTATGGATTGGAATAAGTTACCAAGGGAAATGATGAATAATTTACCAAAAACGTTAAAAGAATTTAAAGTTAAAATTTGTACAGGGTAAATGTAGGAGGGTGCAGGAAAGGGGGAAGATGGGTGTGTAGGGAAATTGTCACCGGAGCGTGTGCAGCATTGCAATTCAATTAAATTAAATTAAATTTAATTTAATTAGGATGTATTTCTAATTAATTTGTGCTCACCAAACCTTGTTATAATGCCTTTAGCCTAAAAATACTCTTAAGGACTAACGTACTATTTATTCAGTGTCATATTGTTTCGGTGTTAATATGAGTCTTTGCTAGTATTGCTTAAATTAAGCCTACTTAAGGATATTTACAGCATATTACCATCCTATTCTGTAAACCTTTCCCTGGTGTTAGACAATGTTACCAATAGTAATGCACTAGCAAACGATGCTGTTATTGGTTCATCAGAGGTAAACAGTGCTTCAGTAATAATTAACAGATCATTGTTTCTCATCCCTTGTGTCAAAATTTAATGTACTAAGTCCATCCAAGTGAGGATCTAGCTAGGATATTATAATTTCTATATCGACCCAAAAAAACACAAACCTTAACAACATTTGAAGTTTTAAACGGGATAAATACCCTATACATCTTACACAAGATTGAATTTCGGGAGAATTTTTTGCTTCAAACATAACTAACTGGTGGTTAGAAATTGATAATGTAATCACAATAGTGTTAAGGCTTTGAGAGGAATGGTGTTGCTAGAGTCATCGTCAATTTGAAGGTCATCTGTTTGTATCCAGAATTTCTTGTGCTCTAGACGAGATTAGGATATTAACATTTGCATTCAGATATCATATATTTGTTGCTTAGCATCGACATGTGAAGTAGAAGTGTCTTATAAATGTGCATAAACACTACGAAAATATAATTATGGTGCAACAATAGCAAAGTGTGAGCACTGAAGCTCAATGCTATGCCTTATTGCGAAGACTGTGTAGTTGTCGAAGGATACGAGAGTTTGTACAAATCAAGAACTGAATGCCTTAGATATAGTGAGTTTTCTCTCTCAAAGATTGCTGGTCGAGAGCGCATGCTTCTGGAAAACTTAATGCCAAGTACGATCGCCAATCCCTCCTCAACTGCCTGATATTTTCCATTTGCCTTCAAACATGTTGACTCCGCTAGAAGCCCTTTGTAGAAGAAATCCTAATAGGCTGCAAGATATTCAGTGTTAGCTACGCTTCGCTGAGTATCCCAAGATTGATAATGGACATGTATGGTGATCTAGAGTGTATTTACTGCAACAGTGACGACTAGCTGCTGGTTTTATGTGTATTACAACAAAGCTCCCTACTTCTTAAACGTGAGCAGCAGCACGGTGTAGGTGGTGAGAGTGGATATGAAGGACGCGAGCAGGTTGAGGTCGAGGGTGACGGCACCGAAGACGCAGAAGGTGGGTCTGTTGCGCGCCACCTGGTGGGCGAACAGACGAAGCTCTGCCTCGGCCTGGCTGCGAAGTGGCTCGTCCAACAGCATCTGGGAGATCACCTTGGCGGAGCGGGAGCCCTCCTCGGCGGCGGCGTGTGGTGGCACGACGAGCACCAGGAAGAGCAGCACGTTGTGGGCCATGGAGGTGGCGAACCACAGCCAGCCTGCCAGGCCGATGGGACCAGAAGTTCCCTCTGGGCTGGACGCCACGTCGTAGGTCAACACGATGGTGTTCACCAGCGAGGCGAGCAGTGAGAGCACGATGGCCAACTGGTGAGCACTCACCTGTAGGGATACAGCTCAGTGTCAAACAAACACATCTCGCAATTCCTGTCTCATCATAGTACTATCCATTCCGAAAACTTCTCGGCATTGGCCTGAGACGGCGATGTTAATGACCAACTATGAAAACTGAAGCAGTAAGTACTAAAGTTATATAGTCAACAGCAATATTGAAAGGTAACTGTGACCTTGTGTGGGCATCTGTTTCGGTTAAGAAATTTGTGTTTATTCTATATGTTGTTATCTTTGGTTCCTTTATATTCAGATTATAAACAGATTATGAATTATTGCTTCGTCGACTCTTCATATAGAGCACTGGTTCCCAATTAGTGGTACGCGTACCTCCAGGGGTACGTGAGGTTACTCCCGGGGGTACGCGAGGTTCTCTCTTGACTGAGGTATTCAATAAGACAATTGAAAAAAAAAAAAACCAATCACGCAAACATTACTACCGCCAAAATATATTTTAAGACAGTCAAACGGTGTGTGTGTGAATTACATTTCTGTAATGCTGTGGCTGTGCGAAGCACTAGACTGGAATGAACGCAGAGGCAAATGTAGCTATAAGGGGGTACGCGAGGTTCAGCTCTGTCTTGAAGTGGTACTCGGGAAAAACTATTTGGGAACCATTGATATAGAACCATAAGACATCCCGCAGTTTTTAAGTTATATCCTAAAGTTTCAAACTGTGAAAACATTGTCCAAATTGGTTCTGTAGTATTGGTTGATAACTTAGCAAAGAAATCCGTGGGAAAGGCCGCTTACTTACTTGTATATTTATTTATTTTTACGACCTAGAATGAATGGTAGAGGTTAGAACAGTTACTAAGATACTTTCTGTATTCTGGCTATGGTTGGAAAGAACTTTTTCTTAACTCTGAAGCTTCCAATAACGTGAAAGGAGTAAATGAACTTCTACATTTTTTAATTAAAATAAATTTGTACAGTTGGAAAGTGGAACGGTTATTGACGAAGAACAATTTTACACTATCTTATTATCTATGAAATTATCAGTTTGATTATTCTTCAGTGTTAGTTATAACGACTTAGAAGGTATCATTTATCAGGGATGGAAGCAATGCTGGAATTTCAGTTTAAAATGCTGTCTTGAAAGCAAACTAACCGTGGTTACAAACTATTCCATCGCAACGTCGTAAGAGACAGTTTTGAACAGGCGTAAGAAGTATTTTGGGGGACAAGCGGTATAAAATAATAATAAAGTTTTTTTCAGTAGGTTATGTAAGATCAGAAATATTCCCACTAAGTGTGAAATATTTCAAACGGACGTGAAGTTTATTGAATTGTAAATTCAACTAATAATTTAAACTGTTTTACAATTTGCTATCTGAATTTCTTCTGATACCACTACTCCTTCAGAAATCCGTAGATGGAAACTAGATTACCAACATATCCTTGACTCGACATATCTCTGGCCTCAACCTCCGTTAAGACCCCACCAAAAAAACTATCACTCATTTATTGCACCCCCCTCCCTTTTGATTCGTCTATCGAGGACCACGTGGTGGCCAGTGTGAAGTAGGATGTGACAGAGAGATGGGAGAAACTGATTTCCTCCCAGAAGTCTATCTATTGGAAGAAATTCTAATGTTGCCATCTGTCTGCAAAACCTGTAAGTTTTGGTGTTCTGAACGATAAGTGTAATTTTCGTTTATGAAATGTATAGTTTATGAGGCGGAGATTGGGGATCTTCCCAACATCGCCTGGGTGACCGCAGGAAACCGCCTAAAAACTGGAATCAGTACGACTGGTGCGCGGGATCCTGGCGTCGAGTCCGGTCTCGTTGTGCCTCCCGATCAAGTGCACGGCGGCAGCACACTGGCAGGTATGTACAATTATTTATTTACTTTAACTTAGGTTTACACTTTTTACTCTATCAAAAGTTGTTTTGGGGGCGCAGACTTCCGCGGTTGTTGTCCTCTGATGAGAGCCACAAAATGATGGCTGAAACGTTAGGATTCGATAAATTGACGCGGTTCCATCCGGACAACCAAGGTAACAAAAGTTGTTTTATTAAAATGTTTATATTCAGCTTATTATACTTTGATCGTTACAGAAACTAAAATTTTCCTCAGACAACTTCCAACACCACTGCCATCCTTACACTTCCCACTTGATTCGTCTTTGGTACAACCTTTCGGTGAGTATGGGTGTGCTATATGTCCTCCTCTGATGATGGTTAAAATTTATAACGAAGTATTATCTGTGGTGAGTGATTGATTTATTATCCCTATCATTACTTCTTGGGTGCAGTGTGTCAGCCGTAAATAATTGGCTATGAGATCAAAATATATATACGCTACATCCGGTGCTAGAATAGAATTAAAATGTTATGTCATTACAATAACGCAGTGACTCACCGAATACTCTGATAGCTCGGAGAGAGCGTCATAGGCACGGCGCAGGGAACGAATGGACGCAGCCCGACTCTGGAATCCCGTGTTGATCTTTCCTTTGACCAGCTCGTTCCAGGCCACGTGACCTCCACCGCCGGTGGGTGAACGCTTTGGCCCACCATCGGCTGAGAAATCAACTCCGTCTCCGTGAGCCTTGTACGTGGGCAGCAACTCGTTGATGTAGGCCAGACCATTGTTCACCAGCAGCACCAGGTTGATGAACTTGAGAGTGGCCATCCAGAGGACGGCTGTGCACCAGCTGGCTGCCACGTCGTAGAAGATGTCTACTGCCGATTTGCCGGTTGTAGACAGGTACACGACAGTGCCCGCCTCGATCACCACCACCGCCACTATTTCACCCTTGACCAGTAGCTCGGTGGAAGGCTTGTTGATCCAGCGGCTCTTGAACAGCATCTCGTCGCAGCGGGAAATGAGTGCAATGATCTTCCGGTAGGTCTTGGCGTTGATGGTCATGTCGAGCAGCGCAGCGGTGCCCGAGACAGCGTACAGGGATAAGTTGACGACCTTCCTGAGAATGTCCAGTTTGCCGGACTTCTCGGATCCCACGCCCTGTTCATTCATGTAGACGATGCCGTAAGCCAGCACGGCGAAGTGTATCAGTGACAGTAGTGCAGCGTAGACGATATCTGACGCAGACCTCTTGAGGGTGCGACCAGTGGGGTTGATCTTGAACGGTGTCAGGCCGTGGTACTTGCACATCATGTGGAAAGGCTTCATGACACGCAGTAGAACAGAAGGTGCGCCGGAAGAGGCGGTGGTCGCCATCCAAGCTCCGGACATTCTGTTAATAGCAATTACAGCGACAATTTATTGTTTGTTGGATAACCACATATCTACTAACCTAGTTAAATGTTGATAAATTTCTTTTGATTTCTAAAATTCATAGGATATGAATCGAATAACGTTGCAAGGAATTTTTGAATCAGTGAACATACCACTATCTAATTAACATTTATAATAACCAATTAGAAACATTCATCTTCAAATCAAGACGTAAATTACAAAAAAATAAATGTGTTACTATGAAGACATCATGAAATAAAAACTTTTTTACTATTACTGCTTTATCTCTGCTGTTTCTTTAACACTCCTACAAACTCCTAACTTATTCAAGGTATTTGCTTCACATCTATATACACTGTAATCTATGTCCTCATATTTACACTTCATAGTTCTTACCATCAGTCGTTTCCGGAAGTAAGGAACTGACTAATTCCTGAAGTCTAATAATTTGTCTGACCTTCCCTAAATCTCTCCTTTCCGTAAGCTTTAATGAACGATATTTTTAGAATGTGTTCGTGTAATGATATATCAGACTATTTCATTCTGTTCCAACAGCTTTCAAATGCTTGAATTTTACTTCTTTCTTGTATTCCTAAAGTCTAGGTTACATTTTCGTTAAGATTTATAAACATAATTGTAACATCTTATTTTTCAACAGTAATTCAATATTTGATGCTGAAAAGTTTTTTACTTTCTATAAAGGATTTTTTCTATCCAAGTGTTTGCAACATTAATTGTTATTTTACTTAGTAAACAACCTTTTCTACTAGTTCGTGCGTCGGTATTTGGTCTGTGATTGTTATGATTGCCCTACCTACAACACTTTATCTCTTTTTATTGCTTTCCGTCAAAAGAAAAGTTCCACGCATCCCTTCCACAATTTTATTATTAAAAAGTTAAATGCCTACTTATCAGTACTAATAATTTCATCTTAGAGAAAACTCATTAATTATGCGATGTTATAAAGATTTTCGACTCCAAGAGGCAGTGAAGGAGATGTAGTACTTCCGACGGGTAGACCTAGTGTATCACACGGGCTGCGAAGTTATCTCGCACCCCTTCCCCCCGTCCCTAGAAGGCACATACCCAATTTTGGAATCTATAACTTGGGGAATAGTAGCGCATACATCTTTTACCCTTAAAGTTATACATCACATTTATTTTTTGTTTTTTCGCCATGTTTCCAAGATGGATTTCAATAACAGTAGACCACATCGTAGCCTCGTCCTCTATTTAACCGATATTTATTTCTAATGATGATCTGCTCCTACAATAGTTACCTGATTCTTAAATACGTTATGAATTTTGTTTCGATCTCATTGTTTAAATATAACTTTCATTATTCAATAACTTAATTTATTTTTAGGTCATCCCCCTAGTTATAGTGTTTCGCGTGAGGGTTAGTAGCTCTGTATTGCTTCCATTTATCCTGAATGTTTTGATGAAATTATCATAGTAATTTACTTACGGCTTTTGACATTTTTTTCATTAACATAACTTACGTTAGCCTACTGTTTTATTCACCACAAAGCAGAAATGCGCGCCCATCCATTTAACTGCACTAATCCTTATCCTGCCGACAGAGCAGTGAGTAATTTATAGTTTAGTTCTTGTATTTCGTGTACCTACCCATGCTGAAAGAGGAGAAAATTGATGGTACAGGATATCAGCGTGCTGTCCGTAATAAACTTACTCTGTCCACAGAGAGTTATAAAAATTAAACTCAGAATGACTTATCCTGATTTAGACCATGGTAAGGCAAGAAATGTAAGAATTAATATAACAGAAATTGAAGTTTCTTATTCTTGGTGCAGAAGAGGTCCAAATATTTTGTTTTAGTATTTGCATCACAGCGGAGACAAAAGGGTAAGGTGAAAGATTACGTCATCATATTTATTGGAGATGAATAGAGAAGCAAAAAGCGAACTTAGTCCGGATTAAGAGTGCTGATAGGTAATACGTTATAAAAAACCACATAAGTGACAGAATATTATATTTGAGAGTTAAGACACGATGTAGATTACAACTGTGTATGACTCAGATGTGGCCAAGAAGAAGAAAGAGCAAAGTTTATTTATGAAGTGCTAAACACATCAGCAGAGGAAAAAAATAATAATACCTCGGCGGATTTTAACAATATATATCAAATTAAAAGACGAAACAATCGGTAACAGACTAGAAGCGACTAATGGACACTTCGGTCCAAGTGTAAAACTTGTTATGAAAGTGTTGTACTCAAATGATTATAGTTTAATTTTGAGTTAACTTAAGTTATACGAAGAAACCATAATAGAGGCTAGAATCGCAAAACAACAATCCGAAAAGGTACAAAGAAACAGTCAACGCAGTAACGCAAGTAATATTTAGGTTAGGCCATTATAATGACATATCGTGGAAACCAGAGGCGGCCTTAGGGGGTGGCGAACAGGGCAATCGCCCAGGGCCTCGCTCTATTTTTTTTTTTTTTTTTTTTTTTTGTGGGGCCTTGCGCAGGTACCAGAGTTGATTAAACTTTATGTTTAAAAAATATTTTATCTTAAGCTATTAGTGATAACAATAAAATAAAGTTGGTTAATTGAGAGTATAGTATATATTAATAACTACCTAATCAAAATTTCTCATTTAGATTTATTCAATGTCACATTTGTATAACTGCAGGTGAAACATCTGATATTAACAGACACGAATTGCAAGAAGCACTGAATATGTTTATCCGTGTATAAGAAGAAAACGACGGCGTTATCTTGGTGATGAAGTAATAATAGAAAAAACAATAACTGAATTACTGAAGTGTACACCGCTATAGAAGAAGCCTTGAGAATTATTGTCACCAGACGTAATTCAGTTGCGTCAGCAGATAGAAGTTAAAAATTACCAAAAAATATTTGAGGAATTCGATGCACCGAGATCGATTTTCAGCCTTTCCAATTATTTGAATTGAAAATGACACAGTTCGTTCGTTAGATTCGTGTACTTTAATTGAATATTTTAGTTTCAGGAATAGCCGCAAACATCATTTTTAAATCGCCGCGTATATCTTTTAAGGCCTTAATGTACTTCAGTTTATCCTGAAAAAATTGTCATCTTTATGTTTGTTAACTTTTAATAACTCTTCTAACATAATATTTTAAAACTCGAAATTTATTTTTTATGACGTTTGCATTTTTCAACAATCATCAGAAATACCTACTTGCGATTAACATATTTTATACATAGGACAAGGATCTCGCAAAGATCTGCCGCCCCGGGCCTCGCAATGGCTAAGGCCGCCGCTGGTGGAAACTATTATTAAAGAATTATAAAAATAAAAGAAACTTGTGCATACCCGACTCCTAAAAATTAAAAAAACGGAAGAAATATCGATTTATCTAAATATGAAGTATAAATTTACAAATTGGGAAAAGAAATGAATAACATAATAGTGGGTAACGTTGCAGAAACAGTAGAGATGCAATAAAACCAAACGAAGTAAATATAAACGAGTGGTAATTAAATTTTCAGAACCATACACATGAAATTCTATAACATAATGAAAGGAAAATGAATTTTAGAATAAAGCCAGATGGATAGCAAAACAAGAAATTGATAAATCAATAAGAAAAATAAAAGGGAATGGTTGGACCCGACAAACTGACTATTGAGACGACAAGGTAGAGATAACGAGAAATAGCATATGCATTGAAGTAACTGTCTCGTGGAATAGTACATTAATTCCAAATACGAATAAATTGGAATCCAGTTTTCAAGAAATGATAGGAACAAAACTTGAAAAATAGCGTATTATAACTCTGATGAACAGTTTTAAAGATATATTTAAAGAACAATAAATTAACAAGAATAATAAAAATTCACAATAAAGGGAACGGCATACCTACTGTATACTCACTTTTCATTTAGAAGTTATGGAAAGAAATGGTTGACTACAGTTAAGCTATTTTATTATATACAGATCAGAATAATTCATTTGACACAATAAGGCTGCAAGACGTTCAGCAATTAAGGAAAACACGTTGACTTGATAGTGTTATACACCTTTTCTATCTTAAATGTTTTTCAAATACGTTTGAAAGTGAAACTCCAATTTAGTAAATAATAAAAATTAAGTACCGGTAGCCATCTTTAATTTGATAAACTGTGCCCGCGACTTCGTCCTCGCGGGATTTTAGGTTTTATGCTGTTAATTAAATTGTCAAAGAAATGTTTGCTGGCCAGAAAAAAGCAGAGGAACAGCTTTCTTTGTTCCTTTTTTTTGTATCTCCGCCTTTTCTTTTCTTCTAAATTCAGATTACATACAAATGTTTCAAGCACCTTTGTGGGCTTCATTTGCTTTTACCACCCTTAAAATTGCGACTAGTTACGAAGCTTTCATGGTCGAGGATAATGCACAGTCATAATTCAGTATTGTTCACATAGTTTCTCTGATAGCAATATCTTTGAAATGGCGGTGCATGAGTAATGAAAGACTGCTTTATATTTATGTTTATAACAAACTCTAATGGAATCGCATATTAAATCTGATATAGTTTCTCCTCCTATAAAGGGCTAATTTTGATAAACATTTGTAATGGAAGAAAGTTTGCTCCAGCAAATATTAAATGGATACATTGTATTACGGAACATTTAAATTAGCTGACCGTCATATATATTATTACTAAAACTTTTTTTTCTGTCACGAGCCAACGACAAATTAAGTATCATATTAAAGATTAAGGATTTCACTTATGTAACATTATAAATTAAAAAAGAATTTTGTTCGGAATTTGTCCATTAAAGTCAAAAGTAATAAGTTTGAAGGTTACGCGTATGAGACAGTTCAGAGCCAAGTCGGTAGATAGCAGCAGTATATATCACAGATTTATTAATAAACTGATTCACTGGTGTCAACAAGGATTGAGCGCGTACCGATAGATAACAGCATCACATATCACAGATATATTAATAAACCGTGTGTTTTTTGTACAATAATTAACTTTTCGGATATTTTTCTGTTACGAAAACATTTCTGTTTTGCTATACAATTCATAAGAAAGCATTTTATTCGCGAATCTTCTCGTTGGCTATGATCGCAGCAACAAAATATACACACAGAGATATGGGTATGATGTATATATTTTGTTCAGGTTAGTTTCATTCCGTTAAGGTGAGTGACAGTTTGTCGTATATATGTTTCACGCGACAAAAATTTTTCCCAGTTGTTTCGTGAAACGTTGTTAGTATTTTGTTACGTACCTATTACACTAAACCAATAAAAAAAAATTCAAATGAGGTGATTCTTCTTTCATCCTATTACAAACCACTAACCAAACTATTCGTCGTATTTTAATAGCGAAATTTTCGCACGGGTTTTCTTTATTTCTCGGCCTGTCGATGTCACATCTGAACCTAACATATGCGGCTACAGACAAAGATTTCCAAAATTATGATTTGGTATCTGTATCATCACAAACTATGTTACCAATCTGGCTAAATATAATCCTTGGCACAGTTTGTCACTATCTGCAGATTCATTAAAATTCGTTCAATAGCTTTTACGTAAAGCGCGAACAGACAGGCAAAAATTCAAAATTTACTGTATCCAAAATATTATCCATGGCACAAGCACTATGTGCCGCTTTCATATAAACCGTTTATAATTTCGTAACGCTCGGACCTCGTATTCAGGAGGACGCGGATTCAAATGTTCGTCCCGCCATCCAGATTTCGGTTTTCCATGGTTTCCCCAAATCACTCTGCAGGCGAATACCGGGATGGGAAAACGCCGTGGCATAATTATTCACCGTTCCTTGCCACAGTAATTTCCCACATCTGATGACCTCGATGTCGACGAGGAGTAAAACCATCAGCAAAAAGATAGTCTAATATCTTTTGCGTGATACGCGAACTCCAAATTTTACGCTTTTGGCACCTCTATCATCAGTGGTGTACTTTACAGTTACTCGTTTTGAAATTAATTTAATTAACAGACACAACTTTTATACAATTTATACAATTTTGTATAAATTTGAATAGTATAGTTTCTTGACAGTGGTGTTTAACTTCGCATATATTTTACAGTTGACAAAGAAGAAATATTAAACAGTCGAATATATTCCTTCTCAGCAATTAAGCCAGATTTTAACAAGGGAATAAGTAATAGTTAAGTAATTAGATTTATAGAGTATCAGTGATTTTTTTCAGAAAAAGAGATACCGGTATAGATGTTATAAATGAGTAAAAAGTATAAATGAGTTTCGTTCTGTAAGGATTTAAAAAAAAAATGAAAATGAAAGAAAAACTTCCGTCGTCTCTTAGAATTTATTATGCTTCGAAACGAAACACTGGAGTATTAAATATGCACCATTTCTAGAGTTATTACTTAATTTTAACCAGGGCAGTTTATTAAAAAGCTTGTTCTTGGTGCTTTCAGTGAATTGCTACTTATTGTATGACAAAAATAAGTGCACGTTATTTTCAAATGAATTATTTTCAACACTGGTGATAAAATGCAGAAATAAAGCGATGAAATGTCACGTGAAAAGAATGTGATGATTTGATTTGCGTAACATCTCTATCACTTCACTTTATGAGCGGTTTGGTAGCTCAGTGATCATAGGAGATACCACTGCATGATCCATGACTCGGATTCCAGGTTAAACTGAAGGTCCAGCTACGACCGAGGAGGAATACGCAGCAAATAGAAAGACGTGAGACGATACGAATTTACGTAGTTCACATTACATTATTTGTCAAGCTCATAAAAGCTAACACATTTGACAGTCTTTTTTTCCTTCTGTATCTGGCCAGTTCCGGACTAGTTACTTTGCCAGAACATTTCATTCATTCTTTTGCTTCTTATCTTTCTCTGTTTCTTGGATACTATCAGTTGAGCGTAATTCTAAGCTGTTTATCCTGTAATTTAAGGTTGTTGAATCGGCTTCTCAACTACCTTCTCTTGCCAATCATATCTGCTGTATTATTCTTTGTCTCTCTCTCTCATATTTTTTTTTAACTTATGGCTTTACGCCTCGTCGAAGTCAAGGTCATTAGAGGCGGGAGGGGACTGGGGACAAGGAACTGAGGAATTCGGTAATGGCCTTTTTTTAAGCAAACATCTCGGCATTCTCCTGGAGTGATTTGGGGAAACCATGGAAAATCGAAATCTGGATTCCCTGATGGGGATTCGAACCGGCGTCCTCTCGTATGCGAGGCCAAAACATTAACCGCTCGCCCACCACGCTCGGTGTGTTATTCTCATCTGTTCTGTATACTTTTGGACTGGCATTATCCGGTTTGGGATGGCCTTTAATGCTGTGATGAGTTCGAAGGTTTATTTGGAAAATCGGCTTCCGTTCTTCTTAAATTAGTATTGCCGTAATTGTAGAAATATTATGTTAGACTTTTGAGGGAAATGTGAACTCCGTCCATTGTTTCTTCTCACGTTACCGCGTTCAGATATTGTATACCTGCCAGCCGGTAAACATGAACAATTCTATTAGTCATGGAAAATATACAGGTGGCCAGCGCAAATAATTAATATTCAAAATATAAAAAGATATAATTACTTCAATTTGTACGAAAAATGAAACAAAGGATAACTATAATTAATTGTGTAAAAAGTTATCAATAAAAGTATTTGCACAAAATTCCTAGATGTATACATTGGTAAAAACATAAAACGGACATTACTCATTCAGCACATCTTGAAGACTTGATTTTTCCTATTCCTTAGCTGCTTTATTAATAATTTTCTTGTTTTTTTCTATTTAGTGTAGATAAAATAAAAAATTTGTTTTGATTAAGGCATTTCAATTTATTAAGTCATTTTCTGGCACTTTTTATTTTTGTGATACATTCCAGTCTGGAAACGTTCAATATCAGTCAAGTGTTCCACGTGATTTTTTTATTTTTTTAATTTTTTTTTTATTTATCTTTCACACAGGCACTGTAATGCTTTGGCATACAAGACGTTCAACAAAACATTACAATGCATTTGTGAAACACAACAATGGGATGAAACACAAATCTGATAGGGATCGTTATCCGCCTGGAATGTATTAAGAAAACAAAAACTGGAAATTTAACAAATCGTAACTCGTATGGCAAAACAAATTTTTTATTTTAGCTGCATTGGACAGAAAAAAACTGAAAAAAATCCGTTATCCCTTTAGACTTGTATATTATTAGCAAGAAATAAGTCAATTCAAGGCCACAGTGCTTCTGCAAAGTGCTTCAACAACAGAACACATGTAATGCTAAGTATGGCCAAACCGAGGAAAAGTAGGGTAGTGGTGTAACCATGATCGGTCTACGGAATTCTGGAAATAATAATAATAAAAAATAAAAAAAACTATGAGATACGCCCAGCTTTAGTTGCCATGTAACGGTGAGGCCGATGTAAAGAAACAAACATGCATAGCTAAAGTTAATTGAGCATTAAAGCATGTTGTTAACTCAGAGATAGATTTGTATTGTTTAATTGAGTTTCTTACTTTAATGTCCCTGCAGTCCACCCTTCAGGTATTAACGCCTCCAATACACTAGCCGCTGACTTCTATCGCCAACCACAAAGTTTATTGATTAACAAATGCGATAAAGCGTTCTCTGGTCACACTGCTTCATAAATAATTAAGGAATTACTCCCCACGGTGTTGTCTTTTGTTCTGCGTAGTTTTACGGTGTCTTATTTTATCAATAAACCTGTCATGTAACAGATGATAGAACCGTTGCGGCAAAATGTCGTATCAAGAGAGGAAAATGCCTCGTAAAGTAATTGCTTAATGTTACGTTGTTGAATATTTGACTTGACGTGGTCTTGTATACATGACTTTTAAAGGTCGAGCTATTGAGTGCTGTTGGCATGGTAATTAGAAAAACATCATAACAGACAGTCTTGGAATTCTCACTTTATTTTTCAAAACTTTTACCCCTTACTGATCCTACTTCATCCGTTATTACATCTGCATCAGAAGCTAATTAAGAAAACCGCAACATACAGAGAAATCTTTGGTTGAAAAGATATATTGTGGGTTATTTTTATCGAATAAGTCGTGCCCCTGTGATATTTTACCTTCATATCTACTTCTCCATTTCGCGCTATTTTACTTTATATTGTTTTCATATTTGAGGTAAACATGAGTTTATTCTTATTCTTTTATTTAAAAAAAAAGAAAAGAAAAAAAAAGGAATACTAAACTTACGACATCCAAGAACTTTGTTCTGGGAGATGGATATTTTCAGAACATTAAACAGGAATTTTTGTTTCTTTTTTAATCTAATTCCTTATTACCCTGACATTATGAACCAGCTGTCGAAACAATATATGATATGTTACCACAATTGACTTTAAGGATTTCATGTTATCAGACTGAGAATCTCGTTCTTTATATGAACAGCGAGAGTAAAAAATCTTTATATATATAAAAATCTCGTGTCACGATGTTCGTCCGGGATGAACTCCGAAACTACATAACCGATTTAGATGACATTTGGCTTAATGTGTGTGATTTAGTCCAACTTAAAAGATAGGATAGTTTTTATCTGGATTATAGACCTCAATATTTATTATTTGCGAAATAAATGTTCATTAAATGTTTGTCATAGGACAATGGTTTGTAATTATTTGTAAGCCACCAAGGCTAAGCGGTCTGCTGGCTAAGTGGTTAGGGCATCTGACTGGAGATGGAAAGGTCCACGGTTCGAGTCCCTGTCTCGGCGAGGATTTTTATAGACACTTAACACGGCATTAACCCCTGGCCCATCATACTGTATGAGGTGAAATACGCCAGGACGGTACTGTGGTTCGAATTCGACGTTAAAATGTAGGTCAAATGTACCAGGCAGGATGGGCGGGCTAGGTAAAGGCGGCTAAGACAGTGGCAGAATGCCCAGCCAGTAGAAACCATGTCACCAGGTCATAACGACCACACGTAATTATTACTATAGTTCCATAAGTTTCTAACAGATGGCGATATGTTAACTTATCTATACAACACTTGGTTAGCTAGGTTGGGTAATCATCCAGTACATCGTTCTGTTTCAATTTATTTATGCTACAGTTTATTCCTAACAGATGGCGGTGTGTTAATTTATCGAACCATCCAGTAGATGCCGTTGTATTTCGATTTATTTATGCTACGGTCTATTCCACGCCATATGTGTGAGTTTCTTCAATTTTAATTGTGCTGTGTATTGTGCTATAATTATACTGTATTGGTGTTCATCGTTTGTGTGTCTTTATGCCTAACGACAAACTAATTACACACATGAATATAACATTGAAGAAAACGTTACGACAAATTCGAATCGTGTAAGCATTTCTCGCTAACTTATCATTTTTCTTTATTTTTGTTATGGTCAGCTAGACTCCAAGTGTCAATTTCAATTCCTCTCCTGTTGTTTTTTCTTTCTTCCTCCCCAGTACTCCTTCATTATTGCACTCCTCTCTACCTTTAAATCCTGCCATATTCAAAGTCTGCTATCGAAAAAATTTTCTTTCCATACGGTTCACTGGTATTATTTCGTTTCAAATCTTTCTAAACCTCTTGAAAGCCTGGTGTCATCCATGCTATAAATGTATCAAAAAATATCATTCTTCTTTTTCTGTTATTTTTTTCAATGTTATTTTATATTTCCTCATTAGTTCCATTTTACTGTATTTTTCAATGGACCCAAAAAATTCCGGTTTCACCACTGTATTATAGTGTCTTATTTTAAGGCTTTCAGAAAGGCACTTTTTGTTGTAATTCAAATATTTTTCAGTGAAATGTCGCCAAAGAATCTAACCTCGACAATGCGTGTAACAGAGAGGCAAGACGCACGACGAGAGAGCTCATCAATCAGAAACACACATCGCGGCAAGTAAGGAAGTTCAAAGAATCAGGACAGCTGAGCATCGTATGCAAGAATCTCAAGAACAGCGTGATGAACGTCTGTGACAGAATATATCGAGAACAAGAGCGGCACGAGAACAGCACATAGCTACATTTAGAGAAAGAGAACGAGAGAAACAGCAAATCAGCCGTGCTTTAACACGTGTATCATTTGTTCGTCTTGCGTTCCAATATGCACCAGCCATTGATTACTCTGTACATTCAAAAACTGCAATCCGTGCAGTGAGCAAAATATGCCAGTATTATCAGGCGTTGAAATTCTACAATGAAGCAGCCGGCATGTGTTGTGCATCAGGAAAAGATGTATTATTACCACTACCCAATCCGCCAGAACATTTACAATCCTTCTTGCTGGTGAATCAAACGATTCGAAATTGTTTCTGCGCAAGACACGCAAATTCAATTCTTGCTTCCAGATGACGTCTTTTGGGGCAGCAAAAATTTGCGATCTTACATCTGATGGACGTCATTTTGAAACTAAATTCAAAATACAAGGCCAGGTGTACCATAAGATTGGGTCGTTGATACCGATGCCAAACGATGACCCGAAGTTTCTCCAAATCTATTGAAAATTGTGAGGAACGCTTGAAAACTAGGTGCCAGTATAATTTCATCGAACAAGCAGAAGAGAGAGCAATTGTGGTATTGTTGGAAAATTGTTTGGAAAATAATCATCAACTTATTCAATTGTGTCGCCACAATTAAAAAATGACAACTATCAAGTTGTCATCAAAGCTGAAATATTACCATACGGAGAATACGCTGGGAGACTCAACGCGCCAACCGTAGATGAAGTTACAGTTTTTATGGTTGGTGACTCAGTTGATTAAAGTCACACGTCAAGATAGAACTGTTAGTATAATTTCGGATCTACACCGTTCGTATGACGCACTCCAGTATCCACTGATATTCTGGCAAGGGCAGAATGAATATCACATCAACATCAAACAGCGTGATCCAGTTGCAGGTAAATTTAATATTCAACTATTTAATTCGTTATTTTATTAGAACAGTAGACCCTCAGTATTCCGACCAGGGGCCGGATTATAGCGGGCCCACTATATTGATTTCTTATTCTTTTTTTTTACTATTTAATTTATTATTTTTTCAGGTAATAAAACAAATAAAAAAGTTACTTCAATGATGTACTACGCCCCCCGATTGATGATTAGACGTAATTAGGATAACTATATCCTTCGATATCGTCAACTGTGCCTTCAATACGTCGTGGATATGTACGCCAAGGTTGAAAACAAGCATTTGCCATTTATTCGATACAACCAGGTTAAATTACGATCGGAGGAATACATCCTCTTACGAGATACTGTTATCGGCAATATTTATGAAAATTATAACGCCAATGATATCGGTAATGCATTTATTTTACCTTCAAGCTACATCGGCAGTTCACGGAACATGCAGGAATATATACAAGATGCGATGACTTACGTACGTCATTATGGTCGTCCAGATTTGTTTATTACATTTACAAGTAATCGGAAATGGGAGGAAATACAAACTTTGCTATTACCAGGCCATCAATCAATGCATCGTCATGATGTCACGGCACGTGTGTTCAAACAAAAATTAAAATCATTGATTGATTTAATCGTAAAACATTCAGTTTTCGGTAACACACGTTGCTATCTGTATTTGGTTGAGTGGCAAACGCGAGGTTTGACTCATTCTCACATTTTGATTTGGCTTGAAGTTAAAATTCATCCAGAAGAAATTGATCAAATAATTTCAGCCGAAATTCCGGACCCATTAATTGATCAAGAATTGTTTGATATTGTTACCAGTCACTCGATCCACGGACTGTGCGGTGCTTTTAACGTGACAGCGCCATGCATGGAAGGTGGAAAATGTAAGAAGCGTTTTCCAAAGGAGTATACGAATGATACTCTTACGGATATTGATGGTTATCCGTTGTATCGCCGCAGAAACGCTGAGAATGGTGGCCAAACATTTACAACGTGAATGTCAAATTCTAGAAACCAAGTTGAAATTGACAATCAGTGGGTCGTACCATACTCACCATTGCTTTCAAAAACGTATAAGGCTCATATTAATGTCGAGTTTTGCAGTTCTGTAAAATCTATTAAGTACGTTTGAAAATATGTTAATAAAGGCAGTGATTTGGCCGTATTTGAAGTTCAAAATGTAAATAAAAATGACGAAAATAGGTAGATACATCAGCAGCAACGAAGCTATCTGGCATATTTTTAGTTTTCGCATCCATGAAAGAGACCCTTCCATCCAGCATCTTGCAATACATCTTGAAAACGATCAACGTGAATATTTCACCGAAGAAAATATTTTCATAAGAATACTTGAGCCACCAAAAACGACAAACCACAAACTGAATTTTTCACATTGTGTCAAAAATCTGATGTGTTCTGCCAATACGCAAAAACATTATTATATACCGATGTTCCAAGCTATTTTTCATGGAACAAATTAGGTAAAAAATGGTAGCCACGTAAACAAGAAGAACCACATCCTTCGATCGCAGGCATATTCAAAGCAAAGACTTTGCATCCAAAACAACGTGAATGTTTCTTTCAGCGTTTGATATTGGTGAATGTTCCTGGACCAGCTTCTTTCGAATGTTTACGAACAGTTAATGGTCGAATGTTCAATACATGTAGAGTGTTCAATACATGTCAAGATGCATGTCGCGAGTTGCAGCTGCTGGTAGACGACAATTATTGGGACCTGATACTTGCTGATGCAGCGTTGACAGCCACGCCGAATAGTATTCGTCAAACTATTTGCAATTATTTTGACAACATGTTATCCAACACAATCTTCGAGTTTGTGGTAAAAATATAAAAACAGAATGACTGAAGTTATAACTGAAATTTCAGTTTATATAAATAAATAAGAATTTTTTTATAAATATCAATTTTTGTATAATTTCAATTAAGGAATTTGTAATGAAATGTAAATCAAAAATTTTTATGATCGTTTGTCCTTAATTTCAACTTTCCGCAACTCTTTACCAATTACATTTGAATTTCCAAATCGACTACAATGTTTTTGTCTTTGTTAGTGAATATTAATTTGACTACTTGAGGAAGTTTAGAATAACATTAATCCAACGTACTATAATTAGTAAGTCACAGCAACGCTTGACCGGGTCAGCTAGTTATTTACTATAACAAAAAAAAAAAACAATTAAAAGAATGTTCATAAACTGTCCGTTATCTTATCAATTGTTACGGTCGGTAAAAAAGTATGCAAAAGCAAATACCACCGATAAATAATTTGGTAATACTGAAAAACGATAAGCAAAGATGATTGATTATGGATCACTATTATGTTCTTGAAAGTGATTCTGGTATTGGGAACAGTGTTCATTTTAAAGTATTGGATAAAATGATCCATTTTATAAACTGATCATCAAATGTTGCAAAGGGGACATCATTAACAAGAACCAGAAGAATGCAGGAATCCAATCTCTTGTAAATATTCTCGGTTTTTCCAGGCCTCTTCTTGTTCAGATATGTCGAGTCATCTTCTTCATTAGCTGTCAGTCACTACGAAAGTTTTCTAAAGGAGGCAGTAAAGACAACTTTTTCATTCAATATTTATACAGGTACGAATTCGTCTATGAACGCTGGCGAAATAAGAACAGCATGATTTGTTCTGCGTGCTTTTATCTGTGCCAAACACAATTCAGACTATATAGCACCAGTAACTGCGAAATTACAGCTTTCAGATATGCTATTTCCAACTGCTTTCTGATCATCTCACCAAACTTTCTCTCAGACAAGAAACAGCTTAGAATCATACAGTAGCTTCTCTTCTACACTACCGCTCTTTTACGCCTCTTGGCAGCGTGTAAGTAAGATGTTCGTCCTTCTCGTGTTCCTCGATATCCTCACCGTACTTTTTTTTTTTGCATTTTACTTCAAGCCATACTCTTCCATCGCAAGCGCAATTTTTCCAGTTCTGATTTTGTCTAATATGAAATTAATCACTTCCGCGCCTCACTGCTCTTTCCGTCCGAAACCAGTCTGATTACCTATTCTTTATCCACACACAATTTTGAAACTTCTCGTATGCTCCTTATTGGTTCTACGACTTCTTGATTCATTCCTATATTTTAATACTATATAAAGCCACTGTTCCGAATTACGTTCAGGAGTAGCCGCATACGACCTTAAATAAAAAACGGTTTGAATTCATTTTCATCACGGCTGTCTTTAGGTGTTTTATAGTTTAGATTTTTAATCGTAGCATTTTGTGGATCTCACGGGATTTTCTCTTCCTATCCCCAAAAATTGCGTAAGTGATGTCACGTTTGGCCAGGGCTTGCAAATAGACGCCGAGTGTTGGGTGGCGGTAAATGATCTGACTTCTAAGGCTTAAGGCAATAAGCAATTCGTAATGTTCCATAGGTTTACAAATGATCTGACTTCTAAGGCTTAAGGCAATAAGCAATTCGTAATGTTCCATAGGTTTACAAAACTCTCGAAAAACTTACATTTTTCTGTAGAGAGACCAGGTTGTTTTGGAATTCCATGCTTTTCAGATTGCAGTATATGGCTGAAGCTGAGAACTTTGTGGACTCTGTTGTTCGTCAAGTTAACAAAGTATCGAACTGCAAGAATGACTGGTCTGCAAGCATTTTATCATTAGTCCTCAATTTCTACCGCAGATCTCAGTAGGGAAGAAACCACTCAATCGAGGACGCTAAGCGTTTGGTTCGTTTTTCCATTGGACGCCAAGCGAAAAAGTCATTTTTTTTAAGTTATGTCCACGACTAGAGTGGAATTATTTATCACGAATCCTTTGTAGGATGCCTTCTCTACAAGCCAAGAAATCTTCAGCACCAATTCTCGGTCTTGTTAATTACTGCCTATCCAGTCAAAACCGAGCCCTGAACAACTTCCTTTGAGAGTTTTATGAGCCCTGGAACACTGAGTCTGTCCGAAACAAATTTATGGCCTCTTGACCTCAGAAGTCTTGTCTGAGTTGCTTATGAATTTTAGAAAGTATCCTTCACATCATCAACTTTTTTTACTAATATTTACTGCCATATTATACTGTGTATGTAACAACATATTACATCGTCCCCTCATCTATCGTATGTGGACAACGTGCTTGCATTACTCTATGGCCCTTTGTAATCGAAAATTTTACAATTTGAAACGAACAATTAAAAACACAATTACGATATTAGAAGTAGAAATGATACGCATATAGAATAAATTTCTACAAGAGCTGTCAGATGTTGAGATAATTTTATCTTAAATGTTTCGCAGAATTCAGGAATTCAGGAAAACGTAAAATAATTTTTATTTGACAACTTTATCTACTTAGTAGATATTTTTTTTCTTTGAAAAGTTATCAACAAACTAGTTGCTGTTTCTTGTGCGAAACTGATTATCCACACAGTGTTGTTGCAGAGTAGGTATGTGTACGAACATCGTTTTGCTTATGTATATAATTTTGGTGAAAGGTGTCCCTATTTCACATCATGGAGACCCTTTCTCACACAATGTGATGTGGGAAGATGATTGATTGTAACTGCAGCATTTTATTCCTCTTATACACCTCCTTTCACATTTACTTTCTATTAGCTTTGCCCGGCATGGGTTGCAATGCCTATTTTTCTTTCTAAGTTGGAACACATTCGTAAAACACACAAGTTTACACGTACAAAATAAATGAAAGTTTGTGCATAAATTAGTTTTGAAAAAATTAATGGTTTGGGATATAAAATATTTTTGGTATTTCTGTCTTCTGCAAAAGCAGAGTACCGAGCATTGACTGGGATCTGGATATATTTTATCCCTTTTTGATCGGATTGTAATAAACATCTCCATCATCATCTACTTTGGCAAGTTTCCCTACCGTTTTATACATATATGCAAAACACGGAAAAGTTGCACTTGTAAATTTATCTTAAGAAGTCTAAATGGGGAGAACGGGTGCAGTTTTGTAAGGTAAATGTAAACATAATTTTTCCTTATTTTAAAGCATATGTGTCCCAAGTTCTTTCGAGATCGGAAAAAACCATAGATTTGTGTGTCGCACAAAAACTTTAAAATAATTTTTAAATTCTAATTTCTTGGTCAGCAGTTGTCATAGAGGAAGCGGTTCAAAGCTGTTTAACAGGAAATGTTATATCTATTGGCCAATTACTTTTTTCTTTTTTTCCCTGATGGCTTTACGCCTCTTCGACGTCAAGGCCATTAGAGGCGGGATGGGACTGGGGAGAAGGAATTGGTAGGAATTCGGCCATGGTCTTTTGAAGGAATCATCCCTGCATTCGCTTCGAGTGATTTGGGGAAATCATGGAAAACCCAAATATGGATGCCCGGACGGGTATTGGAACCACTCACCCACCACGTTCGGTGGCCAATTTCCACATCGTTTCGAGATGTAAAAAAACTGAATGGTTAAATTGTAAATTTTGCTTAAATATGGTGAGCGGGTAGGTTTCTGTAAACCAAATGCAGACAGTACTTTTATCTTTGTTTTTAAGGTATAAAGTTCAATTGAAATCGAATTAAAACTGGGCTTCTATAAAGAACAGTGGTAATTAAGGGGGTAGGTGGTTTTTGCAATCGAAATATAGATAGTATTTTTCTGTTTGTTTTAAAGTATACGTGTGCAAAATTCTTTAAAATTAGATAATTACTGTAGCTTTATACATAAACAAACAAAAAAAAAAAAAAAAAAAAAAAAAAAAAAAAAAAAAAAAATTAAAAATTTAGGAAGTGTAAATGAGGTGAGGGGCTGTCTGTTTTAAAACCAAATGTATTTTTTTGTTTGTTTTAAAGTATAAATCAGCAATGTTTCAAAAATGTTGGATAAAAAATTTTGGTATGTACAGTATAAAGAATACCGGCAAATATTAAGAGGGGGTGGTAAAGGAGAAGAGGCATTGCGTTTTTGCAAAAGAAATGTATGCTGTATTTTTCTGTTTGTTTTAAAGTAAGCGTGTGCAATTGCATCGATATCGGATAAAAGCTGTAGGTATTTATAAAGAACATTAACAAAAAATTAAGAGGGGGGATTAAGTGCGAAAGTAGTTGGATTTTTGTGAAACAAATGCAGACAGTATTTTGTTAAAAAAAAAAAAAGTGTACATGTACAAAGTTCCTTCAAAAACTGATAAAAACTGTAGCTTTGTATAAAGAACATTGGTAAAAATTAAGATGGGTAGGAGAGAGGGACTGCCTTTTTGTAAAGCACACGTAGAGAGCATTTCTCTCTTTGTTTTAAAGTATACGAGCGTCAAGTTCCGCCGATGTCGGATATAAACTGTGGGAATGTGCAAAGAACATTGGCAAAAAATTAAGGGGCTTGTTAAAGGTAGAAAGGGACTGGGATTTTGCTAATCAAATGTAGATTTTTTTTTTTGGTATTAAAGTATGCATGTGCAAAATTCCATCAATATCGGATAAAAGCTCTAGGTATGTATAAGACCATTGGCAAAAATTCATTGGCAGAGTAGTTGGCTATCGTAGTGACTGCGGGTTGCAGGTGAACGTGATGAACGAATCTGGTGTATTTAATTTAGTCTGGAATGCGTTTTTTCCAGATTTTCCTCCACATCTTCCAGTTTTTTCAATTCAAAACATTCAATTGAGTTATGTCTATCCCAAGAGCATAACGATCAAATCAAAAAATACGAGAGCGAATCAAAAAGTAATTTACACTTCCAAGTTATGACCATTTATGAAACCACCTACAGATAGGCAACGCGACTGTGGCAACATACAATGTAAGTTCACTTTTGCACTTAGTGCCCAAGAGACTGTAAACATTTCTCGGAACAGTCAACCAACTTTTCGATTTTGGATGCGTAGCATGTTATACATCCCAGGCCTGCCAAACGTTCGAAATGCTGTAGCAATTCAAGTGGGAGTTATGGCAACATCCTCCATAGAGTCCTGACTTAGCGCCATGCGATTATCATGTGTTCGGTAAGCTGAAAAAGGATCATAGTGGACGATTTCGAAACGATGAGGAGATGAAAGCAGCTGTCTCCAGGTGGTTACATAGCGCTGAAGGTGATTTCTACGCATCCGGAATCGAAAAGTTGGTTGACAGTTCTGAGAAATGTTTACAGTCTCTTTGGGACTACGTGGAAAAGTATGTAGTCATAGCCGTATTGCCTGTGTGTTGGTGTGTTCATAAATGGCCATATCTTGGAAGTGTAACTTATTTTTTTATTCGCCATCGTAATCTATATTAATATTATAAATGCGAAAGTAACTGTCTCTCTTTCTGTCTGTTAGTTACATTTCTTGGGCTAAACAGCTAATCCGATAGTGATTAAATTTGAAAAGGATATATTATTTGGCATTAGGATGGATAAACTACACATTTTCTGCATAAATAATACATGTTGTCATTTAATGTTGATAAATTACTGAACAGCGATAGACAGACACGTAGGATGTGTAAGTCTCTGTACTATCTTCCTCCATAGTGGTCTGGTAGCTCAATGGTTACAGCGTTTGCTTACTGATGTTTGGAGCGCGATCTCCAGTTCAAATCCCGGTCAAAGCGAATATTGTTAAAAATTGTTTTTTATCGTAGGAGTCATGCTTGGACCGTCGCGTCGGTTGTTCGTATTCCATGTTAAACTGTAGATACCACATTTTTAGGGGTGCAATGCGTGGCAAATCGTAGGTGGTCTGTCAATGCTGAAGGTGCGCACATTTTTACGTTATATTGACCCCTCAGGGGTTGTTACTGTCGCAGTCAGTGTGTGTGTTGATCTGCACTAATAGTATTATAAATGTAGAAGTAAGTCTCTGTATTTTTTTTCCGTTTTGACGACTAAATGGCTATACCGATATTGATGGAATTTGACAAGAAAATACTTTGTATTTGTAAGAATGAAACAGGACATATTTTTCGGTATGAATAACAGTTGCAGTCACGAAATTTTCGAATGGTGACAGAGTAACGGATGTGTGCGTTAGTCTGTTATGTTAAGTCGGTTGTTCAAGTTTATTCCCGCGCAGTGTGTTAGTACTGTATAAGATTTTTTAATAAATTTCGTTTAGAGACATAACGGATTATTTAGTATAGATGTCGATTTTCTCTGTACAGCTAACTTTGTGTCGACCTAAAAGTTTCTGGCACCAGCTTATTTTGTCATCTTTTGTTAACATGCCTTGCGGGCGTAAACCTGGACTAAGGTATAGCTCTAGCAGAGCACGAGCAGCTTAAGTTATTAGAACCCAAGTATCTGATGCTCATGCTGAAGAAAGAAGAAGAGACTAAGCTGAAATAAAGATGACCTTAGTTAACACCCCCCCCCCCCCCCACTCTCATCTCATGAGACAGGTTCGGTGGTAGAGTGATATAGTGATGGCTTTCCTGTCATATTATGCTGACTCAGTGTTGTTTGGTACGAATCCTACTTTACTAACAGCTTTCTATATTCGGTTCTGGCAACAAAATCGTTAATCCACGCGTACGAAGTTGTGGGTACCAGCTAGTTACTTACATCCACCGTTTTAATCGTGAGTTGTGGTCTTGAGTTCACACAAAAATCCAAAAGAAAAAGCACTTCCATTTTTATCCGAATTTTCAAATTTTCCTGCCTACTTTTCAAATTTTTCTTGCGCTAAAAACCTTATTCGGACTATTACGAACATTTAAGAAAATTAGCGAAATCGGTCCAGTCGTTCTCAAGTGATGCGCTTACCAATGAACAGCATTTAATTTTGATTTATATAGGTTAATGAACTCATTAACGGTTCGTATCCATAAATTCTATCTTTCATCAACCATTTAAATAACAGCTTCATTTCCTTTTATCGTGACATTAATTTCCTTCTAAACTCCACAATTCAAATGCGCCAGATTTCCTTCTTTGTGAATACCGCAGTATTCAGGTTATAGGATTAAATGTGCTTCGTAACGAAATATTTTTTTTTTTTTTTTTTACTGCTTAACGTCTTTTTATCAGAGGTCTTTAGAGACGGGAAAGGATGGGGGGCAAGGAATGGGAAGGAATTCGGCCATGGCCTTTTGAAGGAAGCATCCCGGCATTTGCCTGGAGTGATTTGGGAAATCATGGAAAACCCAAATCTGGATGCCCGGACGGGGATTCGAACCGCCGTCCTCCCGAATGCGAGGCCAGAACGCTAACCGTTACACCACCACGCTCGGTGTAACGGAATCATAACACTGACAAATTTTAGCTCGAATAAATCTAATCTAAAATATTTAACATTTCACTGTTTTAATTTCTCAGTTGTTCCCTATAGGAAATTCAACTATAAATTTTTAACGAATAATATTTCAACAACAAATGACATTAGTATACGAATAGTATTAGCATATGAGAGGAAAGCGTGTCCTCCTACAATGTCCATTCAGTTTGTTCTGTCAAAAGAAACTGTTTGCTTTTCATACGAAGTAAACTTCACGATGAGTTCGGAGAATAAGACGCAGGTGTTGAACGACATTGTCAGACCATGCAGTGGAAGATCGAAGATACTGTTAAGGTAACCGCTTGATGCAATATCACTAATTGAAATCGCCTAATGGCTTCTAGATCCTATCACGCTGTAGAAAGCCAGCAGAAGGCCAGCACTAACGTGAGCTTTCAACATCACGGGAAATTAACAAATTTAAATTTTTCAAAATATTTTGGATTCTTCTTCTGTAAGCGCTGTTAATCTATTTAAAATTACATATAAAATATAAAACAATCTTTATTATTTAATTAATTTTATAAATAATCAATCTCTACGGCAATTCAACTGAATTTTTGTTCGTTCTTTAACCGCACGCTGATATCTAGATGTTCTTCGTACTATCATTTATGTTGTTATGTTTTAAGCAATTAGATGTACAATTGTTATTAAACTTAATGTTATCGGGAGTATTACGTAGCTTCAGGTGTATTCTCATAAACTGATTGTATAGCTTCACGGAGAACGCCTCTAGCAACGGAATTTTGTGGACCATTTTTTCAATTGAAAGTTAATTTCTATGAATAATAAATGTTTACGCCAACGCAACTGAATTTTTCAAAATCATACGAAACCAAATAAAAATTAAATCGCATTGGAATAAATATTAATTATTTATTGAATTACAATTGAGGAAATGTCCTCCAGAATCCCGTTGTTACAGGTTAATGATTAATGTTCATCAACAAACATTGCTTAGTGTCGAGCCTATATCCACCATATTAAAATTTTATCTGAGCAATCAACGAGGTCAACACAAAATTATCGTGTTATAAAACACTGTCTCTAGCCCTACGCCGGTGACAGTGAATCAAGACAGCTCACGTTTCGGCGCGCTTTGCCAGCGGTATTATTACATTCACATCTTGGTCTGCACACCTTGCCATCTCTAAGTGATCGTAGAAATGAGAAAGTTCGTTCATCTATCGTTTTATTCTGACTTTCTTGATGAGAAGAGCACGCCACTATCTGTTTGCTGAAACGAATGTACAACAACGGAAGATTGCAGTGAGATAACTTCCAAACATCAAAGTGATTACAACTTTGTAGAAATTTTTAGCAACAATGTCTTCAGCGAATTAACGCATATTAACATCTATTTTTCATTAGTGGAAAAATAAGTTATGTAAAAATCTATAAAGACTAAAGCTTCATTTTCTATTGTTGTTGTTGTTGTTTTAGGGCGCGTCGACAGCGGGGTCATTAGCGCCTTCATTTTCTAATGAACTGAAATATAGTTTCTATTGCTCTAGTCTAATTAGCTGGTCGCTATTGAGATTTTGATACCTTAAGATACAGCAAAACAGCTTATATACCTTCAGTGAAGCGAGTTTTGTGTTTTTATTTTTTTATTTTGAGTCTAACTTTCTACTCTTATTCAAAAACTCATTATTCTATCACTAAGGATTTTTTAGTTTTTTAAAATATAGTTTTATTTCCAATCTCCTTCATACTAATAATCTAAATCTATTCTTATATATTCCTTTTGCTCCAACACGTCATATATTTTCCAGCTTAATTATATCCTCTTTGTTTCTTCGTTCTCTGATATGATTTCTTTTTCATTTGTAATATCTGCTATATTTTTTTTATTTTTAAGCCAACCCTCATAATTCATTTTTTATCATGACATTTGTCTTTGCTCTTTTCCTGGTCCCTCAATTTTAATCTTTCCATGTTTATAGGCTCGTCTAATGGCGGAAAGTATTCAAGTATACTATATCTCACATGTAGTCAATCAAAAAATTGTAGGCCGCTGGTTGCTACAATGTTTCTTTAAATATACAGACCCTCGATTGTTTCCATTTCTTGAGGAAGAAACCTGATCATTTTACGCACACTCATTTGACTTGGAAACCGTCTGTTAGATGTTACAAACATCCGAAACATGAATATTACTCAGTTATTATTACTATTGATGAAGCAAGTGGTACAAATGCTAGAGCAAAAGTAAGCCTTTCGAAGACTATGAAAATATTCAATAACAACAGAGGTATTGAAGCAAAGAAATGACTTTGTACTGAAATCATTGGGATGAGCAAATAATAATACTACTACCCGTATTAGAGAAAAATAAATTTTATTTAATTCAAATAGAGAAAATACCCGGGTAGCAATTTCGCAACTCGCCTACATTTGCAATTCATACGTTTTGCTTTTATCTTAAATTTTTTGAGTAAAATTTCCGCACTCATCTGCCTTTACACTTTACGAAATTTAATTTTAAATCTTCCAGTGTCTTAAGCAAACAGTTTTTTGAATAATTAATTCCAATCTCTAACTCCCTTAACTGCAATGCAAAATGTACCAACTCTCATAGATCTGAAATCAAATGCCATGGTCATCACTTCCACGCACCCTTAATTTTTGCACTAATACCGGTCCAAGTCTAATTGCCAATACACGTTATGCACACTTCCAGAACTCTCTTCCTGTCTTACCGAGTGTGGTGGGTGAACGGTTAACGTTCTGGCTTCGCATTCGGGAGGACGGAGGGTCGAATCCCCGTCGGGGCATCCAGATTTGGGTTTTCATGGTTTCCCCAAATCACTCCACGCGAATGCCGGGATGCTTCCTTCAAAAATGCTATGGCCGAATTCCTTCTCGTTCCTTGTCCCCAGTCCCATCTCGCCTCAAATGAGCTTAGCCGTCGACGAGGCGTAAAGCAATAAGTAAAAAAAAAAAGTCTTCCTGTCTTTCTATGATTCCTGACCCGGCTTCTTTAGCAGATCAGTTATTGATTGTGTTTTACTGTAATTTTTACAAACGAATTTTGAAACATATTACTATCTGTACAATGTGTCTTTCACAAATGAATTTACTATCAGATATTAAAACCACAACCCGAAGGTTCGCTGGATCCTCCCGAAGGAGCTATTGTGTCAGGACGGCCAGTTCCTTTCCTCTGGGACCTACAATTTAACGTGGAATCCGAACCACGGAGCTTCCTGGCATGGCTCAAATGATTAAACACAACTCTCAAAATTCCTGCGCCTGCCGGGATTCATGCCCGGGGCAGGAGTAGCGTGTGTTTAGAAAGCAAGCGTCTTAGCCACTGAGCTACCAGAACGCTCTCATCAGATGTTATTTCAATGTATTTAAACTAAATGCCTCAACAACAATTCCTCGTTCACCATATTTATTTATTTATTTTAAATTCTTTATTTTTCTGCTGTGGAACTAATATGCTGATTACTTTTAGCATTTATCTTCATTCCGTGTTAACCTACTCAGCTAAATACATTGCCGAAATTCAGATAATTCAGCTGCAGATATTCACAGTCCCCTCACATTTTAATTCTATTATATAACATTACTACCGATCCGCTCCTCCTTCGCATGACTATAGTTCAGTATTTGAGCGAGACGGCAATATAAAATTCTCTTCATTTCATAATTTAGGTAAAGTGTCAGCAAAAAGACTGTTAAGTTTTGTCGTGACCACTGGTAAAGGATGAGCTGAAACACAAATTAAAAATTATGGTGTATGAGAACGACACCTTTACGATATATGTTATATACGATAGATCTGGTTCGGACAGTGGGTGTGAATAGTTTTGTAAACCTTCAAACAATTCGAATCAGAATTAGACAAGCCAAACAGTAAGCTTAAATTACTAATATGTACCAAAAGAACTAGTTGATAAATAAACTTACGAGTCCTACAAAATTGACGACTTGGAAAATTTTTTGGATAGCAAGTTAATAACAAGGAACTTATCATTAGGGAGAGCAGCAATTCACTCAAGTGCAAGATACAAACACTGTTGAAAATAATAATCATAAATTAAACACAATTGAAACGCTTGTTAAAACCCAGTACTAAATTTTTCGCCTCAGTCTACAGAGATTTTCAAAGCTATACATAGAGAGTGTAATGTATGTAAGACTGACTACGTCAGCGAGAAACTTTTCCACACACTTCACGGGTTCTTAACAACAGTTCCATGGTACAAAATTATTGAAGTAGTCGCTAATGTCATATAGTAGTGTATCACGGTAAAGATTCTCAAGAAAATCCTCATTACTTTTGCAGATTAGGAAGGTTAACTGGTGAATTTTAGAGAGAAAATCAATACTCTAAGATTATATTTATAGAAATTGCTATGATGCACGATTTAATAGGAAGTGACCCACAAAAACAGTTGTCAATCGCGAATGATCACTAAAATTATTAACACCTGCCAATATACTGTTCCTACAGTCATTATTTAGCGTCAGAAATTGACCTAACCACTAGTGTCAACTGAAAGAGTCGGTGACACGTATCAGTATTTTACACACTAGCTCAGTACAGTCACCATATTATTTATGAACTTAACATACTTGTGCATGATGAACTCCACATTTTTGTGCATAACCGAGATATACACAGACTGCTATGTGATGAATGAAGGAGTAGTATCTCCCAAATTAAGACTAATGTATTCGCGTTTTTGTTTGCATAATGAAGTCGAAATAGATAGAACTAGAATTTTGGTACCACAAGCACGGCCAAGATGAACATTTCAACCGACACTCAGCACCTTGGGACATTTCCCAATGCATGATGTGATGGGCGTACTAGGAAATACCTATTTCGGTGACTATAATTTTTTAACTATCTTTACGGCTCTTCGAATTCGAGAGCATTAGAGGCGTGAAAGAAATGAGGGGCAAGGAACGAGAAAATCTTCGGCCATGGTCTTTTGAAAGAGCCATCCCGGAATTCGCTTGGAGAGGCTTGAGGAAACCATGGAAAACCTAAATTTGGATAGCCGGACATGAATTCGAAGCCAAGTCGTTCGTACCTAAGGCGACGGCCAACACAAAAATCAGTTTTTGTTTTTTTTTTTTAAGTTCTGTTTAGCTACTTGTAAGTATAAAACGGGAACTAATATCAGCCATCACAAAAATAATACATGAAAGCCGATGAGAACCTAAGCAAAAGTAAAAGTAAATCTACCCATAAACTCATTCGGAATATGCCTCATTTTGTTGTGGATGTCAGAGATAAACGTATTTTGCCTAAACCTATGAGGCGCTGTACATTAATTTCATAAGGTGCCGGATTACCCACTACATCTTAAAGTAATTAAAAACCAGTGTTCTGTAAAAAAAATGGAAAACATTTGGAAAAACCTAGGTATCTGTTACTAGTATTCCAAATAATCAGGAAACGCAGCAGAGAACGTATTGCATCCGAATTTGACCACTTCAGTCTCACCACTGCAAAAGTCCACCTACATGAATAGACATTCCCGTAAGTAATTTTGAACCTAGACTTTACGAAAACCAGAATCTCAGTATTTTACAACATATACATAAATTTCAATCGTCCTATAGTATGCCTCACCATTATTAAACCGAGACAAATTTACCGCATCTACATTCCCATAATTAATTATTCAAGCAAACTGAATCAGTAAGGACGTGCTCTGTAGACTCTCATATGGAATTTAGAGAAGTGAGAATTTCTCTGCCAACACGTCTGCATAATCTCTAATACTGCACAATCGTGTTACGAAATACACATACCTTATTAATGTTGTGAGGATATAAAAATAATATGCACCAGCTCATAAACATGACGATCATCTTCTTGATTTTACAGGGTTCTGGACGAGAGGAGGTGTGTTTGTTTTCAAAGAGTTTGGTGTGTACGTAGTGCACTCTGACTTGGTACACATTGTATTTCTGTCGCTTCACAAGCAAGAGCAGGTAACGAAGCAAAATTACGGTCCAATATATTGGAACGCTAAGGGGATCACCTTTCAGTAAGATAAAAACAAAAAGATGCAATAATAGTCGAAGGCTGGGAGAAAACACGGTGATTCCAGAGGATCATTTGGAGATAAGTTTACAGCAATACTGGAGATTTACGTTGCCCATCACTACTTTAACTTATTTAAAAAACTTTTCTGAGAACACATTCCGAAGGACAAATGTTTTGTAACACCATGTATGTTTTTGAAAATGTAATTTTAATAGTCCAATAGAGTGTAAATAAATTAAAAACCAACAAAAAATCAATGTGATATTTCTATTAATATGTGGGTGATGCCACATGCATAAATTCCATCTACACGATGCTTCAAATGTTGTCTCACTATGTAAGGGATGGTGGGGAAAACACAAGTATGCGCTTGATCGCACGCAGGCTGAATTACGCGGTTTGAATGGCGTGGGCTTTGGCCGGTTGGTGCTGCAATTATTATCACTGTATGCTAAAAAAAAATTAAGTACTTTAATTTCCAATATTAATCGTGTAAAGTCCAATGTTGAAATGGAATTATAAGACACTTCACTCACACATTTCAATTATTTTTGCAACGGAGCATGATAATATTCGCCTAACACTGTAACAGACTTCAATAAACTGGTTGTAATACTTTCTAGACTTTAAGTTATGAAGTATTACAACTACTTTCTGATGTTAATGGCCCTGGGTGTTGCAGGAAGAACTCGATCAGATGATCTTGATTCATCGAGAAGCACTCAACTGGCGTAAACAGCGTTGTTGAAAACCAAACAGTTTTCGCCTCAGACGTCGGGAGGGGATAATGTAGTATCAAACTGCAACTCTTCTTTGCAAGTGCTTACTATTGCTACAGAATCCTGAAATTGTACCAACAGCTTGGGTCAGAAACGCTCTCATTATGCGAAACTATTTAGAGTTTATTCACTGTTTCAAATGCCACTCAGACAGCCTGAGCTATTTGATATCACTGCAATTTAACTTGAATGACAAGGAAGACAGTACTACTTTACTTTCCATTTCAGCAGACTGAATGAAGTCGGTCACTACAGAAGTGCATGAGTGTGACGCCAATTTGAATTATGTAATATTTAAATTTCCCTTACGTAACGTCAGATGTCATGTGGTTGTTAGTTCTCGCCAAAATTGGAAGTCCATAACAATTATCCCATCAATAATCGGATTTATCGTCATCAAATGATTGTTAATTTTGTATAATGTTAGCTAAGTATATGTTCTCAAAGATCATGTATGAGTGACGTCACTCGGAAGAGTGAAATATGTTTACGCTGTTCAAATTCCAGGCCCGGTGTCACCTATTTACTGTTATTGCTCTGTTGTTATTGGTAATAGGTAAATTTTTAGTATATATGAATCTTTCTCGAAATCTGCAATACATAACAGCGAAAACCGCCTGAAATTTCGTCCATTAGTTCTCGAATTTAGTGCTGTTATATACACAGGCATTCATCGGATTTTATTGTGTATGTAGATTTAATCTGCAAACAACTTGACTGTAAACCATCATAGAAATCATTCACTAGAATGAGCAGCAGTGGTCCTAACACAGTAGCTGAAGGCACTCCCGTTTTCACTCCACCTCTTTTTATACTGCATTCCATACTCTACTTTGCCAATATATTGTCTCTGCTTTGCTGCCTGCCATTTAAGAATAACTCTACTCAGCAAGCTGATTTTTCATCCACTCCAATTGTTTATAGGTTACATACTTTTAGGATATTGTTTACTCTATCAAATGCCTTGGAGAGATCCAGATCTACACCATAAATTTCTCTTTCCATGTCGAGATTATCCCGTATTATCTTCCATATCAACGTCACTAATAAACGTATGTGTTTTTGCCTTACAGAGTGAAACATGTCTCTCTTCGACTTTGTTCTCATTAATCACCGGCTGCTGATCATGCACCTCGCTACGTGTTCCCTATCTATGTCTAATCCTGTCTTGTGGGCCTGCAAGCTGATTGGACTGACGCCATTCTCCGTGGATTGGAGAACATATTTGGTGAAGACCGGCACCCTGGAGAGAGTCATTGCATTTGTAACCATACTTATTTCTGCTTACTTTTGCATTACAGACGTAGTTAACATACAATACTTCTCTCGGCCTATCGTTTGCTGGGTGTTGTTTGTTATATATATTATGCAATTTGTTTTGCCCATAACAGCCGAGTGTTACTGCATCACTGCAAAGTACAAAACATTGTTAGCTCTTTTCAGGTAATGTGATTCGATTCTTTTCTCCAAACAAGCTGACTTATCGACGGTAGTCAGGCGATCAGTTGTGATTAATTTTGTGGTACTAATCTTCGTACATTTTTAAACCCATACTTTCGGGTAATAAACCAAAGAGATTTATCGCTTGCTTGTAGAATGGTTTGTTGGGCAATGAGCTTGCAATTTTTCGTACTTAATACGTTAAAGAACCTGAATTTGACCCTACTAGTAAAGTCGAAGTTTATGAGATTGACATCAGTTATAAGCAATTATAGCGCTGGGTTCTCCTTTTACAAGGGAAAACTATATTTGCCGCATGTCGTTTCTAAAAAGAAACTTATATGTCAGGACAAGTAGCATTAACATTAACGTCAACGAAGATGCTCCTGATATCCGCTCACTCATGAAGATACCCATCAGTCTTTGCGATGTTGTGGACTTTATAGTCGGAATTCACCAATATTTCCTAACGATCTTCCTCTTGCCGAATCTGTGCACTTCCGTTATTGCTTCTATCTTCTGGAACACATTACTTTAGAGTTGTGTTTTCTGTTGATTCCTTGCCTGTGTATTTCCTAGTATCATTGAATTGCGTTTGTCTTTTGTTGATGGTGGTGCCGCCTCACGTCACAGCAGCTGCCGCCAAGATGTTCTGAGGGTGATCTGGCAGCGGCTGCCGACCCCAGCTGAGGGCAGCGCGGAAGAAGCACAGCTGCGTCAGTTCACCCTGTTGGCGCGTCACCGCCGAGTAGACTTCACTCTGTTTGGTGTCGTCACTGTGGACTTGCGTCTGCTGGACGGCTTCGTTTCCCTCGTTACTAATTACTCCGTGACAGTGATCACCTTTAGTGGTAGCTGTTAATGATGTTTCACCCACTTCACCTTTGTAACATTCAGAGTCATCGATGAATTATTGCAAAGCTCGTTGCACCTGATTAAATAACTGCATTTCAAATTTGGTCAAATTTTTCAATTGTATAATTATTTAAGAAATTTATTTATTTTTACCAGTTTTATTAGAAATAAATATTTTTTCGTCGTCTGTGACTCACTGGTAATGACTAATTCAGACATTCATTGTGTATTGTTTGGATATATAGCAGTACACAACAAAAGATTCTTTAATTACACGCAATAAATATTTACAAACGTATTTATATATTTAAAATTTGGTTTAAACCAAATAGGATCCATATAAATAGCTTCACGTTGTTTTTGCCGTGTCATCTATATCCGACAGTAGTAACCACTAGACCAATAGTTTCTTTTTTCATTTTCTGTTTTGGCTTTGAGATTTCAGCTAATATGTAATCTACTAAGTTCTATCAGGTATTAGTTTTTTCCAATACACCTCAAGAAGTTTGTTTCAATGCATTAGAGGGAATTTTCAGCTTCAGAGTACGAACTTGTTTAATTATCCCAGACAACTTCTTTTCGTCAATGAGTGAGTGAGTGACCAACATACCTGTTGATGCAGGCCCCCTCAATGGGAAATTGAAATTGGTTGGTTTCTCCAATATAAGAGTGTTCATAAGTTTTGGTTACTGCATGTGTGGATGGTTGTAGGAAGTGCGTGTTCAGTGTTGTGTAGTCTTTGTGATGTTGATTAGAGATGAAAGAAACGAGAGGCATAAACATTTTACGATTCCTTACAAAGCTGTTGTTCCTAATGACATCAACGGACCCGCCAAGTTCAAAGACCCCCACCACCGGGCCATGACCTCACTCCATATGCACTGTGAAGAGGTTTTGGATTTAACAATGTAGTGCTAACACAAACATCAATAAAATTATATAAAAAGCAGCACATTTAGTAAACGTTGTGGTGGTTAGCAATCGTACATCACCATCTCTCTTACCCTGCCAGCCTAGTATCAAATTTTTGTTAAAAAATTTGTAATTTAAACAAACGCAATAACATATCTGACGAAAGGATTACGCTGCTTGAGGACTCATTACACTACTGTAAGTTAGAAAGAAATTTTTTACAAACTTCAAAGTTTCAGAAACGATATAGTTACTGGACAAATTCTGACACATATTTATTGTAGCTTGCGAAGATAATCGCTCTTAACCACCCCGAACGTAAATTTCAAATTCGTGATAGAAACTTTTTTCCCATTGAAAATTCTTTTATTTCTGTGATTTTTTTAGCTTTAACCTTCATCAACAACGAGGTCGTTAGAGGAGGATCGGGAAGTAATTTGATTAAGTCATTGTAAAGGCATTATCCCAACATTTTCGTGGAGTCATTTCGACAAAGTGTGCGCTACCGTTTTCTTTCTGAAGAGTGTTTGCTGTCTACACATTAACATTACTAGATTTCTGTCAGATAAATTTTCAAAACCTTCTGAGACAATTACATGCCTCCGCGGAATATTAAACACATAGACGAATTTATCACATATAGCTGATCTCAGTTAAGTTAGATGAAATATCCTCGACTTCATCGGGGAACAGAACCGGCCGTACCGGAAGCAGTCAGAAGTTGTATATCCAGCTCATAAATACAATTTTAAAAATTCTCTCTGAGTCCTAGACCAATGTTCGAAACTAAAATATCTTTTTCAAGAAGACTCTGTTCGTAAGAGCTATTCTGCTTTTAACCTTCTGCCTGTTTCTTAAATAACAGAATTCTCCTTCTTTTGCTATTACATCTGATCCTCTGATTCTCATTTCTGCCATATTTTATGACTTTTGTCTTATACTGTCTTATATTGGTTTATATTTAGTCCAAATTCTTCCTACAGTATTATATTCATGCCATTCGGTAATGTATCAGTATCCTCTTATGTTTCGCTACCAGGACGCCGTAAGCATATCGTAGTATACTGATTGCTTCTTCTTGAACACTTATGCCACATTCAAATTTTTTTACTACCTTTAGTTCCTCGATTAAAGAAAAGTTGATTACTAATAGGGATAAAGTACCGTACTATATTGTCTCACACTGCTTAACTAAAGTGTGTCTCGTAGTTCTTTTACCATAGCCACCTGATTTTTATATACATTATAAATCATTCTTCTATCTCTATTTTAAACATAAAATTTTGAATATCTTACCCTACCTCACATTATCAAAAGCTGTTTCTAACTTAAATCAACAAATGTCATGAAGGTTTACTTGTTTTTTGGACACGCCATTCCATTATTAATATTAAAGCCAGAATAGTCTCTCTTATACCTTAGTTTTACCTAAATCCAAACTGATCTTCGTCTAATATCTATTACCTCTTCTGTTATCTCTTCTGTTCTTCTATATAGTAAACTAGCCAGAAATTTTGAAACATATGACATTATTGTTACAGTGTGATAATTTTGACATTTGTCAGCTAAATCTTTCTTTGACAGTGTGAAGATGATACTTCTAATAAAATCCCTCCTGTTTCGTTTTGAAATCAGTTTAGATAACATTTAGATTCCTTCTTCTCCTAGATATTCTGCATGAATCTTGTCAATTATAAATGTCTTATTAGAGTTTAAATCTTTCAAGGTTCTATCAAATTCTGTCCTTAAAGGAGGATTTCGTACATCATCAGTGACGACATCGTCTTGTCTTTCCAGCACTCCATATCTCCAAAATTATGTCTGATTTTCCTGTATGCCGTATCTACTTTACCTACGAACATTTACTTTTCTACTGTTCACTGTTTGTTTTGCTTTCTTATATTTCCTGTTTATTTTATTTCTAAAATATCTTTACTGGTCTCATCCTACTTCACACTGAACATTTATGTGTCATCGCCTTTAATAAATAAACTACAAAATTTCTTTTGTGTTCCAAAGTTTTCGTCCAGTTTCTTTTCTAATACCTAATGATTCTTTATGAACTATGATTGTCTCTCACTTCGCTCATTGCATTCCATTATTCTTCTATTTAATTCCCTTCTGGATTATTTCATGGCTATAATCACTCCAATTTTTTCTCTCATGTGAGATTCTTTCGGTTTGTTCACTTAAATCCTGTTTTGGCTGCATTGACTCTTTATTTCCTTGAATTTCAGCCCGGGTACGTCATAAATATTTCTTGTTATCCGTCTTGCTATTTTTTGTTTTAGACTTGAAAACAAAAAAAATTAGTCTTACCAATTGGTTGCTAACCAAGAGGTAACAAGTCTGGCTGTGGAGCTGCCACATTGAAGTTTCCATACCAGCATTTGATTTTCTGTAGCGCAGAAACAGCCTCACGAAGGGAAAGCAAAAATGTGTGGAACGGAAGAAATCTGAGGGCAGGAACCAACGAAGACATCCACTTTGACCGGCCGGAATCACAATTGGTTCCTTCTGAGTGATAGCGGGAATCCCTCATGTATTACAAGAGTGCAACATTCTGGAGCGCTGGAAGTCACCGCTGCAGTCGGTTCCAAGAGCGTTACTACTCGAGTAATGTGTGTAGTTCTACTGGCCATTTGGAAATTTGAAGACCTCCCACGAGATACGTTTCATAAATGGAGCAGTTAACGTGTTCAATATAAAGATAGTTTTCATAAATAGAATAGTAAGGATTTCTGGTTTTGATGTATTAGAGGTTTATAATTTTTTTCCTGAACTAGTTACTCTTGCATTCGTGGTGCTATATATACAGAACTATTTTTGCATTTATTTTTATCTGTAGTATGTTTTCAAATAAATAAGCTATAGCGACCCAGTTAAGAATCTAGATGCTGGATCAAAATGGAAAGAAAATTTGATTAAAAAACTAAAAAAGAAAAATACGAGTTCAAATGCCTTAACTTCTACTACACAGACGGAAAAAAAAATCCCAACACCAAGAAAAAATTATTGTAGAGTAATGAAATTTGGACAATGCATTTGTCAAGTTAACATGTTTAATTGATTAAATTTTCAAGATCACAGGTTAATTTAAGCTCAAGAAAATGCATTTCAAATGTGAAATACTGTTAAATTAATAGCCGGTGTAACCTCCAGAATTTTGAATGCAAGCCTGCAAACGTGAATGCATTGTGTCATACAGGTTTCGAATGTCACTTTGTGGTATGGAGTTCCATGCTTGTTGTACTTGTGCTGTCAATACTGGGACGGTCAGTGCTGGCTGTGGATGATGCTGGAGTTGTCGTCCAATGATATCCCATACGTGTTCAATTGGAGACAGATCTGGTGATCTCGCAGGCCAAGGTAACATGTCGACACTCTGTAGAGCACGTTGCGAGACAACAGCGGTATGAGGGCGAGCGTTATCCTGTTGAAAAACTCCCCCTTGAATGCTGTTCATGAATGGCAGCACTACAGGTTGAATTACCAGACTGACGTACAAATTTGCAGTCAGTGTGTTTGGTATAACCACAAGAGTGCTCCTGCTGTCATAGGAAATTGCTCCCCAGACCATGACTCCAGGTGTAGGTCCAGTGTGTCTAGGCCGCAGACAGTTTGGTTGCAGGCGTTCCCCTGGCCTCCTTCTGACCAACACTCGGCCATCACTGGCACCAAGGCAGAACCTGCTTTCATCAGAAAACACAACAGATCTCCACTCCGTCCTCCAATGAGCTCTGGCTTGACACCACTGGAGTCGCAAACGGCGATGGCTTGTAGTCAGTGGAATGCACGCTACAGGGCGCCTGGCTCGGAGCTGTCCTTGAAGTAACCGATTTCTAACAGTTCGTTGTGTCACTGTGGTACCAACTGCAGCTCGAATTTCTGCCGCAGACGCAGTACGATGCGCCACAGCTGTACGCCGAATACGGCGGTCTTCCCTCTCAGTAGTGCCACGTGGCCTCCCGGAACCCGGTCTTCTTGAGGCAGTACCATCCCTTGACCACTGCACCCAACAATCATGCACAGTGGATACATTCCGGCCAAGTCTTTCTGCAATATCGCGAAAAGAAAATCCACCTTCTCGTAGCCCTATTACACGACCTCGTTCAAACTCGGTGAGCTGTTGATAATGGCTTCTTCGTCTTCTTAAAGGCATTCTTGGCTAACATCAACTCACTATGTCAAATCTCAGCGGTAAATAACGTTCACAAACTTTACAGCGCGTATTTAAAGCAAACCTGATTTGCAAGCTCTGAGTAGCGCTACTAGCGCCACACTTATGCGCGAAGCGCGAAATTTGAATCGATGTCATCTTTCAGATGTATAAACACGCCTACCAAATTTCGTTTATCTAACACAAGTCTTTCTTGGTGTTGGGATTTTTTTTCCGTCTGTGTATTTTGTTTCTTGTTTGTTTTTACAGAACATACAAGATGAGTGATATACGGTACCAAGATACTAACAGACAATTGCCCCCCCCCCCCAAAGAACTTTCATGGTACGAATTAAAAGACGGTAGTCATCTAACCTTCCCTTGTCTCATCGAACGTAGTAACTTAATCGATGATGGACGGCATTTCATTAATTACAATCAGCTAAGTGCTGCTAGACAGTATCTTACTGCGGGAAGTCAGCAGAAACATGGAACTAGTGGCAATTTAGAACTCAAGAGGCTCATACATAATCGTTTAAATAAGGAATTTTCGCTTTGTTTTATTGTAAGTATTTATGCAATACGTGAAATTATGAATATTACAAAACATATAATGCTGAATGATAGTGGAAATGTACTTGAATTATTTCTATTCAGCAGTACATAATTAATTATTCTGACTCATTTTGCTGTTGATTTACAACTTAAGTAAAATCCTTGATCATATTAATGTATATGTACTGGAAAAGCTATTTCCACAAGCCTAGATATTGAATAGTAGTCTTACCTACGAAATTCTTTAATCTTATTTCAACGGATTAGAGAGTCTTATTAATAACAGTTACCTTTGCTGACCAATTTTCTGAAGTACGCAGTTTATTTTGATGAAATTAACATCTTGAAAGATTCACACTTGCATCACACACTTCGAATAACAATTTGTGGTAATGAGTTTACTTGCGTTTGTCATTTACCCGAGTTAATGAATTATTAAATGCGCCAAAACAGAAACAGTGGTTACGCTTACCGATATCGTATTCCCAAAATGATGTTTTTTAAGTAGACCACACACTGGCCTCGCATTGCAAGGGCCGCCGGTTCGAGTCCGGCCTTGGGAATGGGTGATTTTAATTACGTGTTGTGTTAGTCTTGTGCTGTCCTCGCTTAAGAGTCCACAATATCATACTGAAAGCTTGATACAGCAATTGGTACATAAACAAATTAGAGCTGAGTAAATTGTCGTAAAGACCAAAAGCAATATTAAAAAAAAAAACAGACTTGCAACAAATAGTATATTTGGCTGTACACTGAACACCGAATATTCTGCAGACTTTCTGGCCGAATAGCAAAAGTATTCGACCATTGTATGGCCAAAATCTGTGTTTCTCGCCCGCTTGTTCAAGAATCGTTATCTCCCACCATTATGTGCCTGTTTTAACATGCTTGAGGTATGGTCTCAAATATCGACGTTGATTTATTTGTGACAGATTCATTTCTTTTCCTTTAAGAATATCGTTTATTGCGCTAAAACGAGGTGTGAAGGTGGAAAAGCTCTCTTGGCGATAGTTCATAATACAGGTTAAGCAACAGGCCCGAAATACTGATACCACTTCCTGAACTGAGCCTTAGGCTGGCCCGTACAGTGGACACTTATCCGTGCGAATAATACTCGTGCATGAACGGTTCGCTCCAATCTAAAGGCAGGGAATGTAAAGTGACTCCGTCCACTGCGATCACTTAGATCGCGAGAATAAGCGATTCGCTGGATGTATATTGAGAAACTGATTGTTCTCGTTGAAGAAAGAGCCGCTTATTGGGACGAAAAATTACGCCAGTACCACCAGAAATGAAGCTGTGGGAGAAAAAATGAAGCCGAAATTAATCTACCACATAATTAGTTATATTATCTATCCAAGTGTTTAAAGAAAATATGGCTTAGTTCATTTCCCATAGTTTATCACAGTCCCTTTTCCTCGAATTTAGCTTGAAATTGTTTCTTTCTAATTTCCCTTCGGGATGAGTGATTCAGTTGCCCTTTCGAATTATTTTTTAGTTCACTTTTCAAACAATTTTTTTTCTTAACATTAAACTATTTTTAAATTTACCAGCATATTTTCAAAAGTTAAATAATTAAATAAAATTAAAAAGTTAAATAATTAATTTATTATAAGATTGAAATTATAAATAATGCATTTCTTCAAACGCAGATCTTTCTACTAGGATCCTCCGTGAACACATATTTTCTTCTTTCGAGTCGATAAAGATGAAGGACTATCTTTTGATAACACTTAGCTTAATGTAGTTATGTGCGTGTATTATTCGTCCATTCTCCTTTTATTCAAGTCTCCTCTTAATCAGAATTATTGATCCCAACATGAATAATTGCAGTTCAATTTAGTTCAGGAAAAGGCATTGCTGCAGTTCTTTCCGGCACAAGCTCCGAGTACAACGGATAACTGCCGGCAGAGTTGCGTGATACTGCTTAGAGTGGACGGGGTATCTTCGCGCCAACACAGTTCGCACGAATACAGGCGTATTAACGCGATCATTTTTCGCTCCACTGGACGGCCAGCCTAAAGTTGTTCGATATTGAATATTTCGATCAATTCTTCAACGGTACCATATGAATCGATAACTGAATGCGGTATTTCCATACCCAAAACATCCTCAAATATCTTTTTTTTAACTTCTTTACGTCTCTCAACAGTGAGGTCTTTAGAGACGGGAAAGGATGGGGGCAAGGAATGGGAAGCAATTCGGCCATGGCCTTTTTAAGGAAGCATCCCGGCATTTGCCTGGAGTGATTTGGGAAACCAGGGATAACCCAAATCTGGATGCCCGGACGGGGATTCGAACTGCCGTCCTCCCGAATGCGACGCCAGAACGCTATCCGTTACACCACCACCCTCGGTCCTCAAATATGGTTTTTTAGTCTGTGAGAAGGGCATTTAGGCTAAATATTGAACATAGTCCGAAACTTCATCATCCTCGACAATTGTCGTTGAGAAGTTGGGGAACTGGGAAAATTCGTGGGGTCCAATGTTTTGCTTAAAAAGATTAATTTTGGCATAAAAAGTTTAAATTATTGTCTTTATTTTATTAAATTAAAGTCAACACCATTATAATTAATAAATAAAGCCACATATTGCTTCCATTTCATCTATGCCAAAAATCTTTACGACATGCCTGAACTGATGATGAGTGTAGGTGGACCCCCGATTTTCATCTCGTGGACAACCAAATTTCCTTGTTGCCAAAGTGGGGTCAATATCGACCACTATGGGAATCATTGCTCTATTTTTAGAGATAAACTTCACCACATCCATCAGACCGACACCGCACCGTCACCGTCTAAAAGTAGACCAAACTATAATCGCTGTAGATGACGTTGGGTGTCGGCCGAGAGTCGGATGGCAATGCAATGGTTTAGAAGAGTGATAAATAGCACTTTGTGGCGTTATGCCGCCCTTACCTTTCAGACAAAATAATTCCAGAAATATACTAAAGATAGTAGAGACAATTAAAAAAAATGATTTCACATATGACATATGGACTTGTTTGCATAATTACATCAGATTTTCTTAAGTTTTACTGAGCAATTTATTGATTGTGAATTCAATGTCAAACATATCGTTCTTAGCACCAAGCATTTTGAAGGATACCATAAAACATTGCGGTTTCTCTACAAAAAATAGCAAGTTTTTGAGACATCCAGCTGATAAAAATTAATGTTGTCATTCATGATTACGAAAGAAACACAGTAAAAGCAGTCAGTAATGCAGGGTTGCCCTCAGTTCGTTGCTTCATTCATACTCTCCAATTAACTGCCGTCGATTGTGTGAAAGCTCAGTCAGAAGTGAAGGAAATGTTAGCTACAGGGAAGAGGATCGTGAATTATCTCAATCATTCCGGTACTGCACAAAAAACTGCATGCAATCCAAAAGGAAATGGATTACCCATAGCATGAATTTCAATACGCTGTGAAATTCCTCCTATTATATGCTTGCATGTCTAATGGAACAAAAACCTGCCATTTCAGCCTATCCCACGGATTGCAAAATTGCCAATGTGACTGCTGCAATATGGGAGCTTTTAGAACAAATTTTGAAATTGCTACAACCATTTGAGGAACTAACTAAAATCACAAGTTCCGGGTATGCAGGCATTTATTAAATTATTCAGTCTGTTATTACTCTAATACAATTTTGCGATAAAACTAACATACCAGAGCCAGCGCCCAAGTTAAGCCAAACGAGACTTGTCTTGCAATCAGTATTGAACGAACGGTTTGAAGAAATTACCACAAGTAAAAATTATTTGTTGGCAACCACTTTAGACCCATGCTTCAAAATAAATATTTTCACTAGTTAACTGCAAAGAGAAAAGGCAAAGCTTTATATTTTGATCGATGGCCTAAAGACGTACTATGAAACAAGCAGCGACGGCAGCGCGAATTCGTCCCCTATTCAGTCCAAGAGGATGAGAAAAGGAGAGTCGGTTTGAAGTCAGAGTACTCACTCATTTTTTATGGATTACATCGAAGAGATTGTTGCAGAGAAAATTACGACCAATACAGGGATATAGAAAGAAAAAAGTTCAGTTGCAACTGTATTTAATTATTAATAATGTCATGATGATCCACACATTTGGTGGCATTGCTTTCCATGTTTGACAGAATTTGCAGCAAAATACTTGTCCGCGCCAGGAAGCAGTGTTTATTCCGAGAGAATTTTCTCTGAAGCTCGGAATGTCTACGAGAAAAACAGAAGTAAACTACTGCCTGACACAATTCAGAAAAATTAATATTTCTGCATCACAATCTTCCACTCTTAAATTTCTATTATGATGATTCAAGCAAATAGATATTTAATATTTTAGTTAATTTGGCTTTGACATTGTGGAAGTTGATTATGCACGATTATTTTTATAATTATAAGTAAAATATATTATCGTATAATGAATCAATTATTTTATTTCAGGCAATTATCCAACTGCAAAAATTATTAAGTATTCGCTATTCGGCCGAATTGTATCTAGATACTGGGCATCCGGCCGAATAGGATAAAAGTGGCTGAGTACCGGATAGTTGCGTAATAATCGTTGTAACCTTATTTGTAACAGTATTGAGTTATTCACCGGTTAATAACCACAGCAGGTATATTCATACGACCCTCAGGTCTTACCTGGATGATGCTATTGTGGCACCTGCACTTAATTTATTGAGAAGAATTGAATAAAAGCGTGAAGTGCTTTTAAGAAACAAAGCTTGTCATATGACAACAACATTTACTACCCAGAATCTGGGGTTTTCATGGCCGAAGATTTTAGGAAATATTTATTTAATTTCAACGTCAAAAAAAACTAATTGATTCGCATATCGACAATGTTAATGTGGTGTATGTATCATACAGTTTCACGTTGGACTTAGCGTTTTTAAGAAATGAAGTCACCACGTATAAGAAATATGTTAAGTCATTCGTAAAACTTTTCTTCAGTGTTTAACTCACTCAGATTAAATACAAATGATTAGATGAGAGGGAAACCACAGATAATCAAAACTTGTATAGCCGGTCGGGGATTTGAACCCGCAGTTTTTGATAGGCTAGAAGTGTTGAGTCTAATCACAGCTTGTAGAGTGTATAATGATACATATCACTATTTACACAGCAAGGTTTACGATTAAGCCATTTTTTCGTTTCTTAGAAGTCGCATGGTGGAAGGAACACGCTTAACCCAATGAAAACTTCAAGGTTTTGTACGATTATAACGCTGAGGAGATATTTAGGGTTGAAGGTAAGAAAATATGGATTTATTGATTAGGATCAGTTTAATCAGTGGTAGCTAAAATTGTGACAGTCAGGCTCAGGAAAGACAAAATCTCTCCAATTACTATTCAGTTCTCAAATAATAATAGCTACTAGCTGACCCGGCAATGCTTCACTATTGCTGGACTTGAGTAGGCACATAGATTAAATGAAAAAATATTTACATATAAATTTTAAACTGCTGTTTCATTCATTTTCAGTTGGAAAGGGTGAGAGGGGATGCGCTTTTGAGGCAGTATTTTTCTGTTTGTTTCAAAGTTTAAGTGTACAAATTCTTATCTAAATCTGATAAAAAATGTGATTTGCCTAAATTATGGGGTAAAAACATAATGGGGATGGAAAGGGGGAGAGGGGATGAATATTCGGAAATCATACGTAGGCAGTATTTTTCTGTTTGTTTTAAAGTATAAGTGTACAAATTGTTATCTAAATCGGATAAAAAATGTGGTTTGCCTAAATTATGGGGTAAAAACGTAATGGGGGTGGAAAGGGGGAGAGGGGATGAATATTCGGAAAACATACGTAGGCAGTATTTTTCTGTTTTTTTTTTTTAAAGTATAAGTGTACAAATTCCTATCTAAATCGGATAAAAAATGTGGTATTGCCTAAATTATGGGGTGAAAAAATTGTGGAGGTGGAAAGGGGGCGAGGGGATTAGTATTCGGAAACCGTATGTAGGCAGTATTTTTATGTTTGTTTTAAAGTATAAGTGTGCAAATTCCTATCTAAATCGGATAAAAAATGTGGTTTTACCTAAATTATGGGGTGTTATGGGGAATAGGGGGTGACTTTTTTGAAATTTTTTTTTCACAGGAACCTGCGCAGACACACACTCGAAAACTCTCCAAAGTTTCATTGCAATCTGATAAATGGTATAGGAATGCATAGAAGACGAACAAACCCACAAACATTGATTTTTATATATAAGACTAGCTGACCCGGCAATGCTTCACTATTGCTGGACTTGAGTAGGCACATAGATTAAATGAAAAAATATTTACATATAAATTTTAAACTGCTGTTTCATTCATTTTCAGTTAGAAAGGGTGAGAGGGGATGCGCTTTGGAAAACATATGGAGGCAGTATTTTGCTGTTTGTTTCAAAGTATAAGTGTACAAATTCTCATCTAAATCTGATAAAAAATGTGGTATTGCCTAAATTATGGGGTAAAAACGTAATGGGGTTGGAAATGGGGAGAGGGGATGAATATTCGGAAACCATACGTAGGCAGTATTTTTCTGTTTGTTTTAAAGTATAAGCGTACAAATTCTTATCTAAATCGGATAAAAAATGTGCTTTGCCTAAATTATGGGGTAAAACGTAATGGGGTTGGAAAGGGGGAGAGGGGATGAATATTCGGAAACCATACGTAGGCAGTATTTTTATGTTTGTTTTAAAGTATAAGTGTACAAATTCTTATCTAAATCGGATAAAAAATGTGGTATTGCCTAAATTATGGGGTGAAAAAATTATGGGGGGTGGAAAGGGGGCGAGGGGATTAATATTCGGAAACCGTATGTAGGCAGTATTTTTATGTTTGTTTTAAAGTATAAGTGTACAAATTTCTATCTAAATCGGATAAAAAATGTGGTTTTGCCTAAATTATGGGGTGTTATGGGGAATAGGGGGTGACTTTTTGGAATTTTTTTTCATAGGAACCTTCGCAGACGCACACTCGAAAACTCTCCACAGTTTCATTGCAATCTGATAAATGGTATAGGAATGCATAGAAGACGAACACACAAACATTGATTTTTATATATAAGACTAGCTTACCCGGCAATGCTTCACTATTGCTGGACTTGAGTAGGCACATAGATTAAATGAAAAAATATTTACATATAAATTTTAAACTGCTGTTTCATTCATTGTCAGTTGGAAAGGGTGAGAGGGGATGCGCTTTGGAAAAAATATGCAGGCAGTATTTTTCTCTTTGTTTCAAAGTATAAGTGTGCAAATTCCCATTGAAATCTGATGAAATATGTGGTTTTGTCTTAATTATGGGGAGGATGGGTGGGTTTTTTAATTTTTTTTTTTTTTGACATGAACCTTCTCTATCATCCCGTCGACAACTCACCAAAGCTTCACCGTAACCGGACGAACGGTTTGCGGGTTTGTTTAAATTATGGGGTGTTATGGGGAAGAGGGGGGAATTAAGGTGGTGGAAAGAGAGGAGAGGGATTGGGTTTTTGTGAAATTAATGTGTACAGTATTTCTCCATCTTCTTTAAAGTATAAGTGTACAAATTCATATCTAAATCGGATAAAATATGTGGTTTGCCTAAATTATGGGGTAAAAACGTAATGGGGTTGGAAAGGGGGAGAGGGGATGGATATTCGGAAACCATACGTAGGCAGTATTTTTCTGTTTGTTTTAAAGTATAAATGTACAAATTCTTATCTAAATCGGGTAAAAAATGTGGTTTGCCTAAATTATGGGGTAAAATGTAATGGGGTTGGAAAGGGGATGAATATTCGGAAACCATATGTAGGCGATATTTTTCTGTGTGTTTTAAAGTATAAGTGTACAAATTCCTATCTAAATCAGATAAAAAATGTGGTTTGCCTAAATTATGGGGTGAAAAAATTATGGGGGTGGAAATGGGGCGAGGGGATTAATATTCGGAAACCGTATGTAGGCAGTATTTTTATGTTTGTTTTAAAGTATAAGTGTACAAATTCCTATCTAAATCGGATAAAAAATGTGGTTTGCCTAAATTGTAGGGTAAAAATGTAATGGGGTTAGAAATTGGGAGAGGGGATGAATATTCGGAAACCATAAGTAGGCAGTATTTTCCTGTTTGTTTCAAAGTATAAGTATACAAATTTTTATCTAAATCGGATATAAAATGTGGTTTGCCTAAATTATGGGGTGAAACGTAATGGGGTTGGAAAAGGGGAGAGGGGATGAATATTCGGAAACCATAAGCAGGCAGTATTTTTCTGTTTGTTTTAAATTATAAGTGTACAAATTCTTATCTAAATCCGATAAAAAATGTGGTTTGCCTAAATTATGGGGTGAAAACGTAATGGGGTTGGAAAGGGGGAGAGGGGATGAATATTCGGAAACCATACGTATGCAGTATTTTTCTGTTTGTTTTAAAGTATAAGTGTACAAATTCTTATCTAAATCGGATAAAAAATGTGGTTTGCCTAAATTATGGGGTGAAAAAATTATGGGGGTGGAAATGGGGCGAGGGGATTAATATTCGGAAACCGTATGTAGGCAGTATTTTTATGTTTGTTTTAAAGTATAAGTGTACAAATTCCTATCTAAATCGGATAAAAAATGTGGTTTGCCTAAATTATAGGGTAAAAATGTAATGGGGTTAGAAATTGGGAGAGGGGATGAATATTCGGAAACCATAAGTAGGCAGTATTTTTCTGTTTGTTTCAAAGTATAAGTATACAAATTTTTATCTAAATCGGATATAAAATGTGGTTGCCTAAATTATGGGGTGAAAACGTAATGGGGTTGGAAAGGGGGAGAGGGGATGAATATTCGGAAACCATGCGCAGGCAGTATTTTTCTGTTTGTTTTAAATTATAAGTGTACAAATTCTTATCTAAATCCGATAAAAAATGTGGTTTGCCTAAATTATGGGGTGAAAACGTAAGGGGGTTGGAAAGGGGGACAGGGGATGAATATTTGGAAACCATACATAGGTAGTATTTTTCTGTTTGTTTTAAAGTATAAGTGTACAAATTTTTATCTAAAACGGATAAAAAATGTGGTTTCCCCAAATTATGGGGTGAAAATGTAATGGGGTTGGAAAGGGGGAGAGGGGATGAATTTCGGAAACCATACGTAGGCAGTATTTTTCTGTTAGTTTTAAAGTATAAGTGTACAAATTCTTATCTAAAACGGATAAAAAATGTGGTTTCCCCAAATTATGAGGTAAAAACGTAATGGGGGTGGAAAGGGGGAGAGGGGATGAATATTCGGATACCATATGTAGGCTGTATTTTTCTGTTTGTTTTAAAGTATAAGTGTACAAATTCTTATCCAAATCGGATAAAAAATGTGGTTTGCCTAAATTATGGGGTAAAAACGTAATGGGGTTGGAAAGGGGAGAGGGGATGAATATTCGGAAACCATACGTAGGCTGTATTTTTCTGTTTGTTTTAAAGTATAAGTGTACAAATTCTTATCTAAATCGGATAAGAAATGTGGTTTGCCTAAATTATGGGGTGAAAACGTAATGGGGTGGAAAGGGGGAGAGGGGATGAATATTCGGAAACCATACGTAGGCTGTATTTTTCTGTTTGTTTTAAAGTATAAGTGTACAAATTCTTATCTAAATCCGATAAAAAATGTGGTTTGCCTAAATTATGTGGTGAAAACGTAATGGGGTTGGAAAGGGGGAGAGGGGATGAATATTCGGGAACCATACGTAGGCAGTATTTTTCTGTTTGTTTTAAAGTAAAAGTGTACAAATTCTTATCTAAATCGGATAAAAAAATGTGGTTTGCCTAAATTATGGGGTGAAAACGTATTGGGGTTGGAAAGGGGGAGAGGGGATGAATATTCGGGAACCATATGTTGGCAGTATTTTTCTGTTTGTTTTAAAGTATAAGTGTACAAATTCCTATCTAAATCGGATAAAAAATGTGGTATTGCCTAAAATATGGGGGTGGATATGGGGCGAGGGGATTAATATTCGGAAACCGTATGTAGGCAGTATTTTTATGTTTGTTTTAAAGTATAAGTGTACAAATTCCTATCTAAATCGGATAAAAAATGTGGTTTTGCCTAAACTATGGGGTGTTATGGGGAATAGGGGGCGACTTTTTGGAATTTTTTTTTCGCAGGAACCTTCGTTGGCGCACACTCGAAAACTCTCCAAAGTTTCATTGCAATCTGATAAATGGTACAGGAACGCATAGAAGACGAACATACAAACAAACAAACATTGATTTTTATATATAAGATAAGATAATACACCGAGGTCTTGCCTTTAGCAGTGTCACCTAAACCTCGGCAGCGTAATAGTAGCGTACCAGCTCTGGGTCATCGGTTCAAGACTAGCCTAGGACATATGCGGTTTCGATTAAGCGTTTTACATGTTTGTGTCTCTATTTCTCCGCGTATTTAAACAAGGTGTGTAGTGGGTATTGGCCTGGAGTGATTTTAGGAAACCATTCAAAAACTGAAACCTGTATGGTTGGACGGTGATTCGAAGTTGCATCTCCCTGAATGTGAGGCCACATTGTTACCGCTCGCCCACCCGCCTCGGCCCTCTATCATCGCAAAACCCTCTATAAGGAATTCAACCATGAATTTTTTAAGTAACCCTTCTGGCATTCACTTGGAGTAATTTAAATAGATTATGGAGTTTGGATGGCCGGATGAGGATTTGAATCCATATTCTACGATCAATGTACGAGACTATTGATCTATATGTTGAAGCTTAGTGAATTACGCTGAAGACAGCGGCATACTGCATCTTGTCTTTAATGCTAAATAGGGACAAACTTTACGACCTACTTCGTTTCTAAGGATGATTGAAGTCGGACACTACGTACAAGTTTTGTTCATATGTAGTTAAAGTCTGGTGCCTCTGTTTTACGTAACTTCGTAATTTATTGTTAAAAATAACTTTATTCTCTTCGAGCACGGTCGCCTTTCTCCTTTAGTTTTTATTTTTTTTTTATGGAAAACATCTAACTATGAAAAGATGCAAAAACCATTAATTGTTCTTGTGATAACTTTTATTCAATCAGTTAATTATTTCACATTTTTCCACCAACACCAACAGAAACTAAAAACCATTACTTCTATATCGGACTTCTTCCTGATACTTCCCGGTTCATATATCAAATTTGCGAACTTAAGACAACGACTCAGCCCTATAGGGTCAAATCATGTCGCTCATAGCAACCGACCTAATCTAAAACAACAACAGCGCGGATGAACAAACTTCAAACAATATATGTATATAAGTATGCTTGCATACCATGTAATAACCTATAAAATATGTGATCGTCACAACTACCAGTCATTCTAAAAGTTCTTTATCTCCTGAGTTCGGCATACAGATATTACTACTAACTTCATATTCCTTCGTATTCATTGGAATTGTATGGAAGAATGGAAGATAAGGAATTCTATTCTGGAATTCGCTTGGATTGATTTAAAGAAACTATGAAAAACCAAAATAGTGGCGCCAGTAATATCTCTTCAAAGACGGAGGAACGTCTTTGGTAGAGCTCGAAATTGTCGCTGCTTTGTTCGGTTCAGAGGTTGTCTGAGTCTCACTATACCCATAGTCATGGGTATTTTGTGCGAAAGTCAGTTCCTTGAGTGCTAAGCGACTAGTTGGCGTTCATGAAAATTTCGTGTTTCTTAGTGTTATATATTTGACAGTATATTTGACAGCGCAGAAGACTTCGCAGCTTGCAAAATCTCCAAGTGAAAAACAATCACGAGCAACTGAAGCACAGAGACTGGGAACGTTTGAAAACTATCCAGTGCCTTTCATCGATAAGAGAATTTTGGCTCGCGCAGGATTCACATATAAGGGAAGGGACGTTGTCAAGTGTGCTTTCTGTAGTGTGAAAATTGGTAGCTGGGAAGAAGGTGACAAGGTTTCGCGGAAACATAAGCGATGGGCCCCATTATGTCCTTATATAAGAAACTAGCTGTTACCCGCGACCTCGTACGCGGGGATTAAGTATTTCTTTGCCAGAATTGAATATAGAAAGTTGTTGGCAGCGAAGGATTGGTCCCATACAACACCAAGTCGGCATAATATGACGGAAAGCCTGTCTCTTGAAGAGAACATATTTAAAAACAGAAAAACAAACTAATGTGAGGAGAGGTGGGGGGCGGAGTGTTAACTAAGGGCAGCTTTATTTCAGCTTGGTCTTTTCTTTCTTTCTTCAACATGAGCATCCGATTCTTGGGTTTCTAATAACTTTAGCTGCTAGTGCTCTGCTAGAGCTACAATTTAGGCCAGTTTACGCCCGCTAGGCATGTCAATAAAACTGGTGCGAGAAACATTTAAGCAGAAACAAAGTAAAAGGACAGAGAAAATCTACATCTATACTAAATAATACGTTTTTTCTCTAAACGAAATTTATTAACAAATTATACACTAACATAATACACGAGAAGCATAGCTTGAGCAAGCGACGTAACATCACAGACTAACACCCACATCCGTCTCTGTCACCATTCGATAAGTTCTCAAAATTTCGTGACCACAACTGTCAAGGCCCGGTCAAACAGAACGCGGGCAGCCCGCGTGTGCAGTCCACGCGGACTCTGTGGTACATAGTATTGCATCAGCCTTGTCAAACAGAGCGCGGCCTACCGCGCGGCAAGGGCCCAGTCCGCGACGGCCGGCGGGCAGGTTGTGAATTCCACAGAGTCCGCGGCGGGCAATGGTGGACGAGTCAGAAAGTCTCATTCAGTGCGTTCGAGAATGATCATTTTTATAAGAATCTCGGCATTCCCGAGTACAAAAACAAGCCAAGAAAGCAAAAACTTGGAATGAAATAGCTGAAAAACGCAACCTGACAAGAAAGTATTCATTTATTTATTTTATACAGCATCTTTTATTTTCCATAACCCATAGATGCAATAATATATTAGTATAATTATCATAAAATTAAAATGAATTTTCGTTGTTGAAGTAATTTAGAAAATGGTTCCGTACCGCATAGGCAGCATCAGTTGATCTTTCTCTCAATCGACTTGCGATTGAGAAAGCATTGGTATGTTGATTTTTTATTATTGTGTCACCTTGTAGTTTAATTTCAGTGAACTGTTTTGTGCAACTTCTTACGAAATTGTGAAGGCAGCATGCAGCTTTGACAGCTTGGACTGCGCTATCTACATTCAACTATTTAGAGAAAAAAAAAATACGCCACGTCTAAGCTAAACTTCCAAAGGTATTTTCTACTACACGTCGTACCCTACAAAGATGTTGAATACTTTCCCCCTTCATCATTTACAACTGTAGTTTTTGCAAAAGGGCGCATTAGATAAGTTTGTAATTTGAATCTTCCATCGCCTAAAAATACGTGAGGAATGAGCGTGTCTGTATCAGGTAATGGTTTAGGCGGCAGGATAGTTTCGTGAAGTATAAACTGACTTTATTGCCTTGAACTATTGAAAGCGAGCAGAAGAAGCAATTCTTCTTCGTCGGATGAACTGCTGGACACGTTAATAAGGAGAGGGCAGACTCAAATAAAATTAAAAAAATGAACTACCCCTTCCTTCGTCCACGATTGCTTCAACACTGGCTTGCCTTTCAGCTGCCCGCGCTCTGTTCGTCCACTACAACTTCGGCGGACTACCGTCAGACCACCGCATTCTGACCGTGCGGGCAGTCCGCGCTCTGTTTGACTGGACCTTTAATCATACCGAAAAAAAGTCCTGTGCCCTTCCTACAGATTTTCTTGTCAAATTCCGTCAATATCGGTATAGGCGTTTAGTTGTCAAAACGTAACAAAAGACAGTGACTTACTTCCGCTTTTATAGTATTATTACTGCAGATCACACACACACTGACTGTGAATCAATATAACGTAAAAAAGTGTACACCTACAGCATTGCAATACTACCTACGATCTGACTCGCATTGAACCCTTAACTTTGTGATATCTACAGTTTAACATCCAATCCGAATAACCGACGGCTCAGGCGTGACTCTTACGATCAAAAACAATTTTTAAATATCTTAGCCTCCACGGAGATTTGAACCGGAGACCACGACCCAAACATTAGTACGCAAGCGCTTTAACCACTGAGCCACCTGACCACTGCATGGCAAAACAGTACAGAGTCCTCCATATCTAACGCGTCTGTCTTTCGCCGTTCAGTAATTTTTCGAAATTATAAGACAACATTTATTATTTATACAGATAATTTTTCAACCATATGTAGACAGTATTCTTATCCTTGTTTCAATTGGTAAATGTGCAAAGTTTCATAGAGGTCGAGTGAAAACTGTGGATTTGTATGAAGAACAAACCAACATTTATCTTTATATATATAGAAGATATTTCATACAGTAACAGAAGCACTGGGGCAACCATTACACCTTGCATCATAGACTACTACAGTAGCAATTCATATGAAATTTTAATACGTCCAAACTCTTTTTCGGAACAAACCCCTGCAAGCTGTTCACAACAAAATGTTCCAATCCTGGGCAACGCTGAAGTACGAATCAGCTGCGGCTCTGTTTGGCAAAGACATGGCATGCAAGAGGCTAGGTTAGCATCATTTGATGGATGATCTCTAGCCATCAGCCATCAGACAAAGATCCGGTGAACTGAGCGAAGCTTGTTTTTTTCGTTTCCATTGTGGTGGTGGACGTACGGACTGGGTTGTGGGAGCGTGCCCGTTGGTTTTCGAATTGCGTGTTCATTAACCTTTTGAAAAGGTAAGATTTTGTGGACAATGTTTGATAAAAAAACGAAGCAGTAATTACAGCGACAGACGCACCATCCATTAAGCTGCCTCTTAACGAAGGCAATAAAAAAAAATAATCGAAGCTGTCCTGATCGATTTACGTATCTCGAAGAATGGAATGTGCTGATCAAAGGATGGGACTAACCCGAATGGCAGAATGTTACCGACTTATCAACCGCTTCCAGCACGTGCCACCCCCACCACCGCTAAGGCTGACCACAGTAGGCATAGGTCTGAAGATGACCTTCCCCCTCCACCACCACAAAGGATACCCTTGTATGCCGCCAATCAAGGTGACTTCACCACCAAGGCCAAGGCCACCAGGTACGCTTGATTAACCCCTCTACCTGCCACTGTCTCATCTGTCTACTGCTCTCCCATCAGTCTGCCGCTATGGGTCGCCAAGTTCTATTCTTCTCGTCGGTGTACGAGATGAACGCCAGTGATTCTAAACGGTTGACACTGGGCTTGTCATCAGAGCTCGGTTTCAAGCCTGTTGTGGTGTTTGAAAAAGTGGGTTCAACAAAGTGACACTTACAAACGACGAATGGAATGGAATGAACTGATCCAGAACACTGACAAGAAGTCCTTTTTTATTTTTTTTATTTTTTAAACCAGCCGTGCTCCGTCCAGCGTACTACTCAGCGTGCACACCGTCGTCGTCGTCCAGAGCATTTACTGCTTTATCTTCTTAAGCAGTTTATTGCGAAGGGTTTGTCTGTTGCCACTTCCTTCAAACGTTAAAAGGTCAGTTCCATTACTTTTGATGTGTCTTTTGGTTTGCTCGGATCTATTTTTAGTTTTATGTCAATATTGACAGCGGTCTCTTGTGCTTGTCGTACAATGTGTAGTATTGCCCTAAGTTGGCAATTAAGGGATTGTTTGAGTTTCTGGATGCTCAGGCCCGCCGCTAGCTGTTTGAGCGCCCGCGTGCAATACCGATTATGCCGCCCCCTATCTAACTACAGCCAGTGGTGGATCTAGGAATTTCAGAACCTGGTCAAAAAACTGAGTCGAGTGACTGTCGATCACTCGATTTACCGCCCCCCCCCCCCCTCGACCTGCCGCCAGCGTGCGGTGCACGCCTTGCACGCCCGCTTACGGCGGCCCTGTGGATGCTCGGTAAAAATATCTTGTAATCTGTGCGATTCTTTCTTCGAGCATCGGAATACCTGCGGCTTCGTGCAGGTCAGCTGTGGGAAACCGGGGAGGCACATGTAGTGCTCGCCGAAGCGCACGATTCTTCATGGTCTGTAGCCTTTTTATCGCGGACCTAGAGGCGGACGGGACACGCGTACTCAATTACCGGTCTCATCAGTCTGCAATATACGCTCACTCCGGTATTGGCTACCAGTGCGCTGTCCGTATTTAGAATAGGGTACAGCTCCCTCAGCCTCGTTGCGGCTTTGAGTCGGGTCTCCTCAATGTGACGCTTCCATGTGAGCCTGGAGTCAAGCGTCACACCAAGGTATTTTACAGTGGTTGACCACTCGATGTCCTCTCCGTGAAGTCGTAGTTTTGTTGTCTGGTTGCACTGGCGATCACGTTTCCCCAGACGTCTCGCCAGCATTATTGCTTGGGTCTTGGTCGAGTTTATGGTAATCCTCCACCACCTGGCCCAGGCTTCAGTTTGTTGAAGTACTTGTTGTAGACGGCGAATGGCAGCAGGTTTACATCTATGCGCGGTGTCATCCACGTGTCATCCACGTATAGGGCTGTGCGAACCGTTGCTGGAGCAGGGATATCGGCAGTATACAGGTTGTACAGTACCGGCCCTAGTGCTGACCCTTGCGGCACACCTGCATTGATTGGGCGGTGAGAAGATAGATCATTCCCAACTCTCACTCTCCAGTGATGTAACTCCTTATTAGCTTCACAAGTGGGCCGGGGAGTCCCTGGTTGTAAAGCTTATAAAGTAATACTCTGTGCCAAACGGAGTCAAATGCTCGTGCCACATCTAGTAGGACTAGCGGACAGTAGCTCCGGTGGTTGAATGCGGTGGTGGCGCGCTAGACTATGCGCATGATCTGCTGGGTGGTGGAGTGACCACTCTGGAAACCAAACTGGAACTCCGGGATGATGTTCTCTCTGCGGATGTGTTCTTCCATCTTCTTGAGAAGGAGCCTCTCAAAGACCTTGCTTAGTGATGGGAGGAGGCTTATGGGCCTGTAGTTTTGGGGGAAAGTGCCGTTCTTCCCTGGCTTATGTACTCCGATCACCGTTGCCTGCTTCCAGCATCGGGGGTAGTGTTGAGTGGGCAATATACAGTTGAACAGCTCGGTTATGCGTTCTATTGCTGGAGCTGGAAGGTTTTTCCCAGGTTATCATTTCCAGGTGCCTTTTTGATGTTTAATCTGGAGATGATTCGGCGAACTTCTTCTGCAGAGACCTCGTCGATCTGGTAGCCGTTGTCGTCAGTGGCAAGGAAGCGCGCCAGTCTTCTGCGGATAACCACAGATTCTTCCTCGTCGTCGTCCTGCGCAGGCCGAAACTGTTTCTCAAAGTGGTCGGCGAGGGCATTGGCCTTGTCTTTGTCGCTAAAGACTAGTCCTCTCTCGCCATGTAGCGGGGGCATTCTTGTGCGCTTCTTGGTGAACCGGCGGGTCTCCACCCACAGATTACCGTCGGTCACGTTCAGCGACGCCAGGCGAGCGGCCCATTCTCTGTTGCGGTGTTCCTGGAGACTCACCTTCAGCTCGCGCTGCAGGCGATTTAGGAGGCCCCTGGTGTTGGGCTGTCTCGTAAGCCTCCACTCCTTAGCCACTCTGTTCTTGTGTCAAATCTGAGCCAACAGATCTGGCGGTAATTGACATGACTGTTGTCTTGTCGCGGGAGGAGGCGTCGCAGAATTCGTTGCGTCAAGGATGACAGATGAAACCTGTTTTATAGACGCCTCAATTTGCCTCTCGTCCAGTGTGCGCAGGCGCTGGAGGGATTCTGAGACTTCTTCGCGGAACCATTCCCAGTTTGTACGGTTATAATTAAATTCATTTGAAACAATTCGTCTCCATGATCCAACGTCGATGCTCATCATGACTGGAGAGTGGTCTGATGAGAGTCTGTTCATGGTGGTTGCTGAAACGAATCCAGTTATGCCTCGGGTGATTACTATGTCAAGGACATCAGGGCGGCTGCCACTCCAGGGGTGGTGGGTCGGCTCGTCCAGGCCCCAGACCTGGAGATTGTTCCTGGCACTCATTCTGTATAGCTGGTTTCCCGCTGGATTGCTGACTCTTGACTTCCATGCAGGATGTTTTGCATTGAAGTCGCCTCCAATGATGAGCTTACCCCTAAGGGTGAGCAGCTGGCGGATATCATCTTCAATTGGTGCTCTTCGTGGCGGTCTGTATACTGAGACGACGATGACCGGTCCTGATGTGGTTGCCATTTCAATTGCTGTTGCTTCGATTATTTGCAGTGGTGGAGTGTGTACCATGTGGTGAGGGATGCCTCTTTTAATGTATATGGCCACTCCTCCTCCCGCAGTGGGTCTGTCATGACGGTAGCACAGGTAGTTGGCTACCGTTGCTCTGAGACCAGGTTTTAAGTGAGTTTCGGCTACTAGACATATGTCTACGTTCTCTTCCCGTAGGAATTGCCGAAACTCACCGAGTTGTTGGAAAATGCCGTCGGCATTCCATATGCATATTGATATGCCATCTACGTTAACTCTGTCCATGACTGGCGTGGGAATTCTGTGGAATGTCATCTCGGTGAGCCGTCGTTATTGCGGATTTAATGTCCGCGGCCAGTTGATAGAACTGTGTCGTTAATATTGTCAGAAGTGACCCAACAATGTCGAACAGACGTTCCATAGCTGCTCCTCCCTCGTTGCTTTGTGTGGGGAGTGGATAGGGTTGTTGGTGGTTTTGCCTTGCTTGAGTGGGCAAGCCTTGAGTTTCTGCCGCTTGTGACAGTGGTGGTTCTGTAAAATCCCGCGACTGGCTAGTAGATGCCTGCACGTAGCAGGTCATTGGAGTTGTTTTCTTTGGCGGTTTGGTGTTGTTCTTCTTCTTATTGGGGCGTTGTGCCTTTCCCTGCGGGATTTGGCACTTAGGTGACTTCTGAGATGTCTTGGATGACTTCTGAGATGTCGTGGAGGTTGCGTTATTGTCACCTCGTCGTGGTTGGTTCCGCTCTGTGGTGGGTTTGTCAGCCGGTGGCTGGGTGTTCCCGCAATACTGTCTTTTCTTTTCCTCACGCTGCTTTTGCGCGTTGGCAGCCTGTCCCTTGCCCGTTTGAAGGACATGCAGCCTTTATAGCTGGCCACGTGTTGACCACCGCAATTTACACATTTGGGACTGCCCTCCCCCTTCTTTAGAGTGCAGTTATTTGATAAATGTGCTCCTGCACACTTTACACACTTTGAGGGCATGTTGCAGTGGCGGGCGACATGACCACGGGCCTGGCAATTGAAGCATTGAACTGGGCCATTGGAAGATCTCAGATTTTCAACAGAGATGCGCAGTGACATAAGAGATTCCAGTTGAAAGATTTTTCTATTTTGGGGCCTGTCAGGCATGACCACCAAAAAGAGTGGCATAATGTCTGAAGTGCCAGGTCTCTTCAGCTGGGCCACTGTGCGTATGTCAAGTCCGAGATCTTCAAGCTCTTCCTTGATGTCAACTGTTGGTAATGCTGAGGGCATCCCACGGAGGACGACCTTCAGTATGTTCTCAGCAGCAGAAGGAAAGATATAATAGGGTATGCCCTTCCTCTGCAACGCTGCGGTCACCTTAAGGTAGTGGTCGGTCGAACTGAAGGTTAGCTTGACCTTGTCGCCTCCGGCCAACTTGGCTTGAAAGGATTGATTTTCCAGAATGCCTTTGATCATTTGGTACAGGTCCTTAGAACTGTTTTGAAATTGTACCACAATAGGAGGAATCAAATGCTTTAATTGCTGCTGTTGTAGCTGCTGCTGTTGTTGTTGATGTTGTATATGCTGTTGTTGCTGTGGCTGCTGTTGTTGCTGCTGCGGCTGCTGTTGTTGCTGCAGCTGCTGTTGTTGCTGCTGCTGCTGTGGCCGTGTTTGCTGTTGCTGCAAATGCTGTTGTTGCTGCTGCTGCTCCGGTCCTTCCTGGTACAGCGCGTCATATCGGTTTCTGAGTTCTATTCTGCTGGGGTCTAGGGTCGGCGGAGGCTTGCAGGTGCGACGCGCTTGCGTGAATCCTTCGTCGTCCGGTTTATCTCAGGCTGAGCTCGTTTTTCGGTTTTTGTTCGTGGATGTTCCACGAAACTGGAGTGTGGCGGATGGCTCTGGGAAACTGAAGGCACCGATGATTTTCTTCTTTTCCGCCTTTTTGTCTTTGCTCGTCGTGGCGAGCTGCGACACAGGGATGCTGATTTTACTATGACTGGCTCTCTTCTCCCTCCTCGACATCTTCCCTTTACCACCGAGGAGCGGTGAGGTGCACCGCTTAGTTGCACGGGAGTCGAGTCCTTGGGCAGGCCCGGTAGTCGTTTGCGTTGTGTGAATGGTCTCAGCTGTATCCATATTCGAATCCAAGTTCGGTTGCCAGGTCGTCGTACCATGTCGCGTAGCCGTCCTATTCATATCCGTTGCCAAGTCCGTTTCCGTTAGCCGGGTCGTCAACGTGGCCGCTGCTGCCGCCGGCAAAGCCGAGTGCGCTGGGGCACTCTGCCCACCTGGCGCGACTGTGCGGCGAGCACTTTCCTCATCGCACATCTTGACTCAGCGGATGCCAACTCCGAACTCTGGCGTGCACACCGTCGTCCGCCGAACAATTTATGGCGTGAAAACTGCCTTGGACATCAAGAAGAAATGGGGCCACGTAGTTTCAACATATTACAAGGAGTTTGTGGAAAAATTAGCCGAAAAATTTCTATGTGACTATTATAAGGCTACAACCAAAAAACTAATGGATATGCGTATCAATAATGTTAATGTGAAATGAAATCTTCACAGGAGTTCAGCCGGATAGCGTCATAAAAAGACAAACGTTTCGACAGTCTGCTCGGCTGTCTTTATCAGGTCTACTGTTACAGATATTTCTACCTGACAGCCGGCATACCACATCTACTGACGCTTGTAGAACCGGCCAATGAGAGCACAGTAGAAGTCATCATCATCACTGTCATTTGTCACTCAGGCAAGGCCCGAGTGACTGACTGCCTTACCGTTTTATCCCCGGTCTTCAGCCTCGGTTGTATTGTTATTTCGACGGGGGCGGATGGAGAGCTATCTGGTATGAGCAAAACTTCTTACGGCGTGGTGGCTACCTTCCACCCATCCATTCATCCTGATTGGCGCAGACAATAGTCTGCAGTGGTATCCTTAGCGCCAGGATTTAATCCTATGGCTAATATCGGTGTGTAGGTTTTGAAACTAGCTTTCTGACATTGTCATAGTTTGCTCTGAATGATGATTTTACTAAGTGAGGATTTTTTTTTATGTTGGTTGGACTGGCTTCGTATGCAGATGGGGAGAATTCTTGGCTGTATTTCTACGCACATATTTTTCTTCTCTTGGGTGTTGGTTGCTCTCCGTGGTTGTGGCAAGCGCTGCCGCTATGGCGGCAGCAACCTGGACTGGCACCTCCCGTATGGTGCGCTGCAGCTCACTCGCTCGGCCGCGTGGTTTGAATGGCATGGAGGATGCGCAGAACTTTGGCCGCGCTGCTGGGTAGTAGGGCGTCTTGTGCGCCGGTGTTGGGTCTGCCTGGGCTGGCCTGCCACTACGGTCCGCGCTAGCGGACCTGGTTCTGGTTGGCCGCTTTTCCCCGCTGTCTCAGTGGTTGTAGACTTGGTCATCTTCTGACGGAGGCGGAGTCTGGCTGGACATCCACCCCAGCTGGCTCCGTGGGTGGTGGCTCCGCAGTTCAGACACAATTCACCTGGGATTCTTCTCTCCTAGGGTGTGGGGAAGTTCTTGCACAGTTGTTTGCATCTCCTTCCATTTTTTTTTTTTGTTTAATTTGTCCTCGGCGTTATTGATGGTATCCTTACTGGGCATGTCAGGTCCGGATGGCTCCGCAGTTGCAGCAAAGACCTGACCTCGTCTACCGATGGTTGCAATGCCGCCCAATCAACGAACTGCAGAACTGGAATGCGCGATTTGCCAACCGAGAGTATCGATGTTGCGGACTGCGTATGGAGTGATACCTGGTAGCCGAGCAGATGTCGATACGCCGGGAAAGTATCCACTTGCATAATGTTAATTTGGTGTATGTATTATACAGTTTTACGTTGTACTTTGCGCTATGAAGTAAGAAATAACTTGTGTATAATATCTTTAAAAGTATTGTAAATTAGAATTTTAAACATGGACTGGATGTTTGTGGCCGCTTTGATGTAAGGTTTGAGTAAATAAAAACCTATTTTGTCTGTTTTTTACTATTTTACCTTAACCTAGATTTGAAATTTCTTACTGCTGTCAAATTTCATACTTATATCTATAGATCCAGTCTAAACTGTGTCATTTTGTTGTGAATAGTCAATGCATCTCAAGAAATATATAATGTAAATAGCAAAAACCTGTCCATGAAATGTGCGAGAAACTGATTTTTAGGTCATACTTCGATGTCAAACAAAATAGCAGCTTCTCAAACAGGAATCTGATGATCGGAGAAAGAATGATTATTTGAGAATCATCGCGCCATCTCCAATGGTACTACGAAAAAATGAATAATAATGTAAGATTTTTTCAATAACGTTTCCTCAACAACTAATAACGTCTAATAAGTATCAATAACAGTAACTAGATTTCTGATTTCCAGCCAGACTATATGTATTAACGGCCACATTCCTCGAATTTCGCTAAAAAGTTTGAAAAATGCACAATATAAATAGAAATTATGAAAACTTGTCAAATATAGCAAAAACTGGTGTAAAGTATGTCTATTCCCTCCATGAATGAAGTAAATAGTAGACAGGAAAGTTACAGGTGCATCCTGAGCAGTAGGTTATAGTAAGTTCAAGTTAGGTTACTCCACTTCACCTTAGCTATACCGTAGAGCTTATTATACGCGTACCAGTTAAATGAAACTCATGTTATATTAGGTTACTCCAGATTATCTCAAATGTAACTCAGGTTAAAGTCGGTTATTACGTTGTGTTATGCTAGTGTACTTGATTCTTTTTTTTCACACACCTTGCATTAAAAAAGTCCTTTATCACATCATTTTTCTCGAGTTCTTGTAGTGACATCTTGCTCCACCTTTTAAATACAAATCATAAGACTGAATAATAGTGGTCACCAACACTCACTGAGACATATATTGTGGTGGATAGGAATTATTATGTCATACTTTCCACATTACTAACTCAGAGTGGCAAAAATGTAAGAAGTTTCCACGATCTTAACTACTTTCATATGGCAGGGATTTATCCAATCTCTGAAAGGTTTTATTTATGTTTTCCCAGTTTTTTAACGTGCTAAAATTCGGAAAATCAAAGAAATAAATAACCTCATCACAGGCCCATCTTGCTAGGTTAACGGTGGATCTTCGCACTTCTATAATAAGCCTATTCAGAGACTTCCATATCAGCTATCCCTAGTTGTAGCTGGGTGGTAAATTTTCCGAAAGTCTTTCCCGGTTAGGAGAAAAGTAGACCTTATCTTCCCAAAATTTTAACCTGGCTTTCTGAGTTGCATTTGATGTTCTTAGGAAATTTTTCCTGGACTTTAGTCTTTATCTATGCGATAAATGTTCCGTTTCGTTTCGTTTCTTTTTTCTGGCGTTTTAAACCCATGCGAATTATTCGGCTCTCTTTGGTGACGGAGTTCGTATTTCCCAGCATTATTAAAAGTGTATTTTTGTTTGTGAAATGTGTAGTTTATGAGGTGGAGTTTTAGTACCGGCCATACATTCGCCAAGGTGTTTACGGGAAACCTGCTAAAAATTGCAATAAGGACTGCCGACACGTCGAGGTTCTGAACCTGGACCCATTGTACTTACGAGATATAGTGGGGTGGCTTTTTAACGCCTGCAGACACACTGACGGGCAAAGTTCATACCTAAGGATTTATACGGCTAAGCTCCGTCTCAACTTTTTTTGCCATTACAAATAGAAATCAAATCTCGCAGCCGTTCTTTTTACGTGAAAATGGCGGTGTAGCTAATATAATGACAAAAATTACGATGCTGACAGTACTACATCATATTATCATATGGTTATTTGGTTTCAACCTCTAGCGAGAAAGTAAAAAAGTTTAAAAAATTCTCCCCTTTGGCTTTGTTGGCAGGAGGAATAACAACAGGGTGTCATGGACGTCACTTCTCGTTTCCTGTCCAAGGCGAATCCGCTCCTGTGGGCCTGCAAGCTGGTTGGAGTGACGCCGTTCTCCGTGGACTGGAGGACCTGTTCCGTGAGGACCACCATCGTAGACAAGGCCGTCGCCGCAGTGGCTATATCTGTTCAACTGATGGCGACCTACATTATGTTGGCAGATTTGGTTCATGCGAATCCCTTTTCTTCGCCCATCATTTCGTGGGCGCTGGTTGTTATACACAGCATGCTCCTCTTTATGCCAGTATTTGCTGATTTGTACTCCAACACAGAAAAATACAAGAGGATGTTATCTATGGTTAGATACTGTGATTCAGTACTTTACTCATCACGGGTAGATCTACCGACAGCAGTCGGATGTTCAACTACGGTTAATTTGATAATTATGATCTTATTACAACTTACAAATCCACTGCTATGGGCACAGAAGGGGGCAAACTTGGTATCTATGCATAAAATAATATGCTGGGCTTTGTTAGCACAATTTTTGGTATGTAACCTCTTAAAATTTGCGAATTTAACCCTATTTCTTAAAACAAAATTTATCAGGCTGACGTCAGTTATAATCAATTCTGACAAGCGAATGGATTTTTCGTCAGATAAAAGAAATTTTTCGATCACAACTGTGATTTCCAAACGACGAGCATCATGTGAACCTACTAGTTCGTCCACGATAAGTGGACCTCAGTATACCGAAGATGTGCCAGACATCCGATCACTCATGAAGGCTTACAGTGTCCTCTGTGATGCTGTAAATCTTACAGCACGTACTAGCCAACACTTCTTGGCTTTAACCCTTTTATTAACAATGTTTACTTCCCTCATTGTAGTTTATCTTTTATCTTCTGGAGTGACATTCTTTTCTATTGACGACGTACCTCATTATACATTGGTTGCGTTAAACTTTTCAACCCTCGTGTTGACCATGTTGCCACCTCATGTGACAGCAGCTGCAGCCAATGACACTCTGAGGGTGATTTGGGAGCGACTGTTGACCACAGCTGAGGGCAGCGCGGAAGAAGCTCAGCTGCGTCAGTTCGCCATGTTGGTAAGTCACCGCAGAGTGTCCTTTTCTCTGTTTGGTGTCGTCACTATGGACCTGCGACTGTTTGTCGGCTTCGTCTCTCTCCTCACTACTTACTCTGTGACAGTGATCACCTTCAGTGGTAGCTGTTAATGAACCTGCATCTAGCCTTTCAGTGGCAGCATTCACATCGCTGAAATAATTCACATCAACGAGACAGTTGACATTATTGAAAATAAATCTCGCACCATGAACATTAAGATTTATCTTATCACTGCACCATTTTTATTGTTAAAATGATCCTGTAATATTGTTTATGGAATACGTTTTCTCAATTTAGGAAGAGAGAAAAAACAAGAATAAGCACAAGGGAATTTCTTTGCACAAAAATTTCCGTATCAGAAGTACAGTATTTCAACATTAAGTGAACTGGTAAAAATCACATACTGTCAAATGCATAAACTCTTCCCTGTAGTAAATGGATGACATCAGAGAATTTGATAGAAAAACAAAATCAGCTCGAAAGAAGAGGGAAAATATTCAATGTCGTTGTGGTTAATGAATAGTGTTCAATGTCAGAATTATTTTACGAAAGAAGAATGAGCAGAAGGAGGAGTTAAATGGTTTTTCACATTCTGTTATAATTGTATCTAATATTTTTATCTTTTATAATCACACCTAATGTTTCTAATATATTCCTGGAGCAAATACGTTGGTACGTCGTTTGAAATAAAAAAGACACCCATGAGAGAAATAGATTCTCATTTCAGGTTGCCTGAAAATTATTCTTTGCTCCAGTAAAAACCATGTGGTCAATTAGTGTCGTGCATCATATTGTGGCTAATGTTAACTGAAATGTCAATTTTGTGTCAATCTTTTTTTCCTGTATGTATTTAATTTCACACACATTATTTGAAATAAAGTTCGTCATAGTATTATATGAGATTAGATTAGATTTAATTTACTCTTATCCCAGTAATAGGCTATTTAATTCTTTTTTGAAAATGGCTTTAAATTGTTTATTTATGCTCGTTATTCATCAGGCACTATTTATTTTGTGACAAAGGTGCTTATTTTACGTAAAATTCAACGTTACAATTTAATATATTTAAAAGCCAGCCAAAACGATCCTTTTGCTGTACGGTGCGTGCCAAAGACGCAAGTGACGTCACGTGCCAGCAATCGTCTCTCTACATACTGTACCTAATGTCTGGATCAATTCTCTTACTCTGTGTATAAATTGTTGGAAAAATGGTTTATAAATAGTGTGTATTACACCAGTCTACAAACACAACAATAAAAATTCGCCAGAAAACCTTAAGTGTTCTCACATTATCTGAAATACGAAAATGGGCGCGGCAATTTGCTCGTAGAAACCCAGACGATATTACGATTAAGTCACATATCATTTTCTGTGAAGGTCATTTACAACGTAATTTCGTTGAGTTTAGAACGTTATTTAATGCTAATAGCAGTAAGGTCAGGGTCCTTAGGTTAGATCCTCGCTTCGGGATAAGTTTTATTTGTTTCCTATGGGCGTTTTCTTTGGTTACTAGTTGCCGTTGGTAGCATCGCATTTTCATTTTTTCCTTCAAAAATCCACCAAAACATTATTTTTTTTCCGAAGGCTTCCCAAATTTTTGGATAGTAAGCGTAGTCTTTAACAAATATTTGATCATAACCGAAGAAGACTTAACAAATGTTTTTGTTTTAAAAAAGTGAAAATTACTTGTACATTAAAAGTAAATACCGCCATATCAGAAAGGTAACATGCAGTTGCATCGTCACGTAAAAATTCCAACAAAAGTATTTCAAAGCGTTCCGGAACTGTTGAAAAATTAGCGAGAAATTTCATCAAGTGAAGTTACTGTTAAAATAAATTCCATCATTCACCGCCGTAAGCCTATATTTTTTTCCGATGATAATGCATCTCTGGTATGTTTCGAAATTAAAACAGTAAGGATATCTTTTCATAAAAGTTTTCTTGTGTGGTAGCAATCAAACGTTTGCATGACGCTTAACAACCAAAAATGTATGAATTCTTCGAATAAAAACATGATTCTGTTATACAACAAACACAAAAAAGCACACACAGAATAGTATTATCCCAACTAAGATTCGAACCGAGGATCTTCGCAATTCCATTAGCATTCTTTATCCATGCAGGCACTCGGACACTAAGCCTCCAATGCTACTCTTCATGTTAATAGATGACACTTATACATGACAGTTTCTTCGTGAGAGATGAAATAAAACGCGGCCGCTAAAAAAAAAAAAAAAATTCAGTTTCATTGACAAAAAGATTTATCTATAATGTTTTATCTGCGATTAAGAAAAATGGTCCACAACTTACAGTTATTTAGCTGTTGTGCTTACCTTATACCTGCATTGTAGTTTGCATTTTTCTTGTCAATATCTCCTAAAACAACTAATTTAACTAATAGTTTTAGTAATTCTTATGAACGATTTCTGGTAATCTCTGACTTTCAGTTTAAATATAAATGATTCTCGAATTGCAGTTGTTACCTTTTAAGCTCCGCAGAATAAAAGTAAGGGGTTGTTTCTATACCTATCCCGACAAATAAGGTGTCTCTTTTCGGTATTTTTCCACTGTTGGCTTCTAGAAGTTGTTTTCCATTTTGCATTCAAAACGAAATGTCACTAATAATAACAAATAAACAATAAAAATAATTGAAAACTTGGATAGCAGGAAACGCTCTATTCGCAGCAGCAGCGTTTACAGGCGCGTCATGTCACTAAAAAAACCATCAATCCTAGAGCGTTTTCAGTCACTTGACCAAAGGAAAGAAAATATTTAATTTTTAATAAAAAAATAATCCACCTTTCTTTTCAAACTTAAAAATAAATTACCTTGAAATATCCAATAAAAATCAATAAAAACATTTTTGCTTGGAGGAAACTTATTATTAATTATTTGAAGTCAAAGTTGTTATGATTTTATAATGAGTTACCTTTAAATTTACAAACATGAAAGAAGCTTACTGTTTCACAATTTATCATTTATTCATCATCAATGGAATGTATTTTGAAAAAAAAATCATTACATTCTTGATTATAAATTCTGATATTTAAGACATTTTATTTATTTATTTATTTATTTAACTGTACATTCAGATGGTTCGTTATCTAGAGTCTACAACGAACCGTTATTTCTTAATACTGTATTGAAATTTATAATAAACAAAAATTTTGTAAAATTAACACAAATCCTAAATACTACGAAAATGGTACAAACAATTAACAATTAATATTTAAGACGTGTAAATTTTAATTAAATAGGACGTCAACTCAGCTAACAATTATAAAAAGCACTTAGGAATCTCTTTATCTGTGGAGGTCTCCCTGCCAGAGCCGTTTACACATTCACAATGACAACACTGGATGTCATGGTTGGCGAGTCTCTGTCCCGTCCCTCGACGTGCCAGCTTAGATCTCCTCTGAGCCCCGCGCAGTACCTGCACGTAAGTACTCCACTCGTAGTCGCGTTGTACGCCTATGCCACAGTCGCAGCCACTACTTGCCTGCCCCATTCTGCCCTCCAGACGCCATCCGGCTCGGCATCCATTGGCAGAAAGAAAAAAAAAAAAAAAAGAAACAACCTTAAATGCTGTTTCACATATCCAGACAAAACTTTCCGTCGCTCGAGTCACTTAACAAAAGTTTTACTTGATTAACATATGGCGACCCACGTTCGCATACAATAGCTGAGCCCATGAGATACACTGGAGGATGCCCTGCTGGCGTGGGGACAATGAACCTGTTCTTTCTTTAAAATGTAATGTTAGTGAAATTATTTAAATATAATCATTTCAAGCTTCCTTATGTAATAATCTACTTAAATATCTACAATTTGTAATATATTTTCAATACTGTAAAATAGCCTTTTATTAGTATAATTCTTTTTGGGGCCGTCAATATCTCTGCTAGTCTGATGCAAAAATCCATCTCCTTCTCTCCTTATCTAATCTCGCCATCTGAGCATGACAACTACAACCTACGTTATCAATTATACGTTTCACCTATTCCAATTTTTGTCTTCCTAGGCGATTTCTTCTGTTAGTTATTCCCTCCACTAACAAGTAAACTAGTCCCACATGATTTACCCACGATTTCTTCACATCTTACATTTGACTTTACGCCTTGTCGATGTCGTCGTCATTAAAGGCGGGGAAGGACGGGGGGAAAAGGATGGAAAGGATTCCAGCCATGACCTTTTGAAGAAACCATCTCGGCATTTACCAGAAGTAATTTCGGGAAACCATGAAAAACCCAAATCTGGATCTCAGTCCGGAACCCACGTCCTCCCTAATGCGAGGCCAGAGCGTTATCGCTCACACACCATGCTAGATCATTTCTTCACCCATGAATTCAAAAACACATTCTTGTTATCTTATCCGTCGCTAGGGTTTCAGTGCCTGCAGAAACAATGAGATGTCTTCACTACCTGTTTTCAACGCTCTGGAGGATGACGTCGGAGGGTGGAAACCTAAAGTTTTACCCACTCCCGCTTACCGGCGGACCAACTGGACAGCGGTTCGAGCACGAAACATCGGTCAAACTAGGTAGAGAGGACGTCAATAATAACAATATTGACTAGGCGGTAACCTTATTCGTGGCGACTTTCAAAGAAGCTGCAGGAGATGCCACGCCAGTATTACATCACTGCACCGATTGTTCATGATACCTCCCTCCACATCCCCCAGTGCAGATCCGGTATAAAAACCAGGTCGCGAAGGAATGGAGGTTAACCAGAAATTGTATTTTATGACGGTTGCTAAGCCAACTACAGCAATATCTGAAGGCTGCCCGCACGGCTTTACGCCTCGTCGACGTCGAGGTCATTAGAGGCGGGAAAGGACTAGGGGTAAAGAACCGGAAGGAATTCGTCCATGGTCTTTTGAAGGAAGCATCCCGTCATTCGCCTGGAGTGATTTGGGGATTCCATGGAAAACCAAAATCTGGATGCCCAGACAGGGATTCGAAGCTGCGTCCTCCCGAATGTGAGGCCAGAACGTTAAACACTCACCGACCACGCTCTGTTGTAGCCCTAACCGGGCATCGTAAACATTATTGATATGCCTACGCTGCGTTACGATGCTGAATGTTTATGGAAGTAGACCAAATTGTTCGTTAACCGGAAGACAAGGCAAAGGAGTAAGCAGAATTTTGAAAAGAATTTCCGCCCCTTGGACGAAGACGCTGATGAATGGCACATGACCGTGGTAAACCCGCCAAGTATATTTGGTACAAAAAGATCACATGACCTTGAGGAAGTCATCGTCTGTGTTGCAAGACTATAACGGAAGAAGATGCTAGGGCAAGATCAGCTGGATAACCACATACTATTTTGTTGTAAGTGTTAATACACCAATGGTAGGGCTTCACGTGATTCCCCCTCTACCGAGTCACGGCTCAGTAGCCCACTCTCGAGCAGACACTCGAGAGAAGTCTTTCGCCGTCTTCATGACTGGAAGCTTCGCAGACTTCATGCAGAACTTTATAGGTAAAGGCTAATGCATTATTTACCCCTGTTCTGGCTCTGAAAAGTACTCCGAGTGACGAGATTTTATTAGTAATGTATTGGAATTTCAGTAGAGCTATTTTCTATGCATTTTTTCCAGTTATTCCATATACTTATATCCAGTGAATTTATTAAAGTCACTCTATTCTTTCCACTGAATTTTTCAATTGTTATCACTGATTACCTACTCATTGCTAGCAAAAAATAATAGCTGGAACGTAATATCTTTGATCTAACGATCACATATCTTAGATAAAACGAACCAAGGAGTGATCGATCGAAGACGAACCCCACGTAATGTAGCGTTTTACCGCTCGGACGCTACAATAAGAGCATTTCTACTACCGGAGGGAATATAACACCTTTATTTGTGATAAAATTTAAAACTAGAATTTTTCAAAATTTCAGTTAGATTTAAAAAAATAATTAAATGTTAAATACTAGAAAGCAACTTGCTGTTCACGACTAAGACACCGTATCTGTTTTCCAGTACCTCATAACTGAAGGGAAAAATATGTATTAAGATATCAGCAAAGGTTCTTATTTTCTTCAAGAGAAGAATTAAAAAACTATTTACAAACCATTTACCAACAGAAAATTTTAAGCAACAGTTGGTTTTTGTTAACTTATAAATAAATTACTGAAATAAGCCTTATTTTTTAGTTATCATGTATTAAATAATTCGATTAGGAAGAAATGAACTTACCATAGATCAACAGTAAAGATATAGTTATATAGTAGTGGGTATCTGATAACGTGGCAGGTGTATACTTAAAAGTAAAGTAAGTGGTTATACGTAATCAACGAAGCTTATCCTTCTCTACTTCACTGCCAAGAAACCTTGTTTAGAAACATAGTATCGCAAAATAAAACTGACTCATTCATCGGTCAGAAAAGAGAACATTTCACATTCATAACATTATAGAGTGGTTTTCTGATTCTCTTTATACCAAACTACAGCGTTAGAAGTTAAGGTTCTCGCACTAAACATTTGCCTTCGAGTGAATCGTTTAAAAATTATTCAGAAACATTATTCTGCAGATTTTGAGAACTGTAGTGACCCTATGATCCGGCCGAGCGGTATACCACACTACAGCGTTAGAAGTTAAGGTTCTCGCACTAAACATTTGCCTTCGAATGAATCGTTAAAAATTATTCAGAAACATTATTCTGCAGATTTTGAGAACTGTAGCGACCCTATGATCCGGCCGAGCGGTGGAACTAGTAGACTGATTTTTGAAAACGTGGATAAGAGTCGAGCATAGAAGTCGATCGTTGTTCTGATATAAATCTCGTGATAGGATCGTCACGGAAAAATCAGGGCTAATATTTGCTGAATATTTACAAAAGTTGACTGAAGTAATGAATACAACCATATAGCTATTTACAACGACATGGTAAAACTCGATATGCGTTGCTCACGTTTACTGGACTATCCTTGAATTCACCGTATAACCTGGTGAAGTGCGCCTAACATGAGGCGAATTTACATGGTTCACTTTTCGTAATCACTCCGGATGTATCACTCACAGTGATAGGAATATGAACTGTGTAAACAGTGGTTCTTCCAAAGTTATCATACATGATGGCGGAAGAGGGTCATGGGAGTGTACAAGGCGTATACTGGTGATGAGGCATGGAAAGATATTGGTGTAAGAATTAAAAGTAATGCACGGAAGGGAGAAGATGATCATGACCACAAGCTGGCACTCGATTTCAGGAACAAGGGTGTAGGAAGATTCTCTTTTTAGGTAAGGGTGTCAGGGATTGGAATAAGTTACCAACAGAGATGATGAATAATTTACCAAAAATGTTGAAAGAATTTAAAGCTAAAATATGCAGAGGGAAAATGTAGGATGGTACAGGATAGGGGAAAGATGGGTGTTTAGGGAAATTTCCACCGGAGCGTGCGCTCCATTGCAATTTAATTAAATATTATTATGAAAAGTTAACCTCATAAACCTGTCTTAACAGCCACCGAACATGAAGGGAGCGAGCATACAATATGGGCATCTTTCAGCCCAAAAGTAACAGACCTATTGTGAGTCACTGAAACCCCTTCAACACTAAATGACTAACTAGATCAGTATCCATTTCAGATTCCTTCTACCCAGTAGAGCCTGTTGCATTTATCCTCTTAGAAAAGCACACTAATGCTCGCGGATGGTGGGATTTAGTACATTTACGAAAATGTGTGAAGCAGCAAATTCTGCTGACGCGGTCGCCAGTGATTCTGCTTATTAACACACTTTACCGTGTCAAGAAGAATCACACAAAAAAAAAGAATAACAAAATTAACTTTCGTAAGTTTAATAGAGTTCAAATCTTAACCCACACCAGTCGTGATCATATATTACATCGGACTTCTATATATATATGTACCCGAAGGTTGCAAAATCCTCAGTTAAAAACGGTTCACATTAACAATCCTTTATAAATCACACTCGCATTTTCACAACTCTAACCGAAAATAGTTCAACATTAAAAAAGGGAGCTCGAGAACAACTCGCACATGGGTGGCGTGCCCGATGTTCTCGGTTGCCCCAGGAAGACTAGCCGGTGCCACATGTTGGGTTCGCGGGCGTTTTTAATTTGACTTCCGGTAGCCGGCATGCCCTCCGGGGTCTTCCACGGTACTCCCACGGACCGGCGGGAAATTTAACATCCACTCGGCCGTATTCCAAATAGCACAGCGGTCGATCTCCCGGGCCACCGACTTTGGAAGCAGCCTCTATCATATGGCTATATTACAGCCCCCTCAAGTTTAACATAAGATTTTGGATATTAAAACAAAATGGCCATGATGAACTTCTTCAATGGACTAATGCTCCCCAAGATTACTTATAAACTTCACATTCACTCACATACAAATTGCAACCTCGGTTTCCTATCCTAAATACCATACATAATATCGCTTTACTGGTGTGGGGCTTCAATACATATTTCCAAACATGTCCTTATTAAAATGTACATAGAAAATAATTTATAAGTAAAAGTAAACATCAAAATAGCTTCACAAGGAGACAGGGAAACACATCAAGATTATATCAAAGAAACCACACAATATATTATCATCTGAATCGCATCTTTTGGGGTGTGATGATTGTTCTAGACCATAGTTTTAACTGTCCTTGCCAAATGTCTATTGTCACTTTTACTAAAGTATCACTTCCCTCTAAAAAAATCTATTCTGTAAACTGAATATTAACATATTTAGAGAGAAAGAACAAAGATACAACGGTAGTCTGCTTATGCTAAATCACAAAATACACAATACGAAATCATTTATATTCATCCAAATAAACTTAACACGAATTGTACTCCAGTGACCTCACGGAATTTCATGTTACAATTAATATTTATGGAGTCCTTCATCAGCAACAATGGAGCAAATAACAATAATAATAATAATAATAATAATGATAAAAAACCACTTCCTGATGCACATCCAGAACACTTATTACTCATGATTGATGTAGGTTGCTTCCTCTTTGAAACTGGAATGACGTAAGGTTTTACAAAGAAAGGTGTCGCACAATTGACAGTAAAATTGCACTCATAACCTTTTACAAGTCCAGGCTGGTCAGAAAATACTTCCTTAAACTTGTCTATCAGATTTCTTAGCTTTGTACGGTGTTCACTGCTAACACTGTCCACTATTCTTAACTCATTCTTCTCCACCTGTCTGCTTGGTTGCATTGACAATACACAAAACTGTATAAACTTTTGAAGGAATTGGGGTTCTTTCCCACTGGCTATTGCATTTCCCCACGATAGTACTGACGCCATTTCCTTCTCCTTCCAACATTTCTTCATACTAGTTCTTCCCTTGTACCCATTAACTTGAAAATCCAATAATCCTTGTTCAAAATACAAGATGGTTTTAAAAGCACACAACCAGTCGATGCCAAAAATACAATCGATCGTAAGCCCTGGCACCACAAAAACAACAAACTCAAAGAAACAGTCTTCCAACTTGTAGCAGAATGACCAAATATGGGTCATTCCGTACATTTTTATATATATTATTTTGCATATTTTTATATATAAAAAGAATAAAAAAGGAATTATCGGAGAGGATTGTCAGTTTGTTTGTGGGACCTCCCAGCTAGACGCGCCAGAGGGTCGTGACAGGCAGGGACAATGGACACCAGCTACCCTTCTCACGCAGTTGGTCAAGCGTATAATCCCTTGGCTCCGGGGAAACGGTAAACTGAGGTGAACAAACTACCCAAACCCAGGTCTACGAACGGGAAGTTTTGGAGGTCACAGGTGACGAAAAAGTCCGAGGCTATCCCGAGTTCACACGAATCAAGAAAGACAAGGTTCGCCTATCGTGACAGCCGAAGGGAGGAGCTTAAAAATGGCAGAACCAATCGAGAGAGACTTTCGTTTGCATTTTGTAATGATGGTGTATTTTTTCTATGTACACCACGAGCGACGAGAGGAGGCTTTTTTCCGGCGGACGCTGGAGAGGATTTGGCTCCGAGCCTTCAGACGAGAAGGAGCGGATCTTCCGTAGCTGGAGATCGCTTGGTCTTGGCTTCGAACCTGAGGGTCAATAAGCGTGCCTTGTACAGTGAGGTCACTGTGCACGCATCCATTACGCTTACACGGACGTGGTGTATTGTCCGCTATAGTAATTCCGCCGTCGCGGGAAATACATCGCCGTCACGGTAATCATTCTACAAGTGCAGTGTGGTACTTTTATTTCGGTCATTGAGTACAGCCCTGTAACGACCACTGAATGATTAGGAGTTCTCGCACCCCCAAATATTGAGCTAGCTGGGGCAGACTTTCTTAAAGCCACACTTGGTGGATAATTTAAATTATCCTGGCGCCCGGAATTTGAGGTCGAATACAGTTAAGGTCAATACTGTGTTTGATTTATGGTTACCGATCATTGTGAAGGGAACTTTCATTTAAACAAATCAAGTGTGTAGCTTTCTTGCTTGCCAATTAACATTGGGAGTTTGTTTAAGGATTAATTTAAAGGTGGTTGTATTTTAATGCTTGGTTTATTTGTTAATATGTGTTGGCAATTGTAAGAAGAGGCTTTGCATAGTTCTTTTTATCATATTTCAATGTGTCAATGTTAACGATAAATAAGCCTCGCCTGTACGCCATTATGAGTACCCAATAAATTAGCAGCCTAAGGTTTCTTTTAATTACAAAAAGAAGTAAAAGGTTTTCACCCTTACCTCCCAGGAGAAACCGCCACAAACTTTACTTCTAACAATATCTGCGTTTTCACTAATTTGCTCTTGCCCCCTGTGGCAGTGATAACTGACATCCCACTTACTGGTAAGGAAACCACTTTATAGTTTCTTTGATTTGCAACTTCCAGTAAACTCTCAAACAAATTTTCTGAGATGCATGAAATTTCGGCACCTGAATCCAACAATACTTCAATTTGTTTTCCACGACATGTCACTAAGATTATGGGAGCCTGGACCAACTGTTCTTCCTTCTGGAACTCTTCCTCTGCTAAGTCTTCACTCGGGTTGTTGTGGAAAATACTTCTAAGCTGGTTCCTCTGTTTTGATTGTATCGACCCTATTAACCCATCTGCCTCAGTCGGGCCAAAAACTTCGGCAGTCTTCAGTTTTTTGTATCACTACCATTAGTTTGTTGGCTTGTACCGGGATCATTTGTGACATCATTACTACTTACTACCGTTGTTGGGCTAAAGTATTCTTTAGGACTTCCCTTTCTTCCAATTCTTCGAACATTGTTTTCACTATTTCTATGTGGTGGAGAATTCCTCCCCCCTCCATTGGTGTGGAATTGATTTCTTCCTCTTTCCTGATCATATGTCATTCGCCTTTCAAGACGGAATTCCCGTTGATCTTTAAACTGATTCCTGCTCTGGTAGCTCTCCTTGAATCTATCTCTGACGCACTGGGTTTCATATCGGTGCACAAACTCACTCGCTGCCTCAATCGTTCTGACATCATGCATGACCAAAAGTTTTTGAATCTCCCCTGGCATCCTGTGAGCAACATCCAACACAATTTCTCTTTCAGGTGGTGGGTTATTCAGGTAATAACATTTGGAAGTTTCATTTAAAAGGAAATCTTTGAGTGATTCCCTCCCAGGTTGATATTTCCTGCCATACCAGAGACCCATCTTAACTTCATGTTGCCTTTTCTCTGACCAGAAATTATTTAGGAAACTTGCTTTGAATTCTGCATACGTTTTACAAATCTGAAGCTGCCTTTCTCCCCAAATTCGAGCACAACCCCATAAATTTTGATATACACTGTTCATTTTTTCACTGTCATCATAAACACTGAAAATCCTGTACTTCTCAAAACTATTGATAAAATTTGCTGGATGGATACCTCCCTTGTCACTAAAGTTCTCAATTTCTATTTTTCTGGTATAGCCAGGGATATTGGGTTTGCCACACCAACTACATGTTGCACCTGTGATTTCTTTAGATGGCACTTCACTTCTTGTAATTCTTCCCCAATTTTGGTTACTTGACTCTCAAAGGTTGGAATTTTATTCATCTCCTCACTTAAATTCCCCACTCGCTTATCCAATGTTTCACAGCTTATTGCAACTTCATCTACAGCTGCTTCCAATTTAATATACTTTTCACCAACTTCATCTACTCTTTCTGTAACTCCTTCAAGTCTTATACTCAACTGAGTATTTTGCTGTTTGATATTTGCTATATTGTTTTCATTACTATCAATTCTTTGCCTGACATTTACTTCAAGGCATTCAATTTGTTTCTGTATCTCCTGTCTAACAACTTGGCATGAATTTTTACACTTTTCTATCTCATTGCAGACTTCATCAAGTTTCTGTGTCACCCCTTTTAATTCCTCCTTTATTTTACCCTCTAACTTTAACTCCAAAGCTTCTAGTCCATTACTGAACCTTTTATGGACATCTTCTGCATGACTTTTGAATTTATTTTGTATGTCAGTTGATTGTATTTCAAACTTAGTTTGGATATCAGTTGATTGTATTTCAAACTTAGTTTGGATATCAGTTGATAAATTTGATAACATTGTGAAAATCTTAACTATCAGGTTTGGATTATCCTTCTCAGGATCTGCTGGACCTTCAAATATTGATGCATTTGTAGTGAGTATGGGAGAGCAAGTGTCAGAGTTTGGTGGACTGCTTTCAGGAGCTGGTGACAAACTTTCATTGATTGGTATCTTGGTGTTTAAAAATACTAACAAAGGTTCCTGGCTTGGGGGATCTACTTTACTAGCTTCCCCCCCCCCCCATTTCAAAACTGCTTTCCTTATTCAAGGTGAAAAATTTAAAAAAGAGGAGAAAAAAAAATCGCCTACAATGGGTTTCCCTTTAACTGTTCAATTTTATCTGCACTGCACTTATCTTTCGATGTTCTGCGCCGCTTGTGAGCCCTCCAATTTTCTTCCAATCAGTTGTTAGTTGTCATCCCGAATTATCGCTGCCGGGTCTTCCTCTGTTGTTGCGGCCGCGTAAAATATCTCCGCTCCTCGTCTTATTTGGTTTTGGATCTTCTGGCGCACTGTTATCACTTCACAAGATTGTTGATGTACCGTTTTAACTTTTTTCTCGTCGGTTTACTTAATAAATCACTTTATTCGTAGGTCACGAGAGTCCTGTCCATAGGTAGCCATGTTGCATTTCTCCTCTTAGAAAAGCACACTAATGCTCGCGGATGGTGGGATTTAGTACATTTACGAAAATGTGTGAAGCAGCAAATTCTGCTGACGCGGTCGCCAGTGATTCTGCTTATTAACACACTTTACCGTGTCAAGAAGAATCACACACACACACAAAAAAGAATAACAAAATTAACTTACGTAAGTTTAATAGAGTTCAAATCTTAACCCACACCAGTCGTGATCATATATTACATCGGACTTCTATATATATATGTACCCGAAGGTTGCAAAATCCTCAGTTAAAAACGGTTCACATTAACAATCCTTTATAAATCACACTCGCGTTTTGACAACTCTAACCGAAAATAGTTCAACATTAAAAAAGGGAGCTCGAGAACAACTCGCACATGGGTGGCGCGCCCGATGAGCTCGGCTGCCCCAGGAAGACTAGCCGGTGCCACATGTTGGGTTCGCGGGCGTTTTTAATTGACTTCCGGTAGCCGGCATGCACTCCGGGGGTCTTCCATGGTACTCCCACGGACCGGCGGGAAATTTAACATCCACTCGGCCGTATTCCAAATAGCACAGCCGGTCGATCTCCCGGGCCACCGACTTTGGAAGCAGCCTCTATCATATGGCTATGCTACAAGCCTACATGACTCCTTGCTGTTAAACCATCTTGCTGCTACAGGTGGCCCTGTCCCCTTGGCACCGTGGGTGGTTCTGGCTCCGACTCCCAACTGCCTCAATTCGGTGACTCCCAGAGAAGCCTGACAGATTGCTGCTCTGAACGTTTTACTCGGTTTACCACCCACTCTCTTTCACTATGTTCCTACAGGCTGGAAAGGGCGAGGCCAGATCACACCTGAGATCTCGATGTGGCCATAATGACAGCTTGCAATCTTTCTTGCGCTTGGTAACTGTAACTTGCTGACAAGTGTGCTAATTCTGATCTGATCACAGCCTCCTTTCATTAATTTACTTTGTATGCTCATCAAGAAATGTATAATTTTCGTAAGGTAATTTAGTTACCACAGAATATATCACGCAAGTTCTCAAGAACTTCATTAGTAGTTATTGCTCCATATTCTCAGATTTTGCTTTCTATGATATTAAATTTAAATAAAACGCCCTTTCACGAGACTTGGTTAAAATTTATTCATTTAGCGTCGAGGGCTGGATGTTCTGTTATTCTTTATATCTGTATCAAGGACACGAAACTTATCCGATCAGCATATTTGTTGAAAATTAATAATCGTCTTTTTTATACTCTTACTCGATTTATCAGTTTATACTCCCGTTATCATAAACCGTTGATGATATCACTTCTTTGATGCAGTACATTGCCTGGCTCCTATACCCCGAAATAGCGCGTAAAATATTACAACAGAAATTGAACACTTCGATCATATGTTTTTAACCACTGTCTTTTTCCGTGAACGCAGTACTCCTGAAATTTCACTCTTCATCATATGCTCATAACAACGCACGGGAGACCTCGCCTTTCGATTATGCTTCAATCTAGACATGTTTAACACAAGGCATAGCATAACCGTTAGGAGTTACACTTCAAGATAATAATAGACAATCAATTCTCAGTACTTTACACAAGACTAAACAATGTATGTAGCGTCATGCAAAAGTCTCCCAGACGTTCAGAGACGAAGTTCAGAATTCCACAATGAAAATAACTATCGGTATCTATTTTTTAAAACTAATAATTATTAAAACAATTAAATCACTAGATGTTGGGAGAATGTTACTGCTTCTCTCAAAATGTCGACTCACTCATAGCGTAGGAGCGTTTATAATAAAACGGACATTTCACTAGCAAATGCAAATATATAATCAATGCTGAAAGATTTGCTAACAAACGCTAGTGGGGGGGGGGGGGGTAGGGGGGAATGTATAATCGATCAGGGAGTTTGAGGGAACTAGTTCGCCATTTATAGAGCTGCAGCATTGTAGAGCTAAGTTTGAGGACTTAACACGAACATTAAACTTAAGTAAAAAAGTTTATGAAAGTAGGCATATGGTAACGAAAGCCGCGAAATAATAAATTAATAAGTTCTTTCAATGGTTCAGAAAAATAATTCCTTGATTTTTTTCACCAGAACATATTTGGAAGGTAAGCGTATCTTGGTCGTGGTAGATAGCGGAAGCTATTTATTTTTTAAACAGGATATCACAAAGCGATTCCACAAAAACGAAATATATGTAGACAAGACTAGGAGGACAGGATTCTTATATTCATGGGACCTAGAGCTATCTATTTCCTCTTACTTGAGTCACGCTTTAAAAATGATATTAATAAAAGTATAACAATTTTAATAGTGATAATAATAATTACAAAATGTAATACCCTCCTCCAGTGGTTACAGGTATTCAAGTTAGAATGTAAGTAGGAAAGTTCGTACGCCTGCCATCAGTGTTAGCTACCACGGACAGTTCATTAAAGTTAAGTGACATGCATTACTTCTTGCAGGTCTAGTCCGTTGAGTGGTTTGTGACGCTCGTGTATGGCTTTCGGAACGTCCCAGATTCAAACTCCGAGCGACCATCTAGACTTCAAGTTTCCATGGTTTCTCTAAATCATTCTAGGAATCTATCTCTGAATGCACCACATACAAACAATCTTCGAACCGTTGTAAATTGTCACCTTTGTCAAAACGCACAATTTCATTCATACATTAAAACCACAAGTCAAAGACGTATGTCGCGAGTACGATTCCCCGTCCAGCTATACATATTTCGATTTTCTGTAGTTTCCCAAATTCATTTTAAGGGATTTCTGGCATGCTTCCTTCGTAATTATCATGGCCGATATCCTTCTAGGACCCTGCCTACAATCTTCTCCAAGCAATGATGGCCTCATCATGATCATCGAAAAAGCCATAATAAGAAGCAATAATAATACTTTCACCAGGAACTTCACTCTTGCGCATATGTAGCAGTGAAATCGTTCGTGAAGTAAACACTGAATCAATTATTTACACTTTTTACTAGATACTATTAATATCAGTCAGAGTTAAATGGATTAAATGTTGCCTACATAAAACGGTTTGCAGCCCCACGCTTCGGCCCACTTTACACTTCCCGTGGAATATCATTTTCGGTATTCATTTGACAACAAGTTCAATGAATCTTGAAGAAGGAGAAGATTCGATGACCTCGGCATCATCGGGGTACAAACCCCGGTCGTCCGAGCACCAGTCAGACGTTATATCGTCGGAACTGTGAGACCTTCCTGAATATCCTGAGTTTTAAAAAGTACTTTCTGATTCCTAATGTTCGAAACTAAAAAGTATATTTTTTTTTTCAAGAAGGCTTTGTTCGCAAGTGATATTTTGCTTATAAAGTCTTTCCTGTTTCTTAAGTAACAGAATTCACTTACTTCTGCTGTTACATCTAATCCTATTCATATATTTAAACAGCTATTACAGCTATGATTTCTGCAACATTTCATCACTTTTGTCTTGATTTGGTCTATATTTAGTCTAAATTATTCCCTCAGTATTTTGTTAATATCATTCGGTATTTATCAATATCCTCCTCTGCTCTGTTACCAGGACAATGTCGTCATCAAAACGTAGAATACTGATTGGTTCTTACATTGAGATAATTTTCACATTTTTCAGTTGAGCTTTCTTCAGTACTGTGAAGATAATATTTTTAACCAAATCTGTTAGATTCCCACCTGTATTGTAGCTTTTTTAATACCAGTTTAAATAATTTTTAAGTTCCTTCTTCCCATAACGATTTTAGAATTCTGCAGGAATCTTGTTAATTCTGACTGTCTTATTATAGTCCAAATCTTTTATAGCTCTGTCATATTCTGTCCCTAAAATAGAATTTTCAATGTCATCAGCTTCAACATCGTCTTTTTTTTTTCCAGCACGGTGTTGATCAAATCATCCCTCTCATACAGCTTCTCACAGTATTCTTTCCAATGGTTAGCTTTGTTTTGTAAACTTGAAGATATTTCTGATCAGTAAGTTTAATGTTTATAAATCTTTTCTTCATCTATCCGAAATTCTGTTTGATCCACTATAAGCCGTATCTACTTTACCTACGACCATTTTAATTTTCACTATTTTGTTTTGCTTTCTTGCATTTCATGTTTATTTGATATCTGAAATATCTTCTTCCTTCTTCGCCCTAAAAATTTTCGTTGCCATCACCTCTGATCCATCAATTACAAAATCTCTTCTGTGTTCTAAGGTTTGCAGCCAGTTTATTTCCTAGTACCAAATGTTACTTTATCAGTTTTGATTATCCCTCACTTCACTGCATTCGATTCTTCTTCTATTAAATTCCATTCAGAGTTACTTTACGTCTACAATTTCTGCAAATTTTTCTCACATGTGAGATTCTTTCAGTTGTTCACTAAAAGTCTGTTTTGGCTGTGTTGATTCATTATTTTCTTGAGTTTCAGCCTGCACTTCATACTATCAGATTATGATCAGAGTATATACCAACTCCCATTTGTGCTTTACGGTCTAGAACTTAGTTATGAATCTCTGTTTAGCTATGTTATGTTCTAGCTGATTTCTATCTGTATTTCCCGAGCGTTTCCAGGTGTTTGTCCTTCGCGCATTGTTCTTAAATAGTTTCTTTGCTGTAATAAGTTTATATTTTTGACAAAATTCTATCAACCTTCTTTTATCCTCTTTTCTTTCACCTAGACAAAATGTCCTGCAAAATCCCCAGCTTTTCCTCTCCAACTACCACATTTCAGCCATATATGATGAATAGATCTCCTTCCTTTCTCCAATCAAAAAATTAGATTCATTCTTCAATTTCATAGCATTTTTTATGTACTTCGTAATCATTCTATTGTAATTTTGGCTTATACACTTATTCGCAGAAAAATAATTCTGTCATTGGTCATAATAACTCTTTCGTTTCCCTACCCTCTTGTTCATTATAAATGCCACACCAGTATCTCTAGTCATAGCTTGTGTGCTAATTATTCTATATTCCTCTTCCTAGAAATCCTGTGCATACTTTCACTTAATTTAACTACTCTCAAAAACATCTAACTTAAGCAGTTCGATCTTCCTATTTAAGTTCTCTAATCTACATGTCCTATTCATGTCATCTTTTGAAGATGGCGACAGTGATTGTGATCGGCGAAATATTATGTGATAACACTTCCTTTACTCGGTTTGTTACCCGAGAGCATTTCATAAACTCTCATCGTCGAGAGAAACTTCGTTCTTATATAGATTGTATCCAGCTACTTACTTTGGTAAAGTTAATTTCGGAGCACGTGTGACTTCAGTATATAGATGAAATTGAACTACATTTGAATAAAACAAGGGACATACAGTGGCACTCTCAGATCAACCAATGTTAATGACGGTTGACGCAAACGTGAATTCAGCTCTGTAGCAAAGTCGTCAAACAGTTGCTAAGGATGAAGTACCAGTAGAGCTTATTAATGAACTAGATTTGAGCCCGTCAAAAATGATAGTTTGAACGCATTATTCTGGCAGTTCATTTTTTTTGCACTTGGGTAATTATACGGAATTGATATTACATAATCCTAATGACCTTCATTTTGTAATGTTCTACATATATCATTTGCAATTTACATAGCAATACAGTAGCAACTTCTACTGAATTAATGACCACGGAAGTATGAAGCCAATGAAATTAAAAACAAATTAGGAATCCAAAAACGTTTGCAATCCATGTAATAACAGTTTTATTCCTGATCTAGGCACAATTCAGCATGATAAATATGGAATTACTTCCCTCTACATTAATTAATATTTTCAGTAACATGGCACTTATGAAATCAGTTTAAATGGTTTGTAAAACTGATTACAGAGTGAATTATGCTGCAAAATAACAAAATAAAGTGTCAGTTGTGATTCTAGTCAACCTAAACACAACCTCCACTAACATTGCATTCGAAATCATAGCTTCTGTTACCCTCATAGAATAACGACGGGCGTCACCTATGGTGGCATTATGAATTTATTCTAGAAAAGGTTGTAAGAAGAAACGAATAACGACCATTTTTAATGATATTTTCTTGGTATAAGTACCATACTGTGGTTGGATTATCCGAGCATTTGACTATAATTTATTTAAATAAATACATTTTAATGTAAATGATGGAAAGTATACTATCAGAAACGAAAACTGACAATCATTTCAGTGATACATTTCGCGATTCGTACATTTCGTAGAAACTTTCTCTGAGTTTTTAATAACCTTCATTTTTTATCTTCTGCCAAAAAAATTGTTATGTTTTAACCTAGTTCTTATAACTGATACAGATAATACAGGGCGTTCGCCGGGAAACGCAACCCACTGTTAGCGCTACAAGGAAGAAACTGCTCGCGGCGAGCGAGCGGTCAGCTCCCGGCATTGTTCGACCGTCGGCCGCGGACTACTGTATTTCATAATAATTACGCTTCATAAACTTGTATGTGCTAAGCATTTAAATGTGACGTAATTCATTAGCTTACCTTATAAAAGATGCTGGAAGTGTTGACACTCTTGTGTAATGCACATTTCACATCTTCTGAACATATTTCGAGACACACGCTGCCCTAACTGACTTAATGATTTTTTGGGTGACTGTTCTAGTCGAAAAGCGATATCGTCAATTTTCTCCTCTGTGAGAATACGGTTGACCGACAGTCTCTTTTTGTTAAAAAATGAACCCGTTTCTCTTACTTTTTTAACCAGACGCAGAATTGTTGATTTAGCTGGCAGTAAAGCGCCAGGAAATTCGCGACGAAATTTACTGCGACACTTTTTAAACGACTTCTTCTTCACATATGTATCGTAGAGAAATATTCTTTGTTGCAAACTGTAACGTACCATAATTTTACTCACACTCAAACACGGTACAGATTAGTAAGAGTATGAAGCCCCAAACCAGCCAAACCGCAAAGAAACGTTTATTCACAACACTGATTAATAAGAGACTGAAGTCACAAACTAGCTACAATGCAAAGAAACCGTTCTTAACAATGTAAGGGTCCCATTTACTGCGTCACTGTACTTTTGGGGCAGCTGTGGTGTTAAACAGTGCGGTGATTCACGGTGCCGTGTGGCGGGAACTGCTGGCACGACTGACCGAGCAAGTTGCCGACGGCAACAGACTGGGAGGGTTGCGTTTTCCGGCGAACGCCCTGTATAACGTAAACAACGAATACCCTTCTCCTTACTTGAATTTCTCCATCTAATTATTGTAAATAAACAAAAAGCAACATGTAAATTTAAACGAATATACCACTTGTAACTTTATAACGTATGCTTGCCTCGCATTAATTTTTTTTTTTTTTATCTCTGCTCTTATTATGTTTGTGCAGTTACTTCCAAACAGACTATTACGTTTTAACTGGCAAAGCAGTTATGTAATAGCAGGGACCATGAGAAACTTAAGTTTCGTAAATGTTATTTTCATTAGCGACATATTACTGAAAAGTACTCATAGTTCCACGTTTTTTCAGCCGAAATGGTTCTCCACATTTTATTAAGAATAAAATGCTACGAAAAGCAAACTTTATGACTCATTGTGGCAATTAATTTCCTAGCAGTTGCACATAATCTTTATTTCTAATATCTCTGGTCGCTATTTTTCGGCAAGAATATCGTTGTTGAATTGCGATTTGTAAATTGAGTTTCACATCGCATATACATAGTTATTGGTGATGTAAATGTACATAAAAAGGTAAACTTAGATCTCATTCAATAGCTAACAGTGTATCAAAAACTTATGGTATCATCTATGATTGCAGTAGGAATTTATTATGGAAAAGCTTGTAAGGAAAAACGAATAAGAATCATTTTAATGACATTTTTCGTAATATTTGGCTAGGATTTATAAAAAATAAAAACATTTTACTTTAAATGATGGAGACTACAATTTCAAAATAGGATAACTGTTATTTATTTGACTGATACATTTAACGATTACGTACGTTTCTCTGAGTTTTTAATAAACGTCATTGTTTCTTATCGTCGCCCAAACAAATTCTTATGTTATAGTTTAACATAGTTCTATTAACTGATACAGATAAAATAGCGTAAAGATTGAATACCTTTCTCTTTAGATGAATTTCTGCATCTAGTTGTCGTAAATAAAAAAAAGCAACATGAAGGAAGATATGTAATATGGTGGCTGTTGATTCGTGAGTGACGGCAAGACGTGTCCGTTCTCTAGCCAGTAGCTATAGATGACGTGCGCAGTCTCCAGATCATTCATTTTATTTAGGAGGATAGCAGCTGAAGGTCGGAGCACAATCCTCAAACCTACAACAGTACATCTGGCGTCTACGACAGCATCGACGTAACTCAAATTACGGTGCAGGGAATCTGCTGCAGGACTGTCGAGTATTAGAAAACTTGACCACTAATGATCACAAGATTACATATATATTTCGATATCACCAGGGGAACAGAGAACAGTTGATCCCCGTAAAGCTATTATAAAAAGCAACACTACATGAGACAAGCTTCACGGCAGAGGACGAGAGAAGCTTTCGACGTATAGAACATAGCGAGGGAATTATCATGGATAATTCAGGAAGCAGTGAGAACTTCTGTTACCTTAAAAAAATAATGGTACAACAGATAGATCTTGGACAGCAGTGGAGAGTGTTGAAGAGAGGCCTGTGCACTTACTACAGCTAGGGAGGGTGAGAAGCTTAGATCGCCCTTGCATCCACTGAGCTTCAGCCTGATACCCGTCTGTGGATGTATTGGAAAATAATAATAATAATTGGTGTTAGCTATGAATATTGCAGGTTCTGCATAAGATCACTGGTTGATACTAGAAACATTTGCATAAATATTTACGGAAAAGGTAACGTATCTCACAGAATCATAACAACAAATAGACTACTTCTTTATTAACACCTGAAGGCAGATGAGCATATACACTTCACAACATAGGTTAAATTTAGCATGAATATGTGTTGTGGCTCGCTCTGCCGATTGGATAATATTAAAGTACTATTCCATTGCTAATTGGCTGAAGGGGTAGGCAAGGTAAACTAAAATATGTGTGACTGCGTAAGTTATCCTAAGTTCATGCTGTGGTAATTTGAATGGGTTTGCTCTGGGTAATTACTGTTTAGCATTCCACACTTACCTTGTGATTACTTTTAACATTAATAATTAATATTAATCAATTTAATATTTTGAATATTTGATTTGCCTAATAGGAATTAGGTACAAAACTGTTACGCTATCATATATCACCTAGAAAGTTATAACCTGACATATTAATTAGATTAACTTTGAATGCCTACCGACGTCGGTGTATTTACAATTATTTTAATACATAAATGATCAAGGATTCAACCGAAATCAATCGTGATCAATAAAACGTTAATACTTAACAAACAACAATGAAATATTTACTAGACATTTAAGCGCGATGTCTTGGATAAATAGCTAACATGAAATTGGACATAGGAAGCTAAATTGTTACAGAGTCTTCCCGTATCGAATCAGGTTTATAGTGGCTAATAACACGGCTCAGAACGATTGCCGGAGAGTGATACTCTGCTCAGAGGCCTTGACAGGTCGAGGAAAGCGCAACAGTGAGTTCTTTTTACTGGCAGAATGTCTTTACCGTTATTGTAGCGGCGAAGGCGTTGCGTCTGCACGTAAGTAAACGCACGCTTCCTCCAGACAGCAGCAACAGTACTGCAGGCTCAGGGCAGTTAGCCGTGCTACCCTCTTATGTCTGGTGGTGGAAATTAACAACACCTAAGTGATGCCCAGGCGACGGTGTGACCTCTCTCTCAGAACGTCACCGACGCAAGACCACGAGAAGACGTTAGTTTATCACGACATCGTGTCAGTATCCCCTCCAGCTCGAATTCCGTTATGTGGTCCCATAAGATGCGTGGACACAGAATATACCAAACAGCTAGTTATTATTTTGTAGCAACAACGTTGCTCTCTTGGAAAAGGTCTAGGGAAGATATTTTCGAGCAATGAATTAACTTATAACTAGGGTTCGGATCTTAAGGACAATTCATATTTTTTTCATGCGTTCTTTTTGAGCTGAAATTCTGAATTAAACACGGATTCAATGTTTCTGATTGTATTTAAATGTATTTCATATAGCATATAAATGCATATTCAGATCATTTTCCTAGTTTTGATCATATTTATATAATATTTATGATCATATGACGATATTTCGAGGAATCTGGTAGTTTTTTAATAGTACCAGGAATTCACTAGATATAAATGAGAAGAAATTAAGATAATTATTCACAGAACTGTACTCGTTCTATACAGGTGGAGGGGTTGGACTAATTTTCACTGTGGTCAGAATTCACCAGTCAAGAATTAAAGTTATACTTTATTGTCATTCTAAACGTAATTTTCCGTCCGGCTTTTAATCTCGACAATGCAGCAGAAGCATTCCTGTGTCGATCCGCGTCAATCAATATCAATGAAATATCCTGTCATCGTTAAATCTGCAGTGGATCAGTGATTAGACCTACCGCCAAGTCGAAAATAAAATTTTCTGGAAGTGCGAAGTTACGTAAGGGTATTTAGATAGGAGTGTATTAGTACAGATGAAAGAGTTCTATTCTGTAAATTATCTGAAATTATTCAACAAAATGATTTAAAATTTAATTTCACAATGGCGCAGCGAGTGCACGGAAGCAAATTATGCTGTCTATATGAAAGCGACACTACTAGAAAAAATAAATGATGTAAAATTGAACATGTTTTAATGCATAGTAAATTTAGATGTTTGTTCTTATTTTGCCATTTTAGGTCATATTTACCCATTTTAAAGGTGATATTTGCCTGCATATTTTTTTTTTATTTATTTTTTGTTCATAAAGATCCGAAAGCTACTCATAACTATAGTTCCATATCCCTGTCTTTGCAGTGAAAGCATATCACCGAGCGTGATGGATGAGTGGTTAGCGCTCTGGCCTCGCATTCGGGAGGACGGTGGTTTGAATCCCCGTCCAACCATCCAGATTTGCGTTTTCCGTGGTTTCCCCAGGTGAATGCCGGGATGCTTCCTTCAAAAGGCCATGGCCGAATTCCTTCTCGTTCGTTGTCCCCAGATCCATCCCGCCTCTAATGACCTCGACGTCGACGAAGCGTAAAGCCATAAGTAAAAAAAAGCATATCACAACCTCATACTTGCATCCATCGTCGGTTATGCAGCAAGCGTCTTGCCCAATGACTTCAGAAAGGCATAGTCAAGGAGTCAAATCCAGAGGTTACACCGAACAGTTCTACATTTACATCTACATATATACTCTGCAATTCACAAAATTGTGGGTGGTAGAGTGGCAGAGGGTGCTTAGCACCAAAGCTAATCTCTTTGCTGTGCATTCCAATCCCTAATGGTACGAGGGAAAAAAGAATTCATATAAGAATCAGTCCGGCACCTTATTTCTCTAATTAGACTTACTGGCGCATATCGCACTACGTCAACAGCAGTTCTAAAAGCAGCGGCAAGTGTACTGCCAAGTGAGGATGCGAGGAGCCATGTGTTGTCTGAGGAAGAACAGGATGGAATAGGTTGTGGAAATAATTGGGAAAGAGATAACCACAAATGAATTGAGAAATAGCAAAATTAATTGCACACTAGTGGAAGTGGTCGTAGAACGTGTTCCCATTCGTAGCTGAAAGAATCAGCTTGATTGTTTTTTCGACTTTTTCAAGGGTTAATCCAATACATAACTGACTATGGACTGTAAAATAAATTCTATACTTTCAACCATCATCAGATGCGCGTTCGGATAGGAAACTGCAATAGATTTCGTGGTGTGGGAATGTCGAACAACGGCTGTGATGAAGAACTCACAGCAAATTCAATCTCAAGGTCTATGGATATTTGATACACTGCGACAATGGCACATGTTAGTAAATGGAAGCGCAGACATAGCCTCACAAAACGAAAACAAAAATATGTGAAACGGAAGAATTCAGAAGGCAGGAAGCGATGGAGACATCCACCATGACCGGTCGGCATTCCTTAAGGAATCTTCCAACTGAGTGATTGCCGGAGACCCTCATGCATTCCAGGAGTGCAACGTCCTGGAGCGCTGCAAGTCACCGCTGCAGTCGTTCCAAAAGAGTTAGGGAGCGTGCATAAACCACGTAGCTCCATTTTGGGTCCCTGTGAACCTCTCCTCCCCCTCCACCCCCACGTAGCCCAACATGGCTTTTGCCTCTTTCCCTACCCCCCCCCCTTTTCCACGTAGCACGTAGCACGTAGCACGTAGCACGTAGCTTTTTTCCTTTTTGATTCCAGACAACATTTTGTGCTGTTTTCTCATGATAGGCAATTGTAAATTACATTCGGAGATAATTGACTGAGGGAAATAAATATTCGCAAGCTGTTGTGAGTTCTGTACCTCATTTTAACTGTGACAAATGTTCTGAAAGGAAAGCTACGTGGCCTGACTTGGCCTGACTTGGCCTACCCCCCCCCCCTTCCACGTAGCACGTAGCACGTAGCACGTAGCTTTTTTCCTTTTTGATTCCAGACAACATTTTGTGCTGTTTTCTCATGATAGGCTATTGTAAATTACATTCGGAGATAATTGACTGAGGGAAATAAATATTCGCAAGCTGTTGTGAGTTCTGTACCTCATTTTAACTGTGACAAATGTTCTGAAAGGAAAGCTACGTGACCTGACTTGGAAACCCCCCCCCCACCCCCCACCCTTCTGGACCGAGCTACGTAGCTTGTGCACGCTCCTTTACTGCTGGAGTAAAGTGTTGGCCATTTGGAATATGAAGACATCCTTGAAGATATGTTTCATAAATGGAGCAGTTATTAATAACCAGAATAAGGATTTCTGGTTTCGATATATTAGCGTTAGAGGTTTAAACTTTTTTTCTGAACTAGTTCCTTTTGCATTCGTGGTGCCATATATACAAAACTATTATTGCATTTCTTTTCTCTATAATATGTTTTTCCAATGAAGAAGACATAGTTCACCAGTTTAGTATCTAAATGCTGGTTCAAAATGTAATTGGAAAGAAAATTTGATTAAAAAAATAAAAGAGAAAAATACAAGTTCATAACTTCTATTTTTTTGTTTCCACTGTTTGTTTGTGCAGTACATTACCCAAGGTCAGTGAGATATGTACGGAGATAGTCAGAAACATTTTTTTTTTAACAATAACTTTCATGGTACGAATTAAAGGAAGGCAGTTATGAAACCTTCTCGTGTCATATCAATCGTAGCAACTTAATCGATAATGGACGGCATTTCACTAATTACAATCAGCCAAGTGCTGCTAGATAGTATCTTACTGCGGGAAGTCACCAGAAACTTGACGTTAGTGGCAATTTAGAACTCAAGAGGCTTTAACACAATCGCTTCAGTAAGAAATCTTCGCTATGTTTTATTGTAAGTATTTATTCAATACGTGCTATTGTGAACATTACAAAATACTAAATGATAGTGCAAATGTACTTGAATGATTTCTATTCGGCAGTACATAATTAATTATGCTAACTCATTCTGCTGTTGACTTAAAACTTTAGTAAAATCCTTGATCTTAATGTATTCTGGAAAAGCTATTTCCACAAGCCTAGTTCATTGAGTAATAATCTTATCATCAAAATTCTTTAAATTTATTTCAACGAAGTAGTGAGTCTTATTAATTACAGTTATATTTTTTGACCAGTTTACTGAAGTGAAGTGAACAGTTAATTTTAATGAAACTAACATTTAGAAAGATTCACACTTGCATCTAACATTTCGAGCTGGTATTGAGTTTGCTTGCGTTTGTCATTTATCTAAGTTGATGAATTACTAAATGCACCAAAAAAAGTAAAAGAAGCAGTGGTTAAGTTTACCGACATTTTTTTCTCAGAATGACGCTTTTTAGTAGTAATGAGTTATACGCCGTATCTTCATACGACACTCAGGTCTTACCTGGATGATACTATTGTGGCACATGCACTTAATTTATTGAGAAGAATTGAATAAAGCGTGAAGTACTTTTAAGAAAAAATAACATTTACTAATTTGAATCGATGGTTTTCATGTACGAAGATTTTATGAAATATTTGTATAATTTCAAATCCCCTTAATACTAACGACAGTGTCTATGCAAACAGAATTCCAACAAAAATCAAATACTAACAACCCCATTCAGACACGAGAATACTTATCTTTAATCTTCGTATTTCTAATTTTTTTTTTTTTTTTAAATAAAGATTTCTTGTTCCGTATCTTTTAGCGAAACACTTCCTTACATACTGAAGCTCGTTCCTCTAATACAGTAAAATAAGTGAGTAATTAAATTTACCTAACGGGTTAATATTTGAGAAACATGAAAACTGATAACACGTTTCCAATAGAGATATAGGAATCTTTGCTTCTCCTGAAAGAAGTTATGTTTTTAAAATAATCGAACAAAACTATTTTCAACTAATATCTGATTAATAATGACAAGTAGTTCCTATTTCAAAATCGTGAAAACAATAACCACTTAAACATTTTTTTTTATTATTCGAGAATTTGGACATGTTAAGAAGAGTTAAGCACGTGATAAGTTTCCAGGTTTATTGTTATACAGTTAATCGTTGTCGAGTAATTTAGTCAAAATCCAGCTTGGCATTGCATTGCCATTACATTATGAAAACAAGAAATGTCGTAACGAATCACGAGTGAATTCTAAAATTAGATCAATTCACGAATACAGTGAACAATGATGAACCAAATCTATTTGTGTCATTTCAGTTAGGAATGGTAGATAAGCAATAACAACATTATGGTTAAGGAAATCTATGTACTGCAAACATACACGAGCGCAGGAGTGCAGAAAATTTCAAAGGAGAAGAATCACAAAAAATCAATAAAAATAAGAACGCGGTTTTTCTGGGGTGACTAGCCGAGTAAACGACGTGTTTGCACACGATATTTTGGCGATCAAATTCATTGTCGCCATCTTCCGATGCGAACTCCACTCCACATCTAAGGGGGCGTTCATTAATTACGTGAGGTGAAATAGGGGGGGGGTCCGTCGAAAAGTATGGATGGAACCGCCCTTGGAAGCGTGAGACCTAAAAAAAAGGTCTGAAAAAGTTGCGAGGTCGCCAAAATCTCAAGTCATTTGGGGGAGGTGGGGTCGGGGCTAATCTCACGAAGTGTCACCAGAAGGGGGGGGGGGGAGGTCCGGAATTCCGGAAAAACACCTCACGTCATTAATGGACGCCCCATAACGCTGCTTAAAGTTGCCTCTGGATGAGGGCGGTGGAACCTTCGAGTTCAAATGAGGTGAGTTCCATGGTTTTCCCAAAATCACTGCAGGCTTATGCCAGAATAGTTCTTTCAAAAAGGACATGGATGAATTTCTTCCCGTTCCTCTGCCCCCCTCCCCCCTAAAGAAATCCTTTCCCGCTTCAAATGACCTAGATGTCGACGAGGTGTAAAACCATAAGGAAAAAATCGAACTGTGATTCTAATAAAATATATTTTACTATTTTAGGATCCAATACAGTCAGAATTAATAGCACTTTCAACAAAATAGTTTTAGTGTATGGCGAAATATCAAATGCCTCAAACTAGGGCTCTGTATTGTAATGACTACTGTGTGGGCTCCGTTGTCAAAGTTTGTATTTTATATTACACTCAATTTTCAGAGATGTGCAAAACACACGACAATTACAAATAATTAAAGAAATTGGTTTAAAAATTTACTATTAAGTTGAACTGAGATAATTCACTAACAAGCAACTTATTCATTCATCAAGCTGGTCATTGTTGCAGTTAACAAAACATGAGAAGTTATTGAATTATATGATACTTCTTGACTGTTGCCATGGTCGAACACCCAGATTTTCAAACATAGCACCAGCAGCACAGACGATTCTTGCAATCAGATCGATTTCATAATCGATAGGTGTTTTACGAGTGGTCTGATGGACCTGTAGTTAAGGGCGTCTGACTAGGGATCGAAACGTCCGGGTTCGAATCCCTGTCTAAGTGAGGATTATTACAAGCTGTTAACCGAACCTTCACCGCTAGCACAGCATGCGGTGTAATGCGAAGTACACCAGAAAGGTTGTGTGTTTCGGATTTCACACAAACTGGTACGATTACCACATTAGGTTAGGTAAGCAGGAAAGGAACCGGTCACTCTACATCCAATATGAGGCCAAGTACACCTTCTTCGGGAAGGTCCAACCAACCTTCGGGTTGAATAGCAAGTTTTTTTTAGGTTTTTACGTCTTTTATATACAGCAGATTTAAGTTCCCCCAAAGAAAGAAATCCATGGTGCTTAAATCAGGTGAACTCTTGGATGAGACAAACGGTTTATCACCCCTACGCACTCTAATTAACAGCGCCGCCTAGTGACGCACGGTAACGTTACCAGTCCCTATGAAGTTCGAAATCATTTTGGTGCTCTTCGATTGCTCTTTGAGTTTTTAGTCTGTTCATGTAACATCCTGTATATGTACAATAATTTCACCGTCAAAAGCCTCCGTTTTAGACAAACGCATTCACTTTCTCCGGGTCAGAATCCATTCAGGTTGCTACAATGACGAAGTCGCTGAAGCGCTGGAGAGACGGAGCATTACAGAGCGACATTTCCTCGGTACGTGGTGTAGTGGATTGGTCGGTGGGGAGATGAATTGCTTACCTTGCATAAATTAAATCGTCACCTTCCACTACCTTCTGCAAAGCATATATATTTATTTCAGGAAACAGAGGTGAAACCATTACTTCTGTTATTAGTACTTGAAAAGATCCTAAAATTGTGGTTTATTTGGTACTCATGAACGCTTACAGACAGAGGTATATTTATCATTAATCTTAAACATCTGTCTGTGCAAAATAAAATCCAATGCAATACCTCGTCTTACAGATGCGAAATAGCAAACAAACAATTATTGTTAATTGAAGCTAAGAAATTGCAATACATGTACATTACAAAGATTTACAAACTCCATATGCAACTGAAGGAAAAACTCTCTTATGCAAAATGAGAGCGATTCTTGTATTACAATGATAACAAGCAGACTTCAGATTTAACTGGATTTCATAGGGTGCCAGGGAGTTGATTTGTTCCCACAATGAATAGTCATTGAAAGTTTCCAAACATGGAAGTCAGTCTTTCAATTCAAACTGGAAAAAGAAAACAAAAAAGACACAACTAGCGTCGCAACAGAAGCGCTATCGTCACCTAAGTAGCACACCTGTCCAGGTTCTGCAAAACACTTTTCACGTCAACCAGCACATGTGACAACATCGATCGGACTTGGCGCTCAGTCATCAAAGCCTATAGAACGAAATCATCCGCACTCCTCTGGCAAGCAGTGGTCAGGGCGATCGTTATCGACGAAATCAAGACTTCTCGCCTCACATAGCTCGTCCCTCTCCTCTTCCTCGGCGTGTATCATGAGTAACACAAAATTTGTAAAATTTCCAATCACGTGAGGAAATAAACACATCGGATTGGCTTCGCAAAAGTATCCCATCTATGCTGGCTAATACATTGCCTCTCAAGTGCTAAGAGTTTCGGGTTCTATCGGTAGTTCTCGGGAGGATCATAGGAATAACTTTTTCCCACGATACACCGGGTGGACGGCGCATTGACGGATCTCTTCCGCAAAATTCCCAGTGTCCAGCCTTTCTCACCAGTATCAGCGTCGACTTGCCAAAGATAATCCCCGTACTGTCTCGACCTACCGGACACTTCTGGCTTAAGTCAGCTAGACACGCATTTCTGTCTCCAGGTTGAAAAAGAATATCCATTTATTTCTTATGTTTATTAAACCAAACAATAATTAATTTAAATTGTGCGAGATGACCCATATAGTCATCTTGCTGCAGTGGCTACTAAGGAAGGAATGGATATCGTACAAGGAAAGTTGATTAGCACTGAATATGACATGACATTATGCAGTAATACTGCCAAACACACCAAGAAAACCATGGTTTTCTGAACTTAACACAGCTTGAAGACCAACGATGATTTGGACGATACTTGACATTCGAGCCATTACTACAGCATCCCGCTCATAAGCACACTAAGTGTTCATTCGATCCAATTTATTTACTCTCGTCTCAGATACACATATTGCACATTAGTAAACGTGGACCAAAACTTGGCTACTTCCAGTGCATTTTCCGAACCCTCATATAAGTCTTCTCCGTGCTGGAAGTTGAACACAGTCGACACTGGAGCCTTAGTTGAACTGATCTCTCCGTGGTTCGGATTCCACGTTAAACTGTTGGTCCCAGAGTAAAGGCACTAGCAGTTCTGCCTGTTACAGAATGGCTTAGTCTGTCTACTTCGGGTGGATCCAACCAGAATTCTAGTTGTAGACTAAGTTATAATCAGCTTATAAGCGGATTATACAGTGATAAAAAAAGTTTGTGACAGAAGGCTAGAATCTGGGAAAGTAAATTCTTATGATGTGGCTAAGAAAAATGCACTGAGTGTAGTCCAACTGAGGCACAAATTTTCAGACAAATTCTTTTATTATATGGCACCACATAGTTTACAGCCAGTGCTAGTTATATGATTACGGCTTATTGTTATTACTGGGCAAATTATAGCTGCCTGTCAATTGTTGCTTAAAAGCCACTCAATTGGTCATTTGATTTTGTCCAAGAGCAGTATTAAAAAAGGGCTTCTGATAGATTTCGGGAGTATCTGTAATGCAAAGGTTTTTAAAATATCTGGAAAACAATTCATCAGAATAGATGCATCAGTGTTAGGGAATATATGAAAAGAATAACAGATGTATCTGTCAAGGAAGTAAGGCTATACGGAGGGAACATTTGAGGTGAAAGAGTGGCAACTGTCAAAATGCAAGTGAACTTGACATGCATGAGGCAAGCATCCCAAGTACCCTATAGCTATAGTTAATGGTTAACATACTGAACAGATTTGAGTCCTAATGGATCAACCTCTTCAACCTAAAGTTCAGAACCTCACTTCATAAATCAAAGATATTTAAAATTTCCGTGAGCATCTGTCCACAGTTACCATTCCTAAACCTCCAGATTTTTTTCCTGGTCTCCAGCGATATCTTTTTTTGTCATTACACATTTTTTTTTCAATTTTTTAAGCTTTAAACCTTTTTTGATATTAAGGACAGTAGAGTCGGGAAAAGATTGGGTGCCAGGAACAAGAAGGGATTCAGCGAAGGTTTTTTGAAGGAACTATCCCGGCGCTCCCCTGAAATACAATGTCAGGAAGCAATGGAAAACCAAAATCTGGATAGGCAGATGGGGGTTTGAACCTGTGTCCTTCCGAAAGACAGGCCTGACCATTACCACTTCACCCACCAGGTTCGGTTCCAATGACGTCACTTCCCTGCATTGTAATATCTCCCACAGTGAGAGCCTCAGTGTCTTTGAACACTTATTCGCCTCCCCCCCCCCCATTTCTCTTAGCTAATGATCTCCACATTCACATTTGATGTCATCGACCTCAGCACTGCCTCTTATTGCTAGGTTAACCTTGGATCTGCCCGCTTCTATTCTCAGCCTATTCAGGGACTTCCATATGAGCCACCCCTTGTTATAGCTAGGTGGTAAAGTCTCCGACAACCTTTCCCAGTTAGGGGAGAAGTGGGCCTTATCTTTCCATATTTGTAACTTGGCTTTCTCAGTTTTAGTTGATGTTCTTAGGGAATTTTTCCTGGACTTTTTGCGTGTGAAGTAAATGCTCATGTAATGGATGAGTACTTTCTTGTTCCATTTTCTTCCTTTCCTTGTTCGCTGTTATTTAATTCATTCCAGCAGTATCGTCAGATATTAATTATATTAATATTGTAAGAATACTATTTCTTACAATTAGTTTTTATTCTTACATTTATATATTTTCTTTATTCATCACTCAATTACTACATATTCAGGCTAACACTTTTTTTGTTACTACAACACGAAACAATACAATCAAAGATACTCTATGCGATATTATAACACAATAATAAAATCTATGGTCCAAGGATATTATATCACCACTCATTTTTCATAATTCCTACATACACACTTATATTTTACCCTTCATATGCGCCCCCATTTTGTAGTTTAGAATCTTTTCAGTGAAATAGAATAGGGTCAACAACTACAAAACGTCTAAAACTAAACATTTTTCTCGAAATTAAAATATAATCTTTACAATCATTAAATTCATTATACATAAATGAAAACCATTGAATAATAAAACATTACCATTAGTTTTTCTATCTGTTAAATGTGTATTTGACTGTAACGATTCCTTTTCAATTGTCCACAACACGATATATTTTCCAATCCTTCACATTACGTATTGGTCAAAAAGAATTTACAATTCGACCAATACGGAATGTCACCACTTATTACTATATAAAAGAAATCAATCAAACCAAAACAGATGATCTTCATCTTCCTTTTTGACATCATCACGGTTGAAAATTCAGTCCATATTCCTTGCATCCCTGGTGGTGTTCTACACTTCTTGAAACTTACGCTTTCCTACATTCCGGCCTTCATATTCTAAATCTAATTCTCGTTTCTTCCTTGTTCTCCAATTTACTACTTTTCTTACATTTTTGCTGAAGTCCTTCCCTTCCTCATATCCCTTCACTTCTCCTTTCTTCCATTGTTCGTCTCTTTCATTTGTCGTATCTTGTTCTGCCTTTTCGAATACATCAAATAATTCCCTTTCTTTTCCAGGCTCTTCATCTTCTTGTACCATAACTTCCATTGTCTTCTGGGGTTTACTTTTAAAATCATTGTAGTCTTCTTTGGTATTAATGTCTTCTTCGGTTACTCCAATATCAGTTTCTCTAATATTCTCCTTTTCTATAATTCCTTTATTTTCTTCTTCCTCAGTAAGCGATTTGTTATTGTTGCTTTCTTCTTTGATATTAACATCATTATTTTCTTGTTCTTCTTCTGTATCAGTTGTCCTATTATCCACGTCTTCTTTTATCTCAACCTCCACTTCCTGTTCTTCATTTTTAATTTGAATTATTTCTTGGCCTAGGGCCTTTATTTTGGTTATATTCTCCATGTATATTTTCTTACTATCTTCTATTTGATTCGAAATACTGGAGCAAGAGTCTTTCTGCTGTTCTTCCAACTTATTGATTTTTGGTCCAGGTTCCTTTCTGTTCCGTTAATTTTCACGTCCATTAACTTTAAATTTTAACCTTCATTTTGCCCATATATTGATATAAGTCTTTCATTCTTCTCTCCAGATTTTTCTCCAACACCTCCATATCATTTCTTAGCAAATTTTGTAGTTCAGACTGGGATTTATTTGTTTCATCCTGTAAAATTTTCATTTTAGTGAATTCTTGCTGTAAGGTTTCTTGTTTTTGACTAAGTTGGCTGATCAATCCTTCAGAATGCTTTTTCAGACTTTCTTCAGATATTTCTTGTTGTCTTTTTAAATTTTCTTCCACTTTTTCTTGCTTCTTCATAAGCTGTCTTTTCAAGTCTTCTTGCGAATCTAGTATCCTATTCATGATCATACATAACATTTAATTCATATCTTCTTGCCCACATATGTTAGTGGTTTTTGTTTTACTTTAATAAGGTATCTCTAGCTCCTCAGCAGTAGTCTACTTAGGAGATCTCAAAAGAATATTTTCACATGAACTATCGATCTCCATATCACTCAGATTTGGTCCTAAAGTTGTATTTTCTATTTCTACTACCCTTCCATTTAAACTATTCCTTCCTTATTTTCTGTATTTTAGACAATTTACTTAGAGCAACGTGAACTGTACCAAATAAGTATTTCGACACCACAGCTTTATAATCGTGAATAGCAATGCTGATAATATAATTACGACAAATGTTACCTCAGACACTACTTCAATTATTCGTTAGCGACAATTCTCACCAACGAATTAAAAAATTGAACAGAAATCCCAAAACAAATTCTATAACACTGCATTGCAGCTATATATATATAAAATTTCAGAACAATCTGAATATTACTTAAATAGAAATGTCAATAAAATTCAACTTGATTCACTTCTTTTTAATTTTCAGTTATATAAATTCTGAAATTTAACTTGTTTTCCAATTATTTAATATGTCAATATTCATTGACATCTGTCAACTGAAACATATCCAAATACTACCGTATTTAATGTTATGGTTTTATTATACATTCGGTTCACTGCGTTGATCCCAAGATTGCAAATTCCTTTCAGGTGGCAATTCAGTTTTAAAATTCCAACTTTCGTCCTTTTCACGGTCTGCCAATTGTGAGAATACTATTTCTTACAATTATTTTTTATTTTTACATTTATATATTTTCTTTATTCATCACTCAATTACTACATATTCAGGCTAACCCTTTTTCTTGTTACTACAACACGAAACAATACAATCCAAAATACTCCCTGCGATATTATAACACAATAATAAAATCTATGGTCCAAGGATATTATATCACCACTAATTTTTTATAACTCCTACATACACACTTATATTTTACCCTTCAATATCTCAGTACCTAGAACAAACACCAACGTATTAATTTCTGTAGGTGCATAAAAAACCTTTCAAATAGTATCCTGATAAATATTAAGTACCCTTCAACAAAACCAGACTGTATTTAAGTTCACCACTATTTATTCATGTGTTTTTTTTTTTTTTTTTTTTTTTTTTTTTTTTTTTTTTTTTTTTTGACACATGCGAATTGTTTGAATTGCCTTGGTGTCGGAATTCTTATTTCCCAGCTTGTACATTGTGACGATTGTATTTTTGTTTGCGAAATGATTAATTTATGAGGCGGAATTTTGGTACCGACTCAGCATTCGCTTAAGTGTTTGCGGAAAAACCTGCTAAAAACCGCAATAAGGAGTGCCGACGAGGCTCTGAATCTGAACCCGTTGTACTTACGAGATCTAGTGGGGTGCAGCCACACTGCCGGGCAAGGTTCATATTTAAGGATTCAAACTGCTAAGCTCCGTCTGAACGTTTTGGGCACCACAAAGAAGTTATTGTTATCAGAAAATGGCACTGTATTTATCATGACGAAAAATATATGCTTTGACATGACTATGTCATATTATCATATAGTTATTTAATCTCAGATCTAAAGTGCGAAAATAAAAAGTTTAAAAACCAATTGGCAGTCATCGGGTGCTGCCGACAAAAGTTAAAACTTAAAGCTTTGAATATCATACACGTAACACGTCATACTAATTGCTACAGAGATACTAAATAATAATAATTTCGTGTGGTAGTAATCATTTGGTGACATGATTTCTATTGGCTGCGCATTCCGCCCCCCTCTTAGCCTCCTTAACCTAAGCCGGTAGTGCTACCTGGTATAGGGAACCTACAGTTTAATCAGGACCACTAAACGATTCTGGAATACTTCACATTACTCAACAAGCTGTGCCAGAGGTGAAGGTTGTATTAATGGTCTATAAAAATACCCGGTGATGCAGGGATTCGAGCCGGAAACCTTCCGTTTCCCAGCCACATACCTTGACCACTCAGCAACCAAATCGTCACAGATGCAGTGTTAACATTAGTATGTCAGTGGCGTGCACTCATAAGGTTTTTATTAGAGATGTTCCGACTAGTCGGCGACTAGTCGGTAAAGCCGACTATCCGGCCACTTTCATAGTCGACTATTCGGCAAAGAGCGCCGACTATCCGGCTCCCTTGTACGTATATTACACTCTCGCCTCGCGCCTCGTGCACGAGCGCTGACGCGAACTGCCGTTTACACTCTCGCAAGAATTCATTCATGGCTGACTAGTGGGCGTGCCAGCTTTAGGGGTGGGCGGGAGGGGTTTGGTTCAATAGTGAAACGCTTTCGGCTTTCAACATAAAATTGACTGTTTAAGTTTTTTTAAATAAATTTAATTATGTTGATTTGCACCTTCAAGGATCTAATAAAATTCTTATAGGTTACCAAAATGTTCTGTGTGTCATTATTTATTGAAAACTTTTAACTACTGCGTTACAATCTATTGAGAAGAAAATTTCAACAGTTTCCTGAATTATTATCTATAAACGATAATAACTTCAGAGGTTACTGACACATTCAGTACCAACCTCAACAAACTTTCCTTGTTATTTGTGTTTGTCCAAATGTCGGTAGTGACTGAAATTGCAGCTGCACTCAGCACTCCTCTTCATATTTCAGATGTAGTCTCTTCGTAAAGATGAGGAATGATGTTTTCTGTGAAATACTTCCTGCCCGGTATGCTATATTTTGGTTTAACTTTTCTCATCAAGTTTCTAAAGTCAGTATTTTCAACAATTGACAACGGCTGGTTGTCAAGTGCAATCATCTCACCAATCGCAATATTGATGTCTCTCGATCTTGAGTCTTCACGTGACCATTGTACAGCAAAACTATCTTCAATATTTTGCTGGCTTCTCTGACATAAACTGACCTCTGACGACACTGAAGTTGACGGAGTAGGCACTGTTGTAGGTAGTTCATCTACTTGGATTTGCGTCTGGGATGAATCGTCTGTGGTGGAATATTTGATCACAGAACCTAACTGAGGTATCAGGGTTGGATGTTGGTATTTGATATGGTTGTTCATACTCGTAGTATTTGCTGTTTTTCCCTGTCCACCACGGGAAATTATCACTTAGCACTGATTACACTTCACTTTAAGCGAATCATTGTCCAATTGATCAAATAAATCCATACACGAGACTTTCTTTTTGGCATGATTAAATTAATTTTAATTCTCTTTCACTTTAATGTACAATAACAACACTGTTGTTCTTGTTTTTTACACTAAAACACCGCTCTGACCCCTGCACAATCAAAAATCAAGAAACAATGCGAACTATACATGTTCCGACAAGCTCGTAGGCTGCTGTTGCGACTTGCGCGCGAATCAGCTGTAAACGAAGCGTCACGGAAATTGCCGAATACCCCTGAAATCGTGATCGGCTTGGCCGACTAATCGGCCTCTTTACAACCGACTAATCGGCTAGTCGGCTAGTGGGCCAGTCATAGTCGGAACATCTCTAGTTTTTACCCATCAAAATCATCCCACACGCCTAAAGAAGTTTTCACTTCAAAAACTTAAAATCTAACTTTGTCTACAACAGAGGCGTTGCTATCGGAGAGCTAGGTGGTGCCGTGCATCGCGGCCCCTCAAACTCAGGAAGCACAACGCAGAGGGCTCCCAAGCACAGCTCAGGAAGCTCCCAGGCGCAGCTCAGAGGGTCCCCAAGCGGGTTACCCAAGTTCAGGGAGTAACTACCAGCAAAACTCACAAGACTTGGTAGAGCTAAAAACAAAAGGTAGCCCATTTGGCCTGAGGACCCAAAATATATTTTTTTTTTTTTTTTTTTTTTTTTTTTTTTTTTTTTTTTTTTTTTTTGCACCGGGACCCTTGTTAACCTAGTTACGCCACTGGTCCATAACCTGATGGTTGGTCAAATCTTCCCGAAGGAGATGTACCAAGCTGTTGTGTCAAAGACAGGAGGACGAATTCCTTTCCTCAGGGTCCTACAGTTTAACGTGGAATCAGAACCACGGAACGTCCCGGGGTAGCTCATATAATCAAATACAACTCTCAAAAATTTCTGCGTTCCGCGGGATTTGAACCTGCACCGGACAAAGAAACTTTCGTAAACAAGCGCCTTAACCGCTGAACTACCTGACCTCCTTTTTATAAGGGGAGAAAGAAGGAGAGGGTTTAGGTTTTTCTAAAACAAAAGTAAACATTTTTTTCTATTTATTTTCAAGTATGTAAAGTTTCATTAAAATCGGATAAAAACTGTGTGTTTGAATGAAGTACAATAGCAAAAAAAAGAATACAAACAGTCATTTTTATATATTAGATACAAATATAATCTATATTTTCACAGCTGTCCGAGTGCAACACGCCTTACTTATTGTTACAGATATACTGATAACATTAGCATGTTGGTGACACGAACTCACTAGATTTTACCCATCCAAAAAACGTCCATCACGCATGTCGTACGCACAGCACGTTGACCGAAAGTCGCGAACTCATAGATTTACCTCCGTTCAAACATCGCCTGCGCGCCTATAGAATTTATCACTTCAAAAATTCTCCCTTTCGCTTTGTTGGCAGGAGGAATAACAACAGGGTGTCATGGACGTCACTTCTCGTTTCCTGTCCAAGGCAAATCCGCTCCTGTGGGCCTGCAAGCTGGTTGGAGTGACGCCGTTCTCCGTGGACTGGAGGACCTGTTCTTTGAAGACCACCATTGTAGACAAGGCCGTCGCCGCAGTGGCTATAGCTATTCAAATGATGGCGACCTACATTATAATGGTAGATTTCGTTCATGCGAATCATTTCTCTTCGTCCATCTTTTCGTGGGTGCATGTTGTCATACACATATTGTTCGTATTTATGCCAGTATTTGCTGATTTGTACTCCAACACAGAAAAATACAAGAGGATGTTAGCTATGATTAGATACTGTGATTCAGTACTTTACTCATCCCGGGTAGATCTACCGACAGCAATCGGATATTCAACTACGGTTAATTTGCTAATTATGATCTTATTTCAACTTGTAAACCCACAACTATGGGCAGGGAAGGTGGCAAACTTGGCATCTACTTATAAGATAATAAGCTGTGCTTTGTTATCACAATTTTTGGTATGCAACGTCTTAAAATTTGTGAATTTAACCCTATTTCTTAAAACGAAATTTATGAGGCTGACAGCAGTTATAATCGATTCTGACAAGCGAATGGATTTTTCGTCAGATAAAAGAAAATTTTCGATCATAACTGTGAGATCCAAACGGCGAGCATCTTGTGAACCGACTTGTTTCTCCATGACAAGTGGACCTCAACATACACAACATGTGCCAGACATCCGATCACTTATGAGGGCTTACGATGCCCTCTGTGATGTTGTAAATCTTACAGCACTTACTAGCCAGCACTTCTTGGCTTTACTTCTTTTATTTACACTGTTTACTTCCCTCATTGCAGAGTATCTTTTATCTTCTGGATTGACATTCTCTATTCACGACGAAGCTAAATATACCATGCTTGCGACAAATTTCGCAACCCTCGTGTTGACCACGTTGCCACCTCATGTGACAGCAGCTGCAGCCAATGACACTCTGAGGGTGATCTGGCAGCGACTGCTGACCACAGCTGAGGGCAGCGCGGAAGAAGCACAGCTGCGTCAGTTCGCCCAGCTGGTGCGTCACCGCCGAGTGGCCTTCACTCTGTTTGGTGTCGTCACTGTGGACCTGCGATTGTTTGTCGGCTTCGTCTCCCTCCTCACTACTTACTCTGTGACAGTGATCACATTCCGTGGAAGCTCTTAATAATCATGCATCCACCCTTTCAGTGCAGCATTCAAATAATTCACGTCAATGAGGGCAGTTGACACTATTGAAAATAAATTTTGCACGAGGAATATTATTACGAGGCGTATTCCAAAAGTAAGGTCCGTTTGATCATAATAAAAACATCGTTCAGGATACAAGGTTTTTATTAACGTCAGTATGTAACTACATATCTAGTTCACTTTTCCACATAATCGCCGTTCATATCTATACACTTTCTGTAACGCTGTACCAGTTTCTTTAACCCCTCGGCATAAAAGTCTGCCGCCTGGGACCTGAACCAATTGGTAACGCTCGTCTTGAGTTCTTCATCGGTTTGAAATCGTTGTCCACCAAGCCACCGTTTCAAATGCAGGAAGAGAAAATAGTCGCTTGGTGCAAGATCTGGACTGTAAGCAGGGTGGTCTAGGATTTCCCAACGAAACTCTTGAATCTTCTCTTTGGTTTTGGAAGCGGTATGCGGGCGTGCGTTGTCGTGCAGGAGGAAGATGCCAGACGACAGTTTCCCGTGGCGTCGATTTTGGATGGCACGTCTCAGTTTGGTGAGCGTTGCACAGTACACGTCAGCTGTAATGGTTGTCCCATGGTCCATGAATTCGATCAAAAGGACGCCCTTTTCGTCCCAAAACACGGAAGCCATCATTTTGCGATTCGTGTACGGCGATTGCTTACACTTATTTGGTTTGGGTGAACCGGAATGGCGCCACTGCGTTGATTGTTGTTTTGATTCTGCGTTGGTGTACGCTATCCACGTCTCGTCTCCCGTAACAATTTGGGAAAACAAACTGTCTCCATCTTGTCTATAGTGCTCCAAAAATTGTCGTGCGCTATGCATTCGTTGCTCTTTGTGCTGAGCGGTGAGCAGTTTTGGCACCCACCGCGCACAGAGCTTCCGATATCCAAGCTCTTCAGTGACAATCCTGTAAATTGAGGTTCTAGCAACATTTGGGAATTCCATAGCCAGACCACTAATCGTCAAACGCCGATCACTTCGCAGTTTTTGGTTAACTTGCTCGACGATGTCGTCGGTCCGAATACTGGGCCTGCCACTCCGCTGTTGATCGTGCACATCTGTGCGACCACTTTGAAATTCTCGACACCAGTGTCGAACTTGTTTCTCACTCATTATGTTTGGTCCATACACTACACACAATTCGCGATGGATGTCCGCAGCTGACGATCCTTTTGCCAACAAAAATCTAATCACACCGCGCACTTCACAACTGGCGGGAGCTACGATTGTCGCGGCCATTACGAACTGCTCTCAACAATAGATATACGGCTACTGCGGCACGCCAACAATACTGCATATTTACCAGGAGTTGGTAGATTGCGCTGCAGGGGAAACGTCATTCAGGCCTATCATCTGTGACATCTTGTACCCCGGACCTTACTTTTGGAATACGCCTCGTATTTTCCTTAGCACTGCACCATTTTTTTAAATCAATTAAAACGATCTTGTACTATTGTTTACCGAATCAATTTCTGAATTTAGGAACAGATAAAAATAACAACAATTAGTACAAAGATATTTATCTTCTTAACAAATTCTGTATCAGAAGTACAGGTTTGCAACATCGTCTCAATGTCAAACGGAGAAATTCTTCCAAGTGGTAAATGTATATAACACCAAAGCGTTTGATAGAAAATCAAAATCTGCTAAAACAATGTGGAAAATCTTAACAGATGTTGAGATTAACAAATATTGTATAGCATAGATCGCCAAACTTTTTTGCCTATTCCCCCTTTTCGGTTGAAAAAAAAGTCACTCATCGTCCCCTCATCGAAAAAAAAAACTAGTCAACGCCCCCTGTTATTTTTTTTTTTTTTTTGAAACCTTTATCTTCCCTTCTTGTAATGAATAATAGTTTTGTAATGGCACAGATTTTTCGATAATTTTTGCCTTATTTGTCATCAGCAATATTAATCCACCGTAGTCGACAATTGACAGTCTATTCCTTTTCTTAACTAATGTGCTAAATCCTCTTTTGATCATGAAAATGTAAGCAAAAACTTCTTTGATGCAGCTTGTAAGTCCGTATATAATGGTTGCTTCTCAACGCTTCATAAAGTTTCCTTGGACCGCAAACGCTCCCTGTGATCTCTTCAACGCCCACCGGTGGGCGATACCACTGGTGTATAGTGTCAGAATTGCTACCACAAGAGAAGAATGAGCACAAGAAAAAATAAAATGTTTCTCACGTTGTGTTAAAAGTCACATCTAAAATTGTTATTTTTTTATAAGCACACACAATGTTTCTAATATATTCCTGGATAAAACACGTAGGTGTGCGTTTAAAATAGAAGAGACACATATGAGAGAAACAGAGTAGCATATCAGGTTGTCTGAAAATAATTTAATGCTCCAGTTTTTCATGTGGTTAATTAATGTAATTCATCATATTGTGGCTAAGTGTTAAGTGAGATTTCAATTTTGCGTGAATATTTTTTCCTGTATGTATTTATCCTCACACAAATTATTTGAAATAAAGTTCGACGTAGAATTACGTGAGATTTGATTTAATTTATTCTCATATCAGAAATTATTAGTATAATTATTTTTGTGACCATTAGTATCTCAAATGGTTTGATGCGAGCATCGATCCCTTCCTCTCCTTATCTAATCTTACTATCTTAGCCAACTACAACTTACATGCTCAATTATTCACCTCTTCCAATTTTTGACTTCCTCTGCTATTTCTTCAGTTGGTTATTCCAGTCCCATGTTTTTTTTTACCGTTTCTTTTTTTTTTTTTACTTTTTTGGCTTTTAACTTTACGCTTTGTCGATGTAGGGGTAAGTAATTCAAAGGATTCCGGCCATGATCTTTTGAAGCAACGATCCCGGCTTTTGCCAGAAGTAATTTCAGGAAACCAAGGAAAACCGAAATTTGAATGACCGGACGGTGATTAGAACCCCGGTAATCCCTAATGCAAAACCAGAGCGTCATGACTCGTCCAACACGCTCGGTCATTTCTTTGGCCATGATTTAAAAATCGGGCTGCGAAAGAATGGAGGTTAAATAACAGTGCTATATGATAGTTGGTCAGCCTACTACAACAATAGCTGAAGGCAGCGCTCACCGAGAATCGGAACCACGAGTGATCTTCCTGCAAATCTACGCTACGCCGGATGATGAAGGGTTGTGGAATGAGACCAGATGTTCGTCAACTGGAAGACAAGGTAAACGCGTTAAAAGAAAGGTTTGTGTAAAAAAAAAAAAAAAAAAAAAAAAAAAAAAAAAAAAAAAAAAAAAAAAAAAAGAAGGATGAAATAGACATTCCAGGAAGTTGAGTCTCAGTAGGTTAGTTGCCATCTGAGTTGCAAGACTGCAACGGAGAAAGATGCTAGCGCAAGATCAGCTGGATAACCGCATCCTGTGTTGTACAAGTTCTACGAGGAGGAGCTTCCGAGGTCATAAGTGAAGCTGCAGCTTAGTTACATGCCCAGACGCATTTTCTGCGTAAGGTTAGGTTAGATGCAGACACGCAGGTGAATAATAAGGGTTGCAGTCCGTCGGAAGTAGACAGTAGGACTAATACTGTAATCCCTGTACACCGCTGACATAGTTCCAGCAAATGTGCAGTTACATGCGCTGATTATTCACTGCATTCTTCACTATAAGTCGAAGTAGGTAAATAGCAACTAGATGTCTCCAAGAAGCACTGCAACAGACAGTCAGGGCCAAACGATGGGGGACCTAAATCAACTCCACAAATATCCAGACAATATGTTGAGGCAGGCTCTGGGCTCAATTAGCAAATCGGACACTGCAGATCAGTGACGAAACAATACTCTGGCTCCAAAGTCCCGCTACTTACGAGTGACACTCGACATTCAAGCTCACATCGATGACATCAGAAAGAGAGTCAAATAACGATTCAACGACTCATACCCGATGCTCAACAGACAGTACTCGCTGGCTCCTTCCATCGCGGTCACAATAAACCACACCCTGAACAGGCCGGTCTTTTGTGTGGGGATACGCAGCAAAAACAACCTGCGGAAGCTGAAAATACTGCAAAACAGATCATTAAAGCAGGCTCTACATTTCGCAGTCCGTTTGCCCGCAACTGCAAACCGAAATTAGACGCATCGTCAGCCACTTCCTGCTCTTGTCCGGGAAATTCTACGAAGGTGCAACCCAATCCAGCATCCCTCTGGTAAGTAGTCTTGGGCAATAAGAACAAGTTAGCAATAGGTACCACCTGCCAATTGTGTTGGTAGATAGAGAATATTAAAAGAAGATTGCCCAAAATAAGACACAATGTAAGAATAGGAATGAACAAACGAAGAGCAAGAGGCAGGAAATGTCTTTGGACAATAACCTCCAGCAACACCTCTGTACAAGGTGAAATGATGTTTCGCCTCAGTTTGCTACCCGAAAATTACCACAGGAGAACCGAATACTGTATTTTGAAGGTAAACAAAAGTAGCAGGTAAATTAGTCCTAGTAAATCTTCTTTCGTTATCTCTAACTACAGATCATTGCTAAGTAATAAAATATAAATCACTGTTACTGCTACAAGAAGTTGTTTTGAATTAGGGATTTCCTACTCAATCCATTTGCCTTAAATATCAAGTACACACATATTCACTCCGCATACCAGCCAATGTAGCTGCGCGGTTTGAATCAGCTGACCACTGGGATCTGTGAGGTTCCCGGATACCGACCGTCCTCATTGAAGTTTTTAGTCGGTTTTCTGCAATCACCTTGGAGAATGCTGAACGGGACCTAATATCATCCTCAGATTACACACAAAAATACACTTATCATTCAGAATACAAGTTACATGTTTCGCGGACAGATGGCAGCAGAAATATTCAACACTTATGATAAGCGCTCCAGATCGAGTAAGTCTGGTTCTAACTTTGATGCGATATGCGCTTTCACGCCTCCCATCTTGACTTTCACTAGCTGTCTGTGCAGTCAAGTGTGTAAAAAAAACAACATAGTTGCCGTAACAAAAGAAAAAAATGTAGTCTCCTGGTAGGCTCTCAGATATACTTCTTGGTCTTCATTCTCAAATTCTTAATGTTCAGTTTCACTCTTTACTGCTTTGTGAGACAAGCTGATCAGAAAAAAACCAGCAATGCACTCAATGTCAGTGAAATAGCAGTTAGGTTTGAAACGTAGAGCATGTTTACCCTACAAACTGCAAGAGGTGATGAAACAGTGACCACCATGACAGACAATACTTATACTGCTGGATACAGCCAGAATACAGTGATTACTTTTCATTTCGTTATGTGATAATTAATGGTTACCACACACACAAATAGGAAACTGGAATAAGAATGTATGGAAGCAGAGTTTCAAACGGTAAAGAAGAAACAAAGTAGAAATAATATGTTTACTACTTACTGATATATTCAGTTAGCCAGAAATTCAAATAGTTTATTAAAATACGACATCTTCAGTCCATTTCCAGAGTGATCTGTTGGCTTGGGCGTGTGACAAGAGATCGAAAGGTCACTGTTCGAATCACGGTGTCGGCTGGGATATGCAACGGGCGTCAACATGAACTTCACCTCTGGTAAGGCTTGCTTTGTGTATGTCAAGTAAGCCAAACCGCTTCCGTGGCTCTAATTTTACCTTAGACTGTAGGTCCTCTAAAGCTAGTACACTACTATAGACTGTTAAGATAACAGGGGCAGCTCAAGGTCACTCTGCTCTATCCCCACTCCGCTGGCCTTCCCCCTATATGCGAAGGGGAAAGAGTGCGCTCTGACAAATTTGCCACTCTGCTACGTGTAAATAGCGATCTGCTCGGTGACGTAGGCAGTGGGAGTGGTTGGTGAGATGAGGAATGAGGATCGTGACCTTGAACCGTCAGTTGAGGGTGAACATAGTATAGGATAGGCAGCTATGGCAGAGGCGAATTAGGCAGCCGACAGGAAACTCTGTTAACCATATCATAAAAATACTCCACGAAATTATTTTTATCATAGTAAGTTTTTCAGACAAGAAAGTAACTGGTTTAACTATATGGCATGAAGATAATAAAAAATTGACCGCAATAAATACGTGTCTGTATTACCTTGAATCGTTGTTATTCAAGAAAGAATGTTTTCACAGACTGTAACGTAGTCTTTTGTACTTACCTAGGTATAACGAGAGAAGGGGAGAGAGACATGGTGTTTTACAGTTACACTTTTATGCTATCACTAAAGAGAAAAAGAAATCTACATTGTTAACCACCATACTATGTCAGACAATCACGTTTCTTGGAAACAACTACACTTAAAGTTTCTGCACTTAATAACTCGATTCGTAACACAAATAGATAAGGTTTTCTTTCACATCTCTAAAAATATTTCATAGGAAACTGAATAAATGTGGTCAAAATCCCCTACAACGTACATTTAAAAACAAAAACCTAATAAATGAGTTTTAATAATTCATATTTTAGTAATTTATGTTTACGTTCAAGTTAATATTCATTCTGTCAGTGCTGAGAAATTAAAACCAGTAATCGATCATAATTGTAATAGCAGTTAACACCCCCTGCCAGTTCCTTGTATTACATGTATTATGGGTATATACTGTTCCCCTTGTCACGGGACGACATTTAGTATGATATTTTAGTATCGAAATCGTGTAAGTTTTTTTAAGTTTCACTGCAGCCAGACGTCGAGTAAACACGTCCTGTTGTTCGAGTTTCTGCCGATCGACAGAAATACGCAAGCCAATACTTTTCCAGCAAGACAGAATACATTGATCAGTCTCACTTCTTCACTGATGAGCTACAAGTTAACATCTAGGCCTCGGAGATAGATATTGTGAACAGTAGGGCTAAGTTTCGTCCCTAGGATCAGTATCACGAGTTAGGGAATACCTCCAATCTTGTACAACATCGACTGTAGATGATTTACGGTTCGGTACAGATAAAATGGGTTTCCAGAAACATTATTTCATTTCAGGTAGCTCATAGCTGTCCGCTCCCTCTCCTAGTTACATGTTACCCTCGATGTCATGTTTATTTACTAGCACAAGAGAAGAAGAAGATAGGTTTAAGAAACAAGAATTCAAGAGCAGAAGATACATGAAGAAAGTCGGGGCAAGTCATAGGGCATCGTAGGTTAACCCCTTAGAACCCACGTGTCAGTCATCCTGGCATACCCAATCAATAGTCATAGCACGATCCTACACTTAGGGTCAGCGACACCCTGAAAGTAATGCCCTTCTGTTTTGAACTGTGGCAGACCCACCATTAATTGACTTCAAGGATTCGCTTATCGCATTCGTCTGAACAGAAGTGTGAATTATGGAGTTCTAATGATCTATACCAATGCAACATAGCGTTCCGAAAAGCAGACTTGTCAGAGAAAGAGACCACCTATTGGTACTTCAACAAAAGTTCGATGAAGCCAAACAAATATTTCTGATTTCATACCGTATCATTAAGCAAACAGGCGAAATAGATTTGACAGAAAAATTTTCTGTGATTTCGGCATGCTACGTTTTTTTTTTGCAAACATTATGTGCGGATCCTTGCGAATAACAAGAAATTAATTAGGCACTGATCAGTTTTCCTACACTGTTAAAATAAAACGATAGTCACATCCCTTCTACAGAAATGTTGTTTCATTTATTAACAGTGTATAATATATTGGGACTTCTTCTGCTTCTCATGTTTCTTGAAGATTATGACTAGCAGGTGCCGCACTTGCCCGTGGACTACTGTTGTACACTGTATTTTTTTTTAAAGCAATACGGTCAAGAACTATATGATCCGTAGCTCATTGAACGCAAGAGTTTTATATGAACGGTTTCCAGGACTAACTTCATACCTCCGAATAATATGATTCCTTTTCGTACGTTGATAAAATGATAAACATTTCGATTGTAAGAAGTAGATAACTTTTAAACTGATACTAATTTTTGGACCACTGTATTTTAATTACTTAGCTTTTCAAGGATACATTAAAATGATACAAACTCTATTTTGTAATCGTAGGCTTCCGCGGCCAGAGTCGGTTGTTTCTTGGCTGTCCGGATGACGCCGCGTTATGATGTATGCAGCCGACGTTTCGACCATCCTTCCGCAGTTCTGCCCTACAAGAAGACCGCAGAAGAATGGTCGAAACGTCAGCTGCCCACATCATGATGCGGCGTCACCCGGGCAGCCAAGAAACAAACTCTATTTTACTTGCGGAACCATGGGCTGTACATTTACAAAAATCAATCAGAATCCGACTAGTTTTTTTTCGAAAATTGGGTCACAGGAAAATTATGTTAAATTTATCAGCTTTACGAAATCAAATCAAAATGAGACATACAGTATTTTACCCAATGGATCACTGGCTATACGTTACTCGAAACTCCATCAAAATCCGAGTAGTAGTTTTTGCATGAATCGTTTTTAACAAAAAATCTCCTAAATATCTTATTTTCTGACCTCAAATACAAATTAAAAATATCCTATTTTAATTGTAGAAGCACGGACTGTACATTAATCAAAACCCTATAAGAAACACACCGCAAAAAACTGACAATAATATGGTTAATTTATCAGCTTTCCGAAATAGCTACAAAGTGAAACATAACCTATTTTACCCACGTTAACACGGATAGTACATTAATCGAAAGTTCATAACATACAGTCATTACTTGGAGTGAATCACATTCAAAGAAGAATTATCCTAAATTTATCACTTTTCCGAACTCTCATCAAAATGAAACACACCCTGTTTCATTCGTGCTGCGAAGGACTGTACATCAATCGAAACCTCCTCAAAATCCGATCAGTATTCTTTTCTGAATCGCGTTCATCAAGAAGATAGTAATCTGATACATCTCGCAGTTCTCTGACATCACTTCTATATGAAACATATCCTATTTTATCTGAATCACCACGAGATGTAAATTAATCGAAACCGCATAGAAATTCGGCCAGTAGTTTTTTAATTTTCTTAAACTTATCATTTTTACGATGTCACATCAAGTTGAAATACAACCTACTTCACCTGTGAGACCAATGGCTATACATTAATCAAAACTCCATCAAAACTCGACCAGCTGTTTTAAATTATCTTAAATTTGTCAATTTTTAGTCTCATAACAAATTGAAACATAATTTTCATCGTAGGATCAATGTGTATACGTCAACCGGAAGCCCATCATTATAAAACCTATTGTATTTGCGTGATCGCTCTGGACGAAAATTTATTTCAAATTTCTCACTTTTCAAAGTTTGTTTTACCCCCGGGACTATGGACTGTACGTTAATGAAACCTCAAAAAAATCTGACCAATAGTTTTTGAGTGAATCACGTTCAACTAAAAACTGACACAATTTTAAAAAAAAAAACTTTTCAGCTTTTCGATATCATAAGAAAATAAAACAACTTTTATTTTCCCCGCGAGACAACAGGCTCTACACAAAAAAGAAATCACTTTTAAATCTTATCAGTAGTTTTTGTGTTAAACCCTTAACCCTTTTCATTCTAACTGATAGACAGACACAGATGTAGAAAACAGTTGATTCCTTTTCTGTAGTTTATTAAGAGTTCCCACAAACCATTGTTTCTTTTAAAAAATATCAAATGTACAGACATTTTCCTGGTAATAGTTCATTAGCACCGAGCGTGGTGGGAAAGCGGTAATGTTCTGGCCTTACATTAGGGAGGACGCAGGTTCGAATCCCGGCCCGAGCATCCAGATTTGGGTTTCCCATGGTTACCCCAAATCACTCCAGGTGAATTCCGGGATGCTTCCTTCAAAACGCCATGGCCAAATTCCTTCTCGTTCCTTGCCCTCAGTCCTTTCCCACCTCTAATGACCTCGACGTTGACGGGATATAAAGCCATAAAATAAAAAAAATCATTAGTATAGTTAGATGGTGAAAAATGGTTATTATGTTGGATACAAGCATTACACTCTTCCAAGTTTTAACTATGTTCCCGAACATGTGTTCCGAGATTGTTTAAAAAAAACATAAAAACCGCCTTCAAAAAAAAAGCACTAAACATTTTAAAATAACTTTATACCTTGCTTAGGAAAAAGAAAATCTAAATGGACAATATTTTACATTACTGTCATTGAAATTTTTACTTTAATTAGTTATTTTTGGAGTCGGTGCCAGCTGTCACAACAAGATCGAATTACTGAACTTCTTTTGGTCTTAGAGACGAAACAGAGAGTACGATCAAAAGTTCAAAATATATCGTAAGGCAAATAGTGTTATTGCGGGAGACAGCTTAGGGAAACAAATTAACAGTATTTTAATCTATGGCTCGGCCTTATTGGTCATCCAGGCATATCTCTGGCGCTACAGTGTCAGTTGGTAGGTTGCATCATCCAGTAAACGATTTACAGTTAGTATAATATTGGCGTATCATCTGTATGTTTCAGTTTTGTTGAAATATGTTTCTAGCATTAATTGTAGGTAAGCTGTAACATAATTTTTTTTGTGTTATTGTTATTCCTTATTGTTTTTATCTTTTTGTTTTTCTTGCTTTCGCTGGCACCGACTCCAAAAATAACTAATTAAAGTAAAAATTTCAATGACAGTAATGTAAAATATTGTCCATTTAGATTTTCTTTTTCCTAAGCAAGGTATAAAGTTATTTTAAAATTTTTAGTGCTTTTTTTTTGAAGGCGGTTTTTATGTTTTTTTTAACAATTATTTCATTTTTAAATTTTTAGTGGTATTAGGCTACAGTTTGTCTTGTATTTTAAATATGCCGCAGCAGTTCCCATTTTGCGAACTTCCTGGTAGCTCAAAGATTAAAGCGCTTGCTTTCAAAGAAGAATTCTGTCTTTATATACCACAACAACTTCCAGAACGGGGTTGATGTGTTGAGGAATGTCAGTTTACATTTTGGTCCAGGTTATGTTTCGATCTTATCATAACATCTGTTCAAGCTGCTGGTCGATAACCGAAACATGTAACATCTGGGCATTAATAGATACCACATACAGAAATCTTTCTCTGGAATATATCTGACAATATAGATTTTTAATTGGTTTTCACAACGTGAAAGCTGGGGATCCAAGTTGAAATCTGAAGTACATGTTGAGACATTCAGACACATTTATTTTATAAATATTATGCCATGAATTAAAAGTAGCTTAATTGATTTTGACGGGATTTAAAACTGTGGATTTTTGTAAAGAAAATTGGAAATTAAAAGGGGTGAGGGTAAAGGGGAAGAGGAATTGGGCTTTTGTATAACAAATGTAGACTGCCTTTTCTGATTGATTTATAGTATACGCGTATAAATTTCTATTGATATCAGATAAAAGTGTAGGTATGTATAAAAAACAATTAAGGTGTGTGGAGACGAAGAGTAGTTTTGGTTTTGTAAAGCTAGTGTGGGCAGTATTTTTATCTTTGTTTTAAAGTATACACGTGCAAATTTCCATCGAAACCAGATAAAAACTGTGTAAAGAATATTTTCAAAAATTAAATGGGGTAAGGGAGTGAGTAGTAGGGTTTTGTAAACAGAATGTAGGCACTTTGTTTATCTTTGTTTTTAAGTATAGTACATGTGCAGTGTTCCAAGGAAATCGATAAAACTGTGGGTACCTATAAAGAACATTGAAAATTAGGAGGGCTGGGGTAGAAGGGAAGAGGGGTTGGGCTTCTGCAACCTAATTTAAACACAATTGTTATGTATGTTTTAAAGTATACGTGTGCAAATTTCCTTCAGAATCGGATAGAAACTGTAAATTAAAGGAAGGAGCGGAGTTTGGACACTCGAAACCAAATAGGGGAAAGTCGGACAAAATCGGGATGCTAACCGGTTTTTTCCTTCTAATATTCAATTTGTTAACAAAATAGTCAAAATTTGTGTTAAAACGATAAACTGATTCCTTGTGATGAAAAAAAATAGTAAACCAGTCGTGAACAATAGTAATTGAGATCATAAAACACAATTTTTTAGAAGTGTGCAATGTCCCGGTTTTGTCCGACTTGGTTGGACAAAACCGGGAACTGTAAAGAATAATAAAAAAAAAAGTATTGTAAGTTTGCAATTACACTATTTACTAAAGGAAAACTAGCAAGATATGACGTATTATACATATATAATTAGAAACTATATCAAACCTACATCAAATAACAATGATTTATGTTACTCTCTAAGCGTTAAACATTTTAGGCACAAAAATCACAGATGTAAGTTTGGTCTTGTTCATTGCTGCACGCTTCATGCGCCCACTTTATGCAGTGAATGCACTGTATCCCACTCTCCATAGACTTAGAATGTTCATATAAACCGCCGCAAAAGATGGCATGCCTCATCACTTTCATCCTCCTCCCCGTCTGATGTCAAGGCTTCTTTTTTCTTTGGCTTCTTTTTAACTTCACTTTTTTTAGTTTTTTTTTCTGTCTTCTTGAAAAGACTTCGCTTCGTGGCTAAGTCTCTCTTATCTTGTTTTTTGATCCTTTCTTTATCTTCTAGTTCGAGTTCTAATTTGTAGGGGGATGAAGTAATGATAGCTGTTTTCCCTCGCCTCTTGTCGGATTTCCTGAGTGCCCAATGTAATTGAAACAATACTTTTTGTATAGTTTTAAAATATTTATAGCTCTTCAAACAATAACTATACAAGTAAATTCCATATTAATCAAGCAAAAAAATCAGTCGTCCAAAACCGGGAACTTTCCGCTTATGTCCGACGACCCGCATCCCGGTTTTGTCCGACCGCGCCATTTTGAAGTATTGTTATTCTAGCATTGTTCAAACAAATCACAGACACGAAGATAAATCGTCAAAATAACAAGTAAACAATGAGCTATCATATGTTTTACTTACCAAAACTAAATCCTTATGTATTTAGGAGTGGTAGCGTAATATTTAAGACGGCGGATTGTTAACCTTTTCAGGTGAAACTTTAAAAAAATGACCACTGCGAAATGGGTTGGTTTACACGATTTCTGCTCACTGCACGCTGTCATGGTGATCGCCTGGAACCAGTTCTAGAAGTTTTCGCTAGATATCACCACAAATCAAGCTATAAAACCCGAATCCCTGTTTTGTCCACCTACCCGGTTTTATCCGACTTTCCGCTATAGACAGTATTTTTCTGTTTGTTTTACAGTATACATGTGCATACTTCCTTCGAAATCAGAAAGAAACGGTAGCTTTGTATAAACAACATTTACAGTAATCAAAGGGGTAGAAAGGGGGGATAGGGTTTGCGTTTTTGTGAAAGTATTTTTCTTTTTCTATTTGTTTTAAAGTATACGCAAGCGAAGTTCCACCGAACCGAATTAAAATGTGGGTTTTGTACAAAAATTAAGGGAAGGGGAGCTAGGGTAGTTTTTTTTATATTTTTTGGTCAGAAATCTTATCCATAAAAAATTATATATATATGTGCCAACTTTTATAAAGATCGGTCAAATGGATTCGACTGTAGCTTTTCTAAACAGAAATTGACAAAAACTAAGGGGGTGGAAACGGAGAGAGGGGTTCAGTTTTTGCAAACCAAGAGTTGGCATTATTTTTCTCATTATTTTATAGTAAAAATTTGCTAAGTTCTGTCTAAACCGGATAAAAACTGTGGTTGTGTATGAAAATTAAGTGGTTTAATGGGGAGAGGGGGTGGTTTTTAGATCTTTTGGTCAGACACCTTCTTCATGAAAAAATACATATAAGCACCAACTTTCATGGTAATCGGTCAAACGATCGCGACTGTAGCTTTTTATAAAGAACATTGACAAACTTTAATGGGTTGAAGGAGGGAAAGGGGTTGAGCATTGGCAAACCAAATGTTGACAGGATTTTTCTCTTTGTTTTAAAGTATACATGGGCAAAGTTCAATAAAAATAAGATAAGAAATGTAGATTTATATAAAATTAAGGGGTGTAAAGAGAGACATGGGGTGGTTTATTTATTTATTTATTTTGGTCAGAAACCTTCTCCATGAAAAATTACACGTATATGCCAACTTAAATGGAGACCAGTTAAATGGTTGTCGACTGTAGCTTTGTATAAAGATCATTGGTAAAAATTTAGGAGGTGGATAGGGGGAGAGGGCTTCAGTTTTTTCAAACAAAAAGTTGACAGTATTTTTCTCTTTATTTTGACTGTACATGTCCAAAGTTTCATCTTAATCGGATAAAAAAATGTGGGTTTGTATAAAAATTAAGGGTGTAAAGGGGAGAGGGATGGTTTTTTATTTATTTATTTTTTGGTTAGATTCTCCATGAAAAATTACATGTATATGGCAACTTTGATGATAATCGGTCAAACGGTGTCGAGTGTAGCTTTTTATGAAAAACATTGACAATAATTAAAGGGTTGGAAGGAGGGAGGGGGTTTAGCTTTGGCAGACCAAATGAAGACGGGATTTTTCTTTTTAAGTATGGGCAAAGTTCAATAAAAATCAGATAAGAAATGTAGTTTTCCATAAAATTAAGGGGTGTAAAGGGAGAGGGGTAGTTTTTTTTTATCAGAAACTTCCTCCATGAAAAACTACATGTAATTGCCAACTTTAATGGAGATCAGTTAAATGGTGTCGACTGTAGCGTTGAATAAAGAAAATTGGCAAAAATTAAGGGGGTGGATAGGGGGAGAGGGGTGCAGGTTTTTAAACCAAAAGTTGACAATATTTTTCTCTTTATTTTTGGCTATATATGTCCAAAGTTTCATCGAGATCGAATAAAAAAACTGGATTTGTATAAAAATTAAGGGGTGGAAGGGGGTAGAAAGGGTAGTTTCTCAATGAAATTAATATGGGACCACTTTGGAGGTACACCCTATCCACTAAAAAATTTTCATTTAAATCGGTTCAAAATTGGCGAAGATATCGTTGAACATACATACAAAAAAAAAAAAAAAAAATTACAGACGAATTGAGAACCTCCTCCTTTTTTGAAGTCGGTTAAAAATAAAGAAAGAGAGAGGGAATAAACCACACAGCCTCCGAAAAGTTAAAAACAAGATCTTCACTTTAATTATAAAAAGTTGAGAGAAATAAATATTCTTCTCAGAATAGATGAATTAACTACAGATTATTCTCTTTGACTGTATCTATGGATTTGAGAATATCATATGGATATTACATGCATATCTATAGCAACAACCCACCTGCATAATTTCTTTAGCAATGGAACTAATGACCACACACTCTAATAACTGTATGTACCCCTGTTGTAATATAATGCATGGTATATTTATCTATCACAACAACTTTAAGCAATTAAAATCGTTGTTATTGAAGACCTTGATTGTAAGTTTTCAATCAGTTTTCGAAGTCTTTTTTGGGTTAGTTTTTATATCATTTTTATTTTATTATTTTTAGTCAACTACAAGAGATAATTACTGTAGATTTTGAGTGAATCAACACTATTTTGATATATGTAAGAATATACTATTACGGATTAAATATTAACGTTTTGCAATACATATTGTGTTATATTGGAATTATGGTAAAACCACATAGCCTACGATATTCGTAGCGCCAAGATTAATCTAACGACACTTAATGTATTTAAATCTATCAAGCTGTTTATCTGCAGGATGATACAATAAAAATACGGATACATACTTTCGGAAAACATAGCCATCGTTTTGCAGTAAGAAAAAAATGTATTGAGAGTACCAATTTTGTAATATAACAAAACACAAAATGGGTTTAAAACTTAATGGTCCAATTGACGACAAATCATTACAAAAGAAATAACACTCAAGAGTTTCTGAATGATAAATTCACACACCTGCAATAAAACATCGTCTTTGAAGTAATTATGTTGCTGTGCGAGAGGCGTTTGCCTGACCAAATAATGTCTCTAACAACATGAATCATTGAGCACACTGAAGCACTGCCTTTGAATTATCCACGGCTACCTAGCAGTTGAATCATGACGGCGAACACTAAGAAGAACTGTGAACAACTGCGTGCGACGAACTACTAAAGGTCGGTTCACACTAGTGATCAAGTCAGGTCAGGTCAGGCAGTTCAGATAAAAATCGCTATACACGTAATCCAATGGGAGCATTCTTACTGCTCGGTCCCGTCTAGCCAGGGCAAGGCAGGTCAAGACCTGAGCTGACCGCTAGTGTTTACGTGCAACAGTCAGGTCAGGTCAAATCAAAATGGACGACGAACGTCCCATAACTTGTTCAGAGTTTCCGTGCTGTATGATTTTACTCATAAAATTATTGCGATTCATCTCACAAGACTGCACGAAGGACAAAGATAAAAAAATCCCTACAATAAAAGCAAATGAAAATTATAAAATTGCACCATATTGCGCAACAAGTAGAGTTATCGCAAAAAGTTGATTCATGTCAAAAATGTTTAGAATTCGACTCATGGTTCTCATTAGTTGTTGGTCATAGACTATTTTGTTAAACTGAACGTAAAAACTGTAAGGTTTAAAAAATGTGGAGAAAATATGATTTAACCCGACCGGCAGTTTCAATACCACCGGCGAAATTCTGGATCGTAAGGTGATCTGACCTGACCTGACTTGATCGCTATTGTGTGGGCCAACACCAATTCCGTTTTGTTAAGAATTCGAACGCTCCAGTGATAGATTAAGTTTTCTTTTATGAACAATACATTAGTAATACGTTGTTTCATTCTCAAATGAAGTTATACTTCCCTTATCTTTGTCGAACAAACAATCAGTGAAACAGTTTTGTAATAATAATAGTTAATCGTGTCCATCAAACATTGATACAAACTTTACAATTTGTTTTATTATATCAGGTGCAAAATTTAAATTACAATTAAAACATCAAACAAAAGCGTATGTGTAAAAACATTTATGTATGTGAAATTGATTAGTTTTATTTGAAAGTAATTAACAAGACAACATACGTAGTCAAAGACGATATGAACACGGCCAGTAGCTTCAGGTCGAGTTTGACGGTACCGAAGAGGTTGAAGGAAGGTTTTCTTAACAGCAGCTGCTGCGAAAAGAGCAGCAGTTCCCGTTCTGAATCGCTACGGAGCTCTTCGGTTAACAACAGCTGAACCACCAGGTTGGATGTTCGTTGACTTTCCTGAGCAACGCAGTGCGGTGGACCAACCAGCAGTAGAAACATCAACACGTTGAGTATTGCCCTCAGCGAGAAAAAGATCCACCTGCCCTGTGAACTGTTGCCCCAGAAAGTTGCGTTTGCCAATAGTGCGTAGGTGAAAATAGTGGTCAGTGCTGTAGTTAAAATCATCAACATCGACACTGTTATTTGGTGTATAGTGACAGCAGTATCAGAGAACTCGCAAATATCATTGTATCTCTTCCTAAGTGATCGTATGATCGACGTTCTTAAGTTTCTTGGAGATCCCGAGCTCCTTCCAGTACTTAAGTTTATCAGATCTTCATTGAGACGAGACAGTCCGTATTTAACCACCAATACTAGATTAATGAAACTGAAAGCGGATAACAAATGGCCTGGAGTGCAGGTTAATGAAAACACACCTAATACCACGTGCTTGGAGCTGGGATGATTATACAGAATCGCAGCTAAATAAGTGACTAATACCAGGGCAGCAAATGTAAGTTCTGTTCGAACCTCGTGGATTTCCTGCCGATTGCTCAAGGCTCAACAAGAGGTTCATCGCTTTATTGTAGTACTTGGTATTCACGCTGAGATCTATTAACACTGTGACAGCTTGCGTGGCCTGGAATAAAATCTGGTCACCACTCGTGCGATGTTGACGGATGACAGGTTCTCTTCGGCCTGCAGATAAGTCGATATTGCAACCGCTGTGATCCACAGGACAGCAGCGACGCTGGAGTAAGCAATATCACCTGTTGTCCTTATCAGTCGATGGGTGGAGGTGTCCACCGTGAACGGAGTCATCCCCATCAACTTGCTGAACCTGACAAATGCTCTTACGCCAAATACAAAATCCGATGGCGGTCTTGACATGTCTGGTCTGTGATTGCTCGTATAAGTTGCACTGCAAAATCTCTAATCCCTCGCTCTTATCCAACCAGTTCCAGCGCATGCGGTCTTTTCACTAACCCTGAAACACTGGAGTATTCAGCATGAATATCTCTTGGAAATGTACACTGTCGTTAAGTGCTGCCTGTTTGTGATAATCGATCGAGGGCTGACAGTGAACAGTATCTGTCAGATCTAATTACTCAGAGTGCCACAAACCCCGAAATACCAGTAGGAAGCCATGCGAATCGTTAAAGCGATTTCCAGCTTCTACATAATTTAATTGGATGCATGCAGTTTACATCCATTACTTGCGAAGGATTTTTTTATACTATACACCCATATTTAAAGATCTTTTAGTACGGTTTTACTTATTTGAAGAAGTTTGTTTTCTGTTGGAATAATTGGCACACTACAATTTTGAAGAGAGTTAAAATTTCACCGGGTGGCGTTAGTAATTCCGTTTTAATACAAACTTGCGGTTTGGTGGCTCAAATAGTGCTCGAGTGGGGATCGGAATGTCTCCGGTATGAATCCCGATTACAACCGGAATTTCACGGGCTCTTAAACTGACCTTTACCTCTAACTAAGCTTTGATTTCTTCATGTGAAGTTTCGCTAGGACGCCCCGTGTTTAGGATTTCACGTAAAACTGTCGATCCCCATTACCCAGTTGGATTACCGTGTTATGTTATGGTAGCCACGACAGTGGTGGTTTGCGCAGCAAATTGAAAATCTTTTCAGTGAGCGCCCAAACTATCCATAGGAGTTTTTTTTTTTCTCTCTCTCTCGTGACTTTACGCCGTCGAAGTCGAGGTCATTAGAGGCGGGAATGACATAGATGAAGAACTGAAAAGGACTCGGCTACGGGCTTTTGAAAGAACTCCGCTGGCATTCGCCTGGAGTGATTTGCGGAAATCGTGAAAACCCAAAATATGGATGGCCGGAAGGGGATTAGAACCCGCGTTCTCCTGCTAGAGTTCACCCAACTAGCTCAATCCAGCCTTTGCGCGTTTGCTTTTACTCCACTCCTTACTTCTACACCTCTAATTAAATGTGACAGTGGGAAAATAGAAGCCTGTTATAACGTTAAATTCTGGTTTTCTGGGTTTCAAATGCGTCGTTTTACACCATATACTGTTTTGCTTATAATGCATTTAGAATTTAATGGTCATATTTACAAAAAAAAAAAAAAAAAAAACCTTACGTTACGTTTTGGTGTTTCAATGAAGTTGAAAACACAAAATTAGATATGGGTCAATAATGATGCAAAGTGTAATCGGAAATACATTCAAGAATGAAATTGCTGAGACGACAGTTAAAGCACAAGGATAATCCACATGTGCCAAATGTTTTAATATCAGCTCATGAGATTAATTTATTTAAACCGTTCAGAAGAGGAGCCAACTGAATTGAAGGCTAATGCTTCAGCGATGAGCTATTTGGTGACTACTTCTCCACAATTACCTCATAACTTGTACGATTCAGATCTTCTTTAACACTGTATTTACGGAATATTTACGATAACCGTCTCTTGGCATAGTTTAGTACCTTTCTATGTGAATAAAGGAATTTATGAACCCTCACATTTAGAGATTGTTTCAAACTCTGCACTCCTGGTTTCTGCTCACAGAACGATTTATTTATTGTTTTGGTAGAGAACCTTTCAAATCGTGTGGGATTTAGCAACGCTCGGGGATATATGATAAGAGGTGTGACAATTAACTTTATTTTTGAGCATGATCATGTATTTAAAATAAAGAAACAAATAGAAGTAAAAGTGATGGAAGAGTTACAAAGCTTTGATCAGTAGTAACAAACAATACTAATAAAAATCCACCTTGTTCATAGTGTCTTCACACGCTGTGACGTCATGCACCAGGCCTTTGTTGGTGAGTTAGCAATGGCTTGAGACCTTTCCACTCTCTGTCCATACATACTGCTATTATGGAAAGTTAATATTCAGGGTTATCTATTTGCTTCCCAGTAATGATCTTTTCTTAGCGTGAGCATTTCTCTGTTTGGGGACCATATTATTGGTTCTGAGCTCAATGCTTTGTGTATCTTTGTCCACAAGTTTAATTCACTGATATTCAGTTGTTCTCTAGAAACGATGGTTTAAAATATAGGATACATTTCATCCCGATGAATAAGTAGCTAAAACCGAGTATAATTATTATTATTATTATTTTTTCAATTTCCGTGTTTGTGCACGCATTGCGAAAATCCTAAACAGATTTGAACCGAAATTTGCACATATCGCTACATTATATCAATGGTTAAAACAAATGATACTCTTTCTCGCTATAAGCTACGTAGTTTCCCAATAAACCAGTGTTTGGGTTTTAATTAAATGTAGCATTATGGTAGTTTACACTGAAATGGCATAAATGGTGAAATATTGCTGTGTGCAGACGCGAGCTGAGGTGGCTGATCTGCGCGCTCAGCTTGCAGCTGTGTTAGCGAAAGTTACACAGCTGCAAGCTGCCGTAGAAGGTTGCAGCAGATGCGATATTGGTGAACTCGATGTAGCCACGCCGCTCACTGATTCACCTATTTCGAGCATTGTACCTGCATCCCAGGCTGAAAAGTTGGAGGCCGTGCCTAGGTCACCTGACGGTGACTGGCATATGGCTACCAGACTTCGAAGCCGCACACGGGGGCAGTCGAACAGGCTTAAAGGCCAAGATGGTGAACTTGTTCGACTGTCCAACCGGTATGACGTATTGTCGGAGGCTGATTCAGTCCCGCAATTGTCATCCTGCGAGTTGACGGCCCCCCAGCCCGCTAGGTCTGGGCGATCGCAGAAGGGTATTCTGGTAGTTGGGAGCTCTAATGTTAGGCGGTTTATAGAGCCCCTTAGGGAAATGGCGGATTACTCGGGGAAGAAATCCAACGTCCATTCGGTGTGTATTCCGGGTGGTCTGATCCGAGATGTGGAGCGGGCCATCCCGGATGCCATAGAACGGACGGGGTGTAGCCAACTGCAGATTGTGGCTCACGTCGGCACCAACGATGCTTGTCGCCTTGGGTCGGAGGTTATCCTCTCTTCCTTCCGGCGGCTGGCTGAAAGGGTGAACTCTGTGGCAAGTGGCCGCAAGACTTCGGCGAAGCTAACCATCTGTAGCATCGTAGACAGAGTTGATTGTGGACCTCTGGTTCAGAGCCGTATTGAGGGGCTGAACCAGAGACTACGACGTTTCTGTGATGATATTGGCTGCAGATTTCTCGATCTCCGTCATAGGGTTGAGTCATGTAGGGTTCCCTTGAATAGGTCAGGTGTGCACTACACACGTGAATCGGCTACACGGGTGGCAGGGGCCGTGTGGAATGCACTGGGTGGTTTTTTAGGCTGAGGGAGGAAGACCCGAAACATGAAATACAGTTACGGGCAATCCAATCAGATACAACACCGGAATGTAGGAGGAACGTAAAACAGTCACAACAGTTAAAAGTTCTCGTAATTAACTGTAGAAGCGTTTGTAACAAACAACCGGAACTTGATAGCATTATTTGTAGCACAGAGGCGGATATCGTTATCGGTACAGAAAGTTGGCTAAAACCGGAAATAAGTTCCGCCGAAACTTTTAAAGACAGCATGAACGTTTTTCGTAAAGACAGATTACATTCTCATGGAGGTGGGGTATTTATAGCTGTGAGTAAATTCCTCCCATGTACTGAAATAGAAGTCGATACCATCTGTGAAATTATATGGATTAAACTCAATATTGCTGGGTCAAAAATCGTCATAGGTGCCTTCTACCGTCCACCCGATTCTGACATAGCTATCGCCGAGGAATTAGGAAGTAACGTTAACAGTATAGCTAGCCGTTTTCAGGATCATGCTATGATTCTGGGAGGCGACTTCAATCTGCCTTATATCGACTGGCGAAATTATGTTCACATTACTGGTAGCAGGGATAAGGCAGCTTCTGAAGTAATTCTCGATTTATTCTCCGATAATCATCTCGAGCAGCTAGTGAATGAACCTACGCGGTGTCATAACGGTAGCGAAAACATTTTAGATTTGCTAGTTACTAACAGGCCAGAATTATTTAATTTAATTTATTTAATTTAATTGCAATGGAGCACAGGCTCCGGTGGCAATTTCCCTACACAGCTATCTTCCCCCTATCCTGCACCCACCTACATTTGCCCTCTACAAATTTTTTCTTTAAATTCCTTCAAAGTTTTCGGTAAATTATTCATCGTTTCTCTTGGCAACTCATTCCAATCCCTGACACCCTTACCTAAAAAAGAGAATCTTCCTACACCCTTGTGCCTGAAATCGAGTGCCAGCTTGTGGTCATGGTCATCTTTTCCCTTCCATGCACTACTTTTCATACCTACTGCAATATCTTTCCATGCCTCATCACCAGTATATGCCCTGTACACTCCCATGACCCTCCTCATCCTCCTCCTGTCGTGCAATGAATCCCATTCCAGCTCCTTTATCATATCCGTCACTGATTGCATTCTGCGATAATTTCCAGAAACAAATCTAGCAGCCCTTCTTTGCACCCTCTCCAACTCCTGTATTTGATACGTAAAATGAGGGTCCCATACTACACTACCATATTCGAGCAATGGTCTGACCAAAGTTTTGTAACCCAATTCCTTGACTTCTCTCGTACTCACCGACATTTCAACGACCACTGGAATAAGCGATCACAAAGCGGTAATTGCGACTATCAAATTAATGACCAAGCGAAAAAGGGGAAATGGACGGATTGTATACAGATTCAGTAAGGCCTCAAAGGAGTGTTTTAGAACCTACCTGAGGAATAATTACCATAACTTTAAGATAACAAAGGACACCGTTGAAGAGATGTGGCATCGATTTATACATATAGTCAAGGAAGGTATGGAAGTACATATACCGAAGCGGAAAATAAATGGGGAGAATGATCCACCGTGGTACACATGCGAAGTCAAAAGATTACTCAAAAAACAAAGAAGGATACACGCACGCTACAGAAAGAAGAGGTCTCGCAGCGATTTAGAAACCTTGGCTGAGTTAAGACTGCGTGTGAAGGATGTGATGCGTGAGGCCTTCAACGATTTTCATTCAAACACTCTCTCTAAGAGTCTCGCAGAAAACCCAAAGAAATTTTGGTCGTATGTTCGTAAAGTCAGTTGTACCAACAGCAATATTCCAGCACTAGTTCGCGAAGGGTCCGAGGTTATTGAAAGCCGCGATAAAGCTAATGTACTAAATACTGTATTCAAAAATTCATTTACTGACGAAAATAAGGATAGCATTCCCGTTTTCCCACGTCGTGTCGAGTTGGAGATGGAATCATTACAAATAGATACTGCAGGGATCATAAAGCAATTAGAGCTCCTAAAGTGGGGAAAAGCACCTGGCCCGGATGGTATTCCAGTAAGAGTATTTTCAGAGTATGCGGCGGAAATCGGGCCATTTCTGTCTGATATATTCAGTAAATCCCTAGAAGAGCGAAAAGTACCTTCAGACTGGAAAATCGCGCAAGTAACTCCGATTTTCAAGAAAGGTGATCGAAGCGATCCTGGAAACTATCGTCCCATATCTATAACATCTGTTTGTAGTAGAGTTATGGAGCATATTATATGCTCGAACATTATGAATTTCCTAGATGAAAATAATTTGCTTACAACAAATCAACACGGATTTCGGAAGAAAAGATCATGTGAAACACAGCTGGCCCTATTTACACACGACGTAATGAAAGTTATTGATGCAGGTTCACAAGTAGATGCAATTTTTTTTAGATTTTCAGAAAGCCTTTGACTCTGTGCCACACAACCGCCTTTTAGCGAAACTACGAGCGTACGGTATATCGGATCAGCTTTGCGAATGGATAAAGGATTTTCTAACTGGTCGATCGCAGTATGTCGTCGTTGAAGGAGAAAGTTCTTCTAATCTAGATGTCACATCGGGTGTACCTCAAGGAAGTGTAATAGGACCACTTCTCTTTTTAATTTTTATAAACGATCTCGGAGACAAAGTGAAAAGCCTTTTTAGATTGTTTGCTGATGATGCGGTTATTTACAGGGAAGTAAGGAATTTGGCCGATTGTTTAGAAATTCAGCGTGATCTGGATGTTATTTTGGCATGGTGCGCTGAGTGGCAACTCACACTAAATTGTAAAAAGTGTAAGACAATGAGCATAACTAACAAAAAGAATCCAATTGTTCAGAAATACGAGTTAAACAGTTCAGTTATTGATGTGGTCGATTCTATGAAATATTTGGGAGTAACAGTACAAAGGAACATGAAATGGGACTTACATATTAATACGTTGGTAGGTAGAGCTAATTCTAGGCTGCGGTTGCTAGGTCGAATTTTGAAAAATTGTAATGAACAAACAAAGGAGATAGCGTACAAATCTCTTGTGCGTCCACATTTGGACTATTGTTGTGCCATTTGGGATCCGTTTCGTAAGGGGCTGATTGAGAGTACAGAGAAAGTACAGAGAAGAGCCGCTCGATTCGTGACCGCTTGCTACAGTCCATATGAAAGCGTTACAGAACTGATTAGTAAACTAGGCTGGGAGTCTCTGGTAGATAGACGACGCACGTTTCGTATAAACTTATTGGTAAACATGCGTACTCCCACTTTCACTTACGAGTGTAGTGAAATACTTCGTCCACCAACCTATTTGGGTCGGCATGACAGGAAAGATAAAATTAGAGAAATAAGGTGCCGCACTGATTCTTATATGAATTCCTTTTTTCCTCGTACCATTAGGGATTGGAATGCACAACAAATAGATTAGGTTTGGTGCTGAGCACCCTCTGCCACCCACAGTTTTGTGATTTGCAGAGTATATATGTAGATGTAGATATCCAGACAACTGTAGCACCGCGGAAGAAAAGTGCGATTAATATGATCTCTCCTGAAAGGTTTTCTGATGTAACAGATTTTCATTGATAGTTGGCACTAGACGCATGGGGCATCCTATTTCGTAAATTGTCCATGAATTCAATATTCTATTGTTCTAGAGTGTCAAGAGTCGAGGTGGGCGCCGCCTGCTAAAATCTCGGTGGCAGCGCGCCGAACATTTTCAGCCGGAGGCGTGACTTTTATATATAGATTTTATGATATTTTGCATTATCATTACTTAGTCTTAAAAACAAAAAGTGACTAACGTTTCACTTATATATTCAAAATTTTGCAGATTTTGCACTCTTTGTAGTTTCGTGTGAACTGAGCTTAGCCTAGACCTTTTCGCATAAATGACTAACCTAGTAACATAAAATGCTCCTTCATCGCTGTGCTTGTGCAGGCACACAAAGAAAAGCCTTGACGAGGGCAGAAAAACGAGGAAATACGTCCTGGTCTTTTTTTCTGTTAAAGGAACTTAAAATATTTCCATATTTAGGATCTGATGTAACGGATGAAGCTAAATATCTCCAACATTCTTGACCGATCTGATAATCGTTATCAGCATATACACGATGTTTCATCGATAGTTTTTGCAGCAACGAAGTATCATTGTTGGAGTTATAGAAGCAATAGGCAGCGGCGGCCTTAACCATTGCGAGGCTCCGGGCGGCCGATTTTCGCGAGGCCCTTGTCCTTTGTGTAAAGTATGTGAACCACAAGTAGATATTTATTATGATTGACGAGAAATGAAAAAGTTATAAATAAATAAATTTTAAATATTTTATTAAAAATTATAATAGTTAACAAAGCATAAAGACGAAAAATTATTAAAGGTGATATACTAAGGTATATAAATGCCTTGGAATATATAAGCAGGGATTTAAAAATATTGTTTGTGGCTTTTCCTAAGACTAAAATATTTAATTAAAGCACCAGCTTTCTTTTGATAGCTCGTTTCTTTTTTGAACTACCTGACTCAAATTTTCTACCGGCATCACGATCACACGAACTCATTCATAAATCTTGTTTTACACATGAAACTAACTCGGAAACAATTTACAAGTAGTATTAAACAGTTTTTTTTTAACCATTCCTTACTATAAGTACTGTTAATAACATAAGATCCATTAAAACTTAATATCTTTTAATGTTTATTAACCTACTGAAAGATATATCCCCAACAAACGATTTTGTAATGCCACACTAGATTAATACTGGTCCGCACAGTAATACCGCAACGACACTTCTCTTTATATTGGCGCCCACTCGATTGAATTTAGTTCAAACGACACTGCGAGTCGTCCGACACTAGGTCGATACCCCGCCCTCATTAGTTTGGTTTACTTTTTGACGGTGTGGTCCAGCGTCGGGCTGGTGAATGTGGAGAAGCATATGGAGGTGATTCAGAAATTTTCGTTCCTTTATGACCAAATATTGTTTTCGTTTATCGTTTACCTTAAAAAAAAATTCCTTTCTTCAACCACACTTCCATGTTCATCAGATAATTGCAAAATGTAGATTGCGTCATTCTAAAGCAAAGTTACTCAAACTCATAGCTCCATGTGCCCATGTGAAATTTACCAAACAATGGTGAAATCCTTAAAAACTGGCTCTTTATTTTATTAATTAATTTGATGGAAGGGCAAAAGTCGATTTTTAGGAGCAATTTTGCTCATTTTCAATCTTAATCACCATGTGGCGTGTTGTACTCTCAAGATACCCAGTCAGCCGCCACAACATATATCTTGTCGCGAACCAATTATTTTCAGTTGACGAACCCATAGGGGTTCTGAGAAACCCTGTCCTAAAGCATTCGTAAAATTTCATTTCATCATCCATCAGATGCTGTGACAAAGGTAGAACCCAATTTTTATATTATTGGATAGCAGAAACAAAGTACATCATATATAAAAAGAGTACATTTGTATTATTGTGTTTGAAAACCTATTTTTTCATTACTTATAAATTTCGCCTAATGTCTTAGATTGCTACGACATGCGGGGTAAGGAAGACCCCCGGTTAAAACCCCGGTCTCGATTACAACTTTTACGAGCCTTAAAATTGAATTTTATCTCTGGAAAAGTATTGATCTTTAATGCGAAATGCTAGGACACTCCGTGGTTGAAATTCGGCGTTAAACTGTAGCTCTCCTTTCCTGGAAGGTTTTTAAGAATAAGATAGTTGGCTACGAGAGAGGTACACTATGCAGCTTGTTACTAGGTCTTTAAGACTAGATGAAATTTTATACAGCATTTTCACGGTCTATAATTAAATTGAAATATACAATGATCTCATAATTTATTAATAAAAAAATATAGAATGACGCGAAAGTAGTCACAAACAGAAGAAACATGTCAAGTGCGAAGTGATTGACGTTTGACATTTCATGGTGATTGCTTTAAGAAACACGAGAATCTTTCAATCCAATATAGTGTGCGAAAGACTTTCAATGATGGTTTGTGAAGACTGTGTTTGAATAGCAGTGAGGTGATAACGTGAGTCAGGTAAAGAAAGTATTTTAACATACATTATCAATTTCATAGATTGTAAAGTATGCTTAAGCAACTCACTTTTACGAAAATTTTTGAACATTGATTCCGTGAAACAACCAGGTGCAAACGTTAAGTTAGGCTGGAGACTGAGAGGGAACATGTCTGTTACATGGACGAGCTACAGCCGAGTGTTAAGACGAGAGAGGCGAGCCGTCACTCTGTCAACTGTTGGTGCGGTGATGGTGGGGCCAGTATTGGTCAAGTGTGGCCCGAACTATTAAACAGCTGCTAACAAAATAATTGTAAGGTGAAAAGAGTTGAATAACGAAATGAAAAACGGGAATTCCCAAGCGTAAAAGTAACAAAACCGAGCGTTCAAGTGAGTTTTAGATGCGTGACGCGCGAAATTCAAATGGTAATAAATTTTTCAATCATGTTTTACTGTAAAATTACAAAAAATATTATTTATTGATAAATTAATTAATTTTGATATCGTTAATCTTACTTTTAAACGAATGTGACATTGAATAAATCTAAATGAGAAATTTTATTTAGGCACTATTATTATTAATATATACCTTACTATGAATGAACCAATTTTTTTATTGATGTAACTACGAGCTAAGGATAAAATAAAAGTTTTCTAGTCGTGTTGGTGCGCGAGGCCCCTGCAAGAGCGAGGCCCCGGGCGATTGCCCTGCTCGCCACCCCCTAAGGCCGCCTCTGCCAATAGGGTCCCTATCTTCATTTGTTTCTGGCACATTAAGGGCAGTGATTACTTCCTTGATATATAAGCCAAGAAAGGAAGTACTGGTCTTTGGTATTGACTCCAAATGTGCGTCTACTTCTTTCAGACTCATAAAACGATAATCCAAAAGTGATACTGCTACTACCGTTCTCGTGGTAGCGAATCGTTTGTTAGTTTCTGCCACCCTGTTGCGATTAATCCGAAACATAATCAATAATTCGTCATCTAAGACAGAATTCAGGATGTCAGTTATATCAGAACGGAACAGAAGACTCACATTTATTGTACAGTCGGGGACAGAATTCGCGAGACCCCTCGCCTTTCGAGTATGCTTCGTTCTAGACACGACTGCCTCATGGGACAGCATAACTGGTAGGTGGTACACTAAATTCATGACAAAATAGACCTCTCATACTCAGTACTTTACCCAAGACTAAATAAATCAGCTTGCGCGTGAGAGACTCGCAAACGCTTCGGAGGCAAAGTTCGGAGTTCTACAGTTAAAATAACCACGAGTATCACCATTTTAGTCATAATATCTATTGAAGTAATGAAATCAATTGATATAGAGGAATGATACCGTTTTTTCGAAATGTTTATAGCCACTGCATATTTTTTTTTAATAAAAAATAAACAGTTGACAGTTTGCTAGCAAACGAAATTAAATGATGAATAGAGAAACTAATCACTAAATTACGCACTTATAAAAATTTGTGAAACCAATAAAAGAGTTTGAATGGACTTAGTCACACGTTCTAGCACTGCAGCGTTATCGAACTGTGTGTGACAAGCGTAGAAAGTGCATTTACGATAGTACGCAAATGATCAACTAAAACACGAAATATAAATTAGTTATTTCTGCATATTTCAGGAGTTCGGAATAAGAATACCTTAATTTTGTTTTCACCATAACATATTTAGAACGTAAGAGTAACTTGATTGCAGTAGTTACAGTTTAAGTAGTAATATTAATAATTACTAACAGTAAATCCCTCTGCAATCTGAATAAATGGTTTCAGATTTTAAAGCTTAAAGAATTGAAGTAGGAAACTTTTCATGTCTCCCTTTGTTTCTCCCTAGCACTGATACTTCTTGCCTTCCAAACCAGATGGGTTATAGATAACAATCTTGCCTGGCATTCGGCAGGACGCGGATTCAAGCCCCATAGGACATCCAATTTCAGTTTGCCCTGGTTTCCGTAAATCTCTCTAGATGAACTCCGAAAAAGTTCCTTCAAAAAGCCGTGACTCAAACTATTTCGCGACTCTAGTTTCCAATACTCTCATGATTTAAATCACATTGGCGTCGAAAGGGAAGAAGAAGAAGAACCGAATAGGGTGAATTATTGGTAACACTGTGAGGTGGCTTCCAGGAGGACGTGGGTTCGAATCCCCTTCCGGTCTTTCAGATTTTGGTTTTCGATGGTTTCCCCAAAATCATTCCAGGTGAATGCCTGGGTGATCTCGCCAAAAAAGACCACGGCCGAATTACTTCCCGTTGCTTACCTCCGAGTCCTTACCGGACCTAACTTCCTCGACGACGACAAGCCATTAAACCATAGACAAAAAAAAACAAAAAAAAAAACAAAAAAAAAGATACAAACCTTAAAAATATCGCCAAATAATAGTCAGTTATCAAGCTTAAAGACTAAAGCTATTGATACTTCTCCAAATCATAATTTTTATTAGTTAATTCAAGAGATTGTTTTATCAATGTAAAGGAAGATGTTGAGGAAGTAAAGGTATCTAAATACAAACAAAAGTTGAAACTCCGAAATAATATGAGATGGAAACCAAATATTAGCAAACCCAAATTTGACGTCGAAGACACAACGAACCAAGATATCTTCTTTTAAAAGCAAAAGCACTTGCAGAGATGGTGACAGGCATTATGCCGAAAATGAATAAAAATGCTTCACATGAAATATTTTGCAGTTACGAGATTATAGAAAGGATAAAAATGTTGTGACAAAGCTTTATTCATAATTATGTATCCGTTCTGCTTTCGAAGCATATTGAAAATGTCCTATCTCGTACTATTTGCATGACGGAATTATTCATTAACTAGCTTCTAGCCCGTCAAAAATGACGGTTTGAACGCCATATTCTGGCAGTTCATTTTATTACTATAATTATTTTGCAGTTGGTTAATTATACGGGATTGTTATTAGATAATGCTAGTGGCCTTGATTTGATAATGTTCTACACAGCAATACAGTAGTAACTTCTACTGAATTAATGAGGGCGGATGTATAGAACCAATAAAATGAAAAATAAATTAGGAATCCTGATAGTTATAGTTATAGTTCCTTCTGCTTTTGGCGTTTTTTCTTCTGGTCCAGGCCGTATTTCAACCTAGCAACAATCATTGGAAGGAAATAAAACACCTATAGAGCGTTTCCACCGTGTAGATATGGTGGTTGTAGTGAAAAAAAAAATTCTGGTCCAGGCCGGATCTCACCCTAACCTCCTCACTTTTGAGATACAATATCTCGAGAACTAAGCGAGATATCAAAAAACTTTATTCTTTATTTTCCATTTGTCTCGTCGAGTTACATACGAATTCATCCTCAAATTTGGCTATAGCGAAATTTTTCAAATGGTTCAGGCCTTATTTCTAAGTAACTACGTCTATTTTGAGATACGATATCTCGAGAACCAAGCGAGATATCAAAAAAATTCATTCTTTATTTTCGATTTATTTCGGCGAGTTCTATAAGAATCAATCATCAGATTGTGGCGCCACGGTAATGATAGAATCCCCGTAGGTTGTGTTTTAACCTAGTACTCATTATTGATACAGGTAATATACGTACACATACAATATCATTCTCCTTACATGAATTTTTGCATCTGGTTGTCGTAGATAAATAAAAAGCAATATGGAAATTTAAACGAACGTACTAATTGTATCTTTGTGACACGTAATTACCTCGCATTAATTTTTTTCCCCTGCTCTCCGTATTTCTAATATTTCTGCTCACTGCTATTTTGCGGCAATAATATCGTTGTTTTATTCCGAGTGTCATATCGCTTATACTGTAAATAGTCATATCCTTGACTGTTTAAATCAAATCAAAAGTTTATATTAAATCTCATTTAATAGTTAACACATGTATAAAAAACTAATGGTATCATATATAATGGTATTAAGAATTTATTCTGGAAAAGCTTATAAGGAGAAACGAATTAGTCATTTTTAATGATATCTTTTGTTATATGAATACGTTACTCTGGTTAGATTATCAGAGTATCTGGTTAGGATTTTGCATAAATAAATGCATTTTACTTAAGATCACGTAGACTATAATTTCGAAAACGGATAACTGTTATTTATTTGACCAATACATCATTACGTTTCTCCGAGTTTTAAATACACTTCACAGTTTCTTACCGTCTGCCGAAAAAATCTTAGGTTATGGTTTAACCTAGGGCTTATAACTGACACAGATAAAATAGCGTAAATATTGAATCCCTTCTCCTTACATGAATTTTGGCGTATAACTGATACAAATAATATAACATAAACATCGAACACCATTCTCCTTACACGAGTTTCTAACTGTAGTAAATAAACAAAATGCAACATGAAGGAATGAATGAAATATGGTGGCTGTTGATTGGCGAGTGACGCTGTCACGTGACCGTTCTGTAGCCAATACGCGTACCAGCTATAGACGACGCACGCAGACGCCACGTTAGCGTTTTATATAATAAGGACTAGCTTCTAGCCCGTCAAAAATGACGGTTTGAACTCCATATTCTGGCAGTTCATTTTATTATTATTAGTATTATTTTGCAGTTGGTTAATTATACGGGATTGTTATTAGATAATGCTAGTGGCCTTGATTTGATAATGTTCTACACAGCAATACAGTAGTAACTTCTACTGAATTAATGAGGGCGGATGTATAAAACCAATAAAATGAAAAATAAATTAGGAATCCAGAAACTTTTGCTATCCATTTAATATCAGTTTTATTCCTAGTCCAGGCACACTTCAGCACGATAGGTACGAACTACGTTCACCCGCATTTATTAATACCTTCAGTAACTTGGCGCGTATGAAAGCAGTTTAATTGGTTTGTAAAACTCATTTCAGAGTGAATTACGCTGTAATCAAATGTGTCGGTGGGCTTTCTCGTCAACTCAACCACAACCCTCCATTAATATTGCTTTCGAAAATCATAACTTCTACTACTCTCAAATGCTGTAGTCAATCGCAAGACATATTGTTTTTAAGCAGTGATTCCGTTGTAATACAGCCTGTAGACTACCATTATTTTCAAGCAGAAATTAGGTTGTAATACATTCTGGACGGGCATAATACAGTTAAATGTACTACGGAAAATATTTCTAGTGGATTCTTGCAGTTTACCACACCAATTCCTGGCAGAATCGCGATCTCCAGTAATACCGATTTATTTACATTATTTTACTTTAAATGACGGGAAGTAAACTTCCTCCGAGTTTTTAACAAACTTCATCGTTTCTTATCTCCGGACAAAAAAAAAAAATTGTAGGCTGTGCTTTAACCTAGTACTCATTATTGATACAGGTAATATAACGTACACATACATACATTACATGAATTTTTGCTTCTGGTTGTCGTAGATAAATAAAAAGCAATATGTAAATTTAAACGAACGTACTAATTGTAACTTTGTGACACATAATTGCCTCGCATTAATTTTTTTCCCTGCTCTCCTTATTTCTACTATCTCTGCTCACTGCTATTTTGCGGCAATAATATCGTTGTTGCATTTCGAGTGTCATATCGCTTATACTGTAAGTCAGAGACAATAGTCATATCCTTCACTGTTTAAATCATGGTTTAAATCTAATCAAAAGTTTATATTAAATCTCATTTAATAGTTAACAAATGTATCAAAAACTAATGGTATCATATATAATGGTAGTAAGAATTTATTCTGGAAAAGCTTATAAGGAGAAATCAATTAGTCATTTTTAATGATATCGTTTGTTATATGAATACGTTACTCTGGTTAGATTATCAGAGTATTTGGTTAGGATTTTGCATAAATAAATGTAGACTATAATTTCGAAAACGGATAACTGTTATTTATTTGACCAATACATCATTATGTTTCTCCGAGTTTTAAATACACTTCACAGTTTCTTACCGTCTGCCGAAAAAATCTTAGGTTATGGTTTGACCTAGGGCTTATAACTGACACAGATAAAATAGCGTAAATATTGAATCCCTTCTCCTTACATGAATTTTGGCGTATAACTGATACAAATAATATAACATAAACATCGAACACCATTCGTCTTACACGACTTTCTGCATCTAACTGTAGTAAATAAACAAAATCCAAAATGAAGGAATGCAATATGGTGGTTGATGATTGGCCGTTCGTTAGCCAATAGGAGAAGCAGCTATAGACGACGCACGCAGACCACACGTTAGCTTTTTATATAGTAGGATAGGATATTGTGTATTTGATCGTGCATTAAAAAAAGAAAAACAAAAAAACAAAAAACCTTCAAGCATACCTGACTGGAAATTGATCTAATTCGATCTTTAGATCTAAATATTTTGGTCTGTACTATGGTGAAAGGAACGGGAAGGAATTCGGCCATGGCCTTTTTGATGGAAGCCTGGAGTGATTTGGGGAAACCTTGGAAAACTCAAATTTGGATGCCGGAAGGGGATTCGAAGCGGCGTTCTCCCGAATGCGCGGCCAGAACGTTGACCGTTCACCTACCACCCTCGGTTTTTAGATACTAGGTACTGTGAAGCGTTGCAGATAAATTCAACAACAATAGTTTCTGGCCACTGAACCCACCTAATAAACCATAATTTTTAAAAACAATCCAAAATAAATTTTCTTGGATCGATGAAATATTGAGATACTGAGCTGTCATTTTATGAACGATGATTGAAAATCATACCTTTCATGTAGGCGTCAAATATCAGTAAATACAGTACTTTTAGTGCAAATATTTTCTGTATATTTCAAATTCTTATTTTACAGTTATGGTGTTAGATATTGATAGTATTTTGGAATTATAATGTCTGCTCTGTACACTGCGGATGAGTTCTTCTTTTTATATACATTAATCATTTTTAATATTTATGGCTAAATGCTTCGACGCAGTCGAAGTATTAAGTAAATGTAAGAGTGAATTGTGAACAAAGAATACGAAAAAAATTTATCAATGCCTTTAACAGGAATCATGTTGGCATTAATCTTGAAAGATTTTGAAAAAAAATGGAAAAACCAAATATGATAGTCGACGGGAATTTAAATAGGCGTACTAATTCTGCTCGCGATGGGGGATACCATAGCATTTTCTACTAGGGGGAATGGTCTTGTAATAGGAACGCTGTTACAGTTAATGACGTCAACTAATTCCATACGCAGTTGAGATTTTAAAACTCTTGTGTCTAACTTTTGAAGTAAATAGATTATTGCTTTTCAAACTGCAATAAGCTAGATTTGTAAAAGGAAAATGATGTTTTCTTCGAAAAACTAACCTATGTGCATATAAACATGAGTGTATAATGGTTGATTCCGAATTAATAAGACACAAAGCGATTAAGATCTGAAATCTTTAAGGCAGTGGTTCTCAATTAGTGGCACGCGTACCCCCGGGTTACGTGATGTTGTTGCAAGGGGTACGCGTGTTAATCTCTTGGCTATGGCAATCAGTAAGATGCTTGCAAAAAAATAAAAAATCGCAAATATTTATATCGCACAAAGACGATCAAACTGACTGGGTGTGACTTAAAATTACGCAATGCAGTAACTGTGCGAAGCACTAAACTGAGAGAGCGGAACGGCACAGACAGCTAGGGAATTACGAGGTAGAGACTGCAGTCTAGTGATTAAAATATTTCTAATGTAGCTACTAGGCTACTGATAGATATATTAAATAAAATCTACGGTCGAAACAGTCTGTAATGATTATTCCTGAATGTATACTGGTTATAATTAGTTCACAAAACTGAGCCAGATGGGTGAGGGGTAATCCTTGCGCCTCACATTCGAAAGGACACGGGCTCAATCCCCGTCCGGCCATTCAGTTTTGACTTTTCTATAGTTTCTCCCAATCACTTCAGGCGATCGTCGGGAAGGTTCCTTCAGAAGGCCCGTTCCTTGCCCCCTCTCAATTCCCGTCTCCAATGATCTCAACGTCGAATATGGGTAAAGCTAGACATAAATTGAAACAAGTTCAGAAAACCCTGGTTTCTCAGGAAAATACGGTTCTACTCCTGTATAATTCTTTAGTCTGTTGAACTGTTCCAACAACAGGCTCAGACGCAGAGTAGTAGAAGGGGGATGAGGAAAATCACATGCCTGATAATTTCCTTGTTCTGTGGGCCTTCGGATTTGTCATCCATGTTAGCAAACCATGGCCGCAGACATGTTCACCAATTCCTTCACTAGAGTAACGACCAAGGCACCTAAGCTAGCCCTAGGGGTTAGAATGCTACCATCACATTTTAAGGGTCGCCGATTCGAGTCCGTCCTCGCACATGGGTAGTTTTAAATGAGTGTAGTGTCCATCTTGTGTTGGCTTCACTATAGTGTGCCACATTACCTCTGCAAAGCTTGACACAATAGTCAGTAAAGCAGGCTGAATTGTCACAGACAACGAAGGTCATAAAATATTTTAGTCAGCAGATGGAGGCAGATCAATTTTCCATAACGTGCACTTACAGTTTTCGAGAAATAGCGCCATTATTGCGGAATATTAATTAATTCATTTGTTACTCAAATAATACGAGTAGAACATTGAAAAGATGCAATGACAGTACTGACAGTATTCTGAAGTCGAAGAGTAATTTCCTATATTTGTAATGACTAATACATATTAGTTCAAAGTTGTTTTTCAGAACTTTCATCGGTCTTCTAACTATGATAACGTAACTTTAATAATATTTTATATGAAGTTGAGTTGTTTCTGTTATTTTCGGCAAATGGCTGTCGCTGTGTTTATAGATGCTGGTGATTCGAAAAAGGACGTATTTCGCCTACATTTGATGATATTCACACACCTTATTAGAGCTAACTCTACCGAACAAGTTTTCTTCGCTTCCTCAGAGCCACGGGTAAATAAACACTTCCTCGAAACGTTTATTACATTGGTTACTTCCTCCTTGCGTCTGAGCTGCAATTTCCTCCAGTGAATTCTTCTTATATAATAACCACACGTAGTGTTAAAGGGATCACGTCCTATACACTCAACTGAAATTAAATACTCCTCCGTGTGTACTAAAGAACTTCACTGCAGTCCGCCTACTTTCCAAATTTTTTTATGTTAATATCCTTAAACTCATATTAGTACTCAGCCATGTTACTAGCTGGCACCAAATAAAAAATATTTTTTGAAGGCGGGGTGGATCTGTGAGAGATTTTTGAAGGCGGATTTTCGCCTTTTGGTTCAATAACATTTTTAATGGCATTCCTGCGAATAGCCATTCAGCTGGCTAAGCCTTTTTATGTGATCATTCTGTGAACTGACGTATTTCCAAATGCTATTTGCTCATACAAGTGAAAGACAAAACAAGACATACAAAACTCTTACTTCAACTCCCATGCCACAGGCCGGAATCGCACCAGTGACCGAGAGTTCAGGTACCACTCCAGCCTCGCATTCGGAAGGACACGGATTCAAATCTTCGTCCATCCATCCGGATTTCGATCTCGCGTGATAAATGGAAATCATCCCGTGATGGTTCCGTAAAAACACCATCGCTGAATTCCTTCCCGATCGTTGCCCCTAGTCCTTTTTCTCCCTCTAATGATTACGATATCGACCAGACCTAACGAAAAAAACACCAAACTGGCGATTCGTCACATGTGGAAGTTGCACTCTAGTCCCTTCACCACCGTAGTCGATAGTTGAATAAGATAAATCCAACAAGCAGTAGGTCCAAAACACAACACAGAGATGTAATTGTTTATTTGAGAATTTTTTGTGACGAAATCGTGGTGGTAAGTGCTTTTGGTTTTAATCCACACTGATATAGACAAGGATTTTTTTTAAAAGTATTATCCTTTCTTTCTTCTGGCATTACAACTCGTCGAGGTAATTTGAAGCAGGAAAGGACTGGGGGCAAGAAATGGTGATGAATTCAGCCATGGTCTTTTCAAGACACCTTCCCGGCATTCTCAAGCATTTAATGCAACAGTGAAAATAAGCAAAGAAAACAATAGATTAAACCCGAAAGTAATTCAGTACCATAATTTTTAAAATGGTGTTACTTATGTTACAGACACTAATATTAGAATGAAAACTGGAATAAAATATTGCTATCTTATTGGACTGAATGTTACGCTTGTCTTACAAACGTCTGTGTAGTATTTTATATAGGAGGCTAAAAATAAATGAAGAAGAGGATAAAAAAATGCTTCCACAGAGCCTCGTGCCAGCTCCCACACCATATTTTATTACTCTGTCGGCTTCCCCCCTACGCCACCACCGACGAACGGTTGGAAGTTCCTTCTTTGATAGAGACCTGTACTCTGCCCAGATATCTTTGGTGACGGGGAGAAGAAGAAGGGAAAAGGGAAAAATGATGTTTGGAAACGGATCAGGATGTAATACAGGGATATGATCGCTGAATGCCGGAAAAGGGTTCTAGGGCAAAACCGCGACGGACAAAACCGCGACGGACAAAACCGCGAACGGACAAAACAGCGAACGGACAAAACCGCGAAAGGACAAAACCGCGAATACAGAAAAACCAGGAATACATAAAACCACAAGAGTTCGTAGATTCTTAGCGTTACCCAGGGTGCACCACGAGGAGGTGATCTACGTAACACCCCATTATTTTTTTATTTAAAAAAATTACACAAAAGCATGAACATTATGGAAAATAAAAATACAGTATAGATGGATTATACGAAATATACATCAATAAACCATTAATAAGTTAATATAAATTGTAACAAAATACACAAGCACACTATCTAATAATCCAAATTATGAACTAAACCAGAAAGAAATTTCTGTGCATCGCTACAATCATATTCACTAACTAAATTGAAAATCGACTTGGTGACTCTCGCATATGTCATTTTCTGTATTTTTCTATCTCCCCTTCCATATTGCACCAATTTAACCTCCGTCAGATTTTTCTGCTTCTTGAAAGCTTCTATGAGTTTCCAAATTGTAGGATGGCTTGATCCAAGTAATAACCGAAAAGCATTGTGCCAACCTTCGACGGAGTTGTTGGTTCTCTCTAACGAATTTTTAACATTATGGTTTTGGTTCCAAATTTCGATTGGAAATAGTGGTTCTCGTCGTCGATTTCCTCGAAGAATACGTCCAATCAATGTAATCCAAAAGTGGAGAGAATTCCTCGTCTGCAAACTCCCTATCACAGAGTTCTTCATAAATAGAGATGACTTCTGAACCCTAGCTGCGATCCCCAAATCGTTTAAAAACTGCGTTAGGATAATATTTTGGAGTATAAGAGATCAAACAGTGAGGGGATAACTCGTATATTATAAATTACATATACACAAAATAAATTACACTACCGTACTCCATAATAACGTAACCCTAGCTGCGATCCCCAAATCGTTTAAAAACTGCGTTAGGATAATATTTTGGAGCATAAGAGATCAAACAGTGAGGGGATAACTCGTAGATTTGTCCGTTTCGCGGTTTTGTCCGTTTCGCTGTTTTGTCCGTTCGCGGTTTTGTCCGTTCGCGGTTCTGTCTGCGCGGTTTTGTCCTCGCGGTTTTGTCACTTCGCGGTTTTGTCCGGACACGCCGGAAAAGAGGTGTGGCAGAATAGTTATGGAGAAGTAAAAAAATACACGGAGTTAGCTTTCAATATCTTGTCCAGCCTCGCTCCTCATCGATAACGGCACGGATTCTACTGTTCATGGAACTAATGAGGCGTGAAATATAACCACGAATTTTTTTTTCACCGAGCGGGGCGGTGTAACGGTTAGCGTTCTCGCCTCGCCTCGCATTCGGGAGGACGGCGGTTCGAATCCCCGTCCGGGCATCCAGATTTGGGTTTTCCATGGTTACCCCAAATCACTCCAGGCAAATGCCGGGATGCTTCCTTAAAAAAAAGGCCATGGCCGAATTCCTTCCCATTCCTTGCCCCCATCCTTGCCCCCCATCCTTTCCCGTCTCTAAAGACCTCGATGTTAAAAAGAGACGTAAAGCAGTAACAAAAAAAAAAAAAAAAAAAAAAAAAAAAAAAAAAAAAAAAAAAAAAAACACGATTTTCTGCCATAAATGGCAACTAACACTCGGCGCCGAGTCGTCGTCACATCTTTCTTTTCTTTTATAATTCTGCATATCAGCGCTCTTGGGTGGCCAATCAATTTGCAGCACTTCGTGGTGGTCGAGGAATCCCCTCTGATCTAGACGGGACCGGTGGACTGGTGACCTGTCATGCTGGAACATTTTATGCCCTTTCGGAAATCTCTGAATCACAGATGGCAACATCACGTTCTCCAGAATAGATATACAGGCTGCGGAATTAGACGGCCGTCCACCTCCCACAACCCGCAGCAGATATCCACGCCCAGACGGTAACTGATAAGTTACCACTTCTAGCGTTGGTCAAATCTGCCTCCACGTGGATGGAATACCATCACATTACCCACAGATCCCTTCGTAAACACCTTCTCAACACTGAATACGATATGTCTCCATTAATCAGGACTCCTGGCTGCATTATAAGATGTGAAGATTAAGCGACTCCTTAATCGCATCACGTCTGGTTCGCACTTAAAAAAAAGGGTAGCTACGGCAAAGTCTAACAGATTTTGATCTGGTCAGTTGTTGTTTTTCGTAGAGCGCCTGCCTGTGCGGGCTCGCTCTGAGACATTTCCTTCGTCTTCATATCTCCGTATCCACCTTGCCACGGTGGATCCCCAAGGTTGTAGCTACTGAACTGTTTGAATGCCCTTCTTCATGTAGAGCAATAATTGCCCCCTTATCAGCGTCACTTAAATGATTAATTTTCGTTGGTGCAACGAAACACACTGTCGCAGACTGAAGTTTGAAAACAAGTGGCGCAGAGGAGGAGGAAGTCTTCTAACGCAAACGATGTGTATTTCCTTGTATTACGACTTCGGGAATCGTTTGTATAGTACCCAAGATAGAATTTCATCTTCATTCATTAGTCTTGATGAATAAATACGCAATTGAAATTTCGTAACTATTCAATTTTCCGACACTAATACTGCTAATTTGGGATTATTAATGTTTATGAGTTATACAAATTAAACTCTTCAGAGTCGCTGAAGAAGTTTTGATGAACGAAACATCTGCCTTTCGTGTAGCATCACATATTTGTGAATACGGTATTCCGAAGTCAAAGGATCATATTTGCTCTATATTTAAATTTTAGCTTTTGCAGTTATGTAAGCACCGATCGACAGTCTGAGGAATTTAAATTTCTCCTCTGAAAACCACACATTCGTTCATGTGTTAGTTGCCTCTGTTTTGTTTACATCTAGGTCATTAGAAATGGGAGTGGATTGGAGACAAAACTGGGAAGGATTTAGGCCATTTCCTTTGAACGAACCCTCGAAGCATTCGTCTCGACTGATTTTGTGAAACCATGGAAAACTGAAATCTAGATACCCGAACAGGGAATTGAGCCTGCTTCATAATTATTCTCACCATGAAGTCTACCTTGAATGTTTATACTTGGAAAGACAGCAGTGAGAAAAGATTTATATTAGTTAGTCAAACAATTATCGATGTTCGCAAACTTCATATGCTGCTGAAATTTCTAAATCGGTTTGTGTGTGTATTGGAGGAAATAGGTGTTTTCTTAATAAAGTGGAATATTGTGGATTCATAATAGGTTAATCATACTTATCTGAAAACTAACAACTACTATATTGAACATCTGAATAAACGTAATTCTGAAATCTGTAGTGGATCGAACATTACCGCGTCTAGGATAACAACTATGACTAGATTACTTTATGTTGTTAAGTTCAGAAAACGATGGTTCGTAACGTATATATGTTCTGTTCTCCTCTTGAGCTGTTTCAGATACAACGATCAGGGATAAATACAGAGCAGGTAAATGAAGTTGAGGAAAATCATTCCCGGAAGTGTCTGAAGCACCTAGGATTTAACATCTGTGTTAGCCATCGTGATTGCAATCAAGTTTCCACATCCTTTTACCAGAGTACAGACCAAAATATTTAAATCTAAAGATCGAATTAGATCAATTTCCCGTAAGGTATGCTTGAAGATTTTTGTTTTTTGTTTGTTTTTCTTTTTAATGCACGATCAAATACACAATATTAATGAACAATTCCGTCATGCAAATAGTATGAAATAGAACATTTTCAATATGCTTCGAAAGCAGAAAGACTAGTTTTCTAAAATAATTTTAAAGACGGATACATAATTATGAATAAAGCTTTGTCACAACATTTTCATCCTTTCTATGATCTCGTAACTGCAAAATATTTTAAGTGAAGCATTTTTATTCATTTTCGGCATAATGCCTGTCAGCATCTCTGCAAGTGCTTTTGCTTTTAAAAGAAGATATCTTGGTTCGTTGTGTCTTCGACGTCAAATTTGGGTTTGCTAATATTTGGTTTCCATCTCATATTATTTCGGAGTTTCAACTTTTGTTTGTATTTAGATACCTTTACTTCCTCAACATCTTCCTTTACATTGATAAAACAATCTCTTGAATTAACTAATAAAAATTATGATTTGGAGAAGTATCAATAGCTTTAGTCTTTAAGCTTGATAACTGACTATTATTTGGCGATATTTTTAAGGTTTGTATCTTTTTTTTTTTTTTTTTTTTGTTTTTTTTTTTGTCTATGGTTTAATGGCTTGTCGTCGTCGAGGAAGTTAGGTCCGGTAAGGACTCGGAGGTAAGCAACGGGAAGTAATTCGGCCGTGGTCTTTTTGGCGAGATCACCCAGGCATTCACCTGGAATGATTTTGGGGAAACCATCGAAAACCAAAATCTGAAAGACCGGAAGGGGATTCGAACCCACGTCCTCCTGGAAGCCACCTTACAGTGTTACCAATAATTCACCCTATTCGGTTCTTCTTCTTCTTCTTCCCTTTCGACGCCAATGTGATTTAAATCTTGAGAGTATTGGAAACTAGAGTCGCGAAATAGTTTGAGTCACGGCTTTTTGAAGGAACTTTTTCGGAGTTCATCTAGAGAGATTTACGGAAACCAGGGCAAATTGAAATTGGATGTCCTACGGGGCTTGAATCCGCGTCCTGCCGAATGCCAGGCAAGATTGTTATCTATAACCCATCTGGTTTGGAAGGCAAGAAGTATCAGTGCTAGGTAGAAACAAAGGGAGACATGAAAAGTTTCTTGCTTCAATTCTTTAAGCTTTAAAATCTGAAACCGTTTATTCAGATTGCAGACGGATTTGCTGTTAGTAATTATTAATATTACTACTGAAACTGTAACTACTGCGATCAAGTTATTCTTACATTCTAAATATATTATGGTGAAAACAAAATTAAGGTATTCTTATTCCGAACTCCTGAAATTTTCAGAAATAACTCATTTATATTTCGTGTTTTAGTTAATCAATTGCGTACTATCGTAAATGCACTTTCTACGCTTGTTACAGACAGTTCGATAACGCTGCAGCGCTAGAACGTGTGAGTAAGTCCATTCAAACTCTTTTATTGGTTTCACAAATTTTTATACGTGCGCAATTTAGTGATTAGTTTCACTATTCATCATTTAATTTCGTTTGCTAGCGAACTGTCAACTGTTTATTTTTTATATAAAAAAAAGATATGCAGTGGCTATAAAAATTTCGAAAAAAGCGGTATCATTCCTCTATATCAATCGATTTCATTACTTCAATAGATATTATGACTAAAATGGTGATACTCGTGGTTATTTTAACTGTAGAACCCCCGAACTTTGCCTCCGAGCGTTTTGGAGTCTCTCGCGCGCAAGCGCATTTATTTAGTCTTGGGTAAAGTGCTGAGTATGAGAGGTCTATTTTGTCATGAATTTAGTGTACCACCTACCAGTTATACTGTCCTATGAGACAGTCGTGTCTAGAACGAAGTATACTCGAAAGGCGAGGGGTCTCGCGAATTCTGTCCCCGACTGTACATATCTTTGAAACGACATGACCTCAACGTTTTCGCGAAACTTTTTAAAGAATTTTACTAGCTCGTTTATGTCTAAAAGATTCGACTCACTTTGATTAATCTTTATCTCATCTTATCCAATCTGTCTCAACATCTTTTTTATTAGCACACTGTTGCATGCGTGGGTTAAACTTTCCAGCAACTCTGGAAATCTGTGCCAACGAGTTGGTCTTGCAGTTTTGATAGAAGGAATGTATAATAATTCCTGATCCTGATACGAATAGCGAGCTCTATTCAACTACTTCATGCAATCTTTCTGTGTGTACTGGTTGCGTCTAATCATTTTCTAAAATAGGATCAGTTTCATCATTTTCTAGATATTAACGACGTTATCAAGGAAATCCACAAACTCTTTTCCGTCTTTTGGGCAAGTGCTTCTACTTCTGGCAAGGAATATCTCTCTTGACAATATTCTTTTTACGAGCGTTTCAATTTCGGGGATCCTATTTATGCCACCACTGTCACTAGATTATTGAGCCCATGACCAAGACACAGATGATATTACATATCAGCCAACGAAACTGCTCTTCGCACGTTTTCTCCAGCATCAATGGCAGCTAGAATCTTCTTTTCATTCGGTCCCAACTGTTTCTTTATATCTCTTATCATGAAATCTATTTTGTCTCCAGTCTTCATTTCCTCCATACTTTGAGTACTCATGGATAAATACTTCACTGTTTTTACTACATTTAGGGTAGCTAAGCAATAGACGTGATCGAAATTCACGATTTGCTTCTTATTGGCTTCTTCAATCACTAAACTTCCGAAATATTTTCAACAAAAACTAGTTTGGCTTAAAGAGTCATATAACAATGTTACAGGGAGTTTTTTTAACATTAGTTTCAGCTAATTCAAAGTCATTTGAACACTTACTTATTTACTCAATTTAATCAATTTTTTTTTTTTTAAGAAAACGCGTCGCCGTGTTAAGAAGTGTTGCTCAAGGACACAACGCGAAGCAAGTGTCGGCGGCGGCTGCAGAGCGCCACTGAGACGCGGCGGCGTCACGCCGGCGCGGCGCCCACCTCTAGTCAAGAGTATAAGTATTGGATAGTGGAAACAAAGAAACTGCTGTGAGGCACTCAATATAAGATAGGATAGGGGAGGAAAAAAAAACAGATATCCGTCACTTACCACAGATGAAGGCAGGAGGGCGAGACGAACACGTAAAAACACAAAAACATAAACACAAATGCACAATATTTAGGCATGAGCCTCAATTATGTGAGAGGCGAGACATATGGCAGGGGGAAAGATGCGGTCACATCCAGACGTGCCACATGATGTGACCACATCTTTCCCCCTGCCATATGTCTCGCCCTCACATAATTGAGGCTCATGCCAAAATATTGTGCATTTGTGTTTATGTTTTTGTGTTTTTACGTGTTCGTCTCGCCCCCTCCCTTCATCTGTGGTAAGTGACAAGTATCTGTTTTTTCCCCTATCCTATTTTATATTATGAGTATAAGTATGTAATTTCAGGACAACGCTGTGGCCGGCCACTTCTACTAAATGACGGTCCGTTATTTAGTAAAAATTGTTGGCCGCTGACTATTCCGTGGCGGAGACCAGTGACGTCTGTGTCAAGGGGTCAGTGTTGACAAACCAGCAACACTGAGTCAACGAACAGCGACACTCAGTGTGGGATGTGCGACTGACGAGTCCGTTAGGAAAATACAGCGAACTTTGACTTGGTGAGATGTGGCAGCAGAAGACTGACGTGAGTGCCTCTGCTAACAAAACGAGGGCATCTCCTGGGCTCGTGAACATATCGGTTGGACCCCAGATGAGTGGAAAAAATGTTGCAAGATCAAATAGTCACGATTCTAGTTGGTAAAAGGTAATGGCAGGTCTCGAGTTTGGCGCAGATCTCAGGACGCCATGGCTGAGCAAGCTTGTGGAGGTTCCATCCTGGTATAGGTTGTGTTTAGTTGGCCTGGAGTGGGACTTCCAGCCTACTTGAACCGACCATTTACTGGAAATGGTTATGCCCAGTGGCATTTGCACTCATTCACGGCCTTCATATTCCCAAACAACGATGGACTTTTCCTGAACGGCAATGTGCCATGTCACCTGCCAAAAATCGTTCGAGATTGGTTTGCGGAACGTTCTGGGCAATTCCAAAGAAAAATTTGGCCACCTAGATCACCAGATATGAATCCAATCTAACATATCTGGAACTCGATGGAAAGGCCAGTTCATGCCTAACACACAAGAAAAGGTGTAAATTAATGTTCTGTCAATCCATCGTACCAGAATTGATGAATTTATTCGGGGCACAACGTACATAATATCAAAAGGAATAACAAGCAAAAACGAATTAATACAATAGCATAGAAACTAATGAGAAATTTTTATCCCAGACGACTATAATCAATAAAACTTTCTTATATCTTTCTTTCAACCGTCACAATTGTGTTTGGTTAGAGCACCTTCATTGTTATATAGGAATCATTTACGGGCAGAAAGCGACGTTTTTCAAACCAACGATAAGATCGAGAGAGGAAGGCTTTTAATTTAGGAAACACTTTGTACTTCCTTTGACTAGCGGTTTGACAAGCAAATTTCAAACATTGTTAGTAAATAGACCTTGCGTCAGTTCGACAATTATAACAAATTGGGCGCTGCCACGGTTCTATTGATCCCATCTTGAATAGCTTTCAGCAAAAAGCGAGACGATTATCGTAAACAGATAGCAAGCACACATATTAAAGGCTGCATCGTCGTAGTTTCTCTGGCACTTGAGATCGAAGACTAACGTAAGGAAGCCGATCATTGACTCGAGGAACGTTTAAGGAAATCAAGTGCAGATGCGTAGACCTTCTATGACGGACAATCACAAATCAGAGATGTCGAGACCTCCAGCTGCAATAGAAGCTCCCTCGGATTTTGTGTTTGGTGCAAGAGCATTTCTCAAGTTGAGCAAGTTGTTTGGTATGACTCCCTTCATTGTGGACGCCACAACAGTTCGCCTGATCAGAAAACCATCCGACATCGCTTACTCCAGCGTCGCAGCCCTCCTGTGGGTCACAGCGACTGCAGTATCAACCTACCTGAAGTATGAGCAAAACATGTCACCCATCAGCATTGTAAGGGTAGTGGGGACATTCTTATTCAATGCCACACATGCTGTTACTGTGCTAATGGATCTGTTTGTGAATACTAACAACTACGTTGAGGCTATCAGACTTGTACGAGTCTGCGAGCAAGCAGCAAGGAAATCAGGAGCAGCAAACAAACGCGTAACTTTTCTCGTTATCGGAACAGAAATTTCATTGCTTTCTCTGATATCGGCCACATATTTGATTGTAATTCTACAAGTACAGCAGAATTCCGAGAGCATGGTATATGGTGTGTTCTCATTATTTTCCGTTTTAGGCCATTTCTTATCTATTTTCTGTTTCATTAATTTCGTGTTAGTGATCAAGTACAGCCTCTTTCATCTCAATAATGATCTACTGGCACTGAATGCTAGAATGTGTTCTCGCTCTGTCATTCACCCAAGAGCGTCCATCGTACGTTCACTGAGGAGAAGATACGATGATATCTGCAAGCTTTCCGATGTGACTGTTACTACGTATCGGGTTACACTAACCATGCTGTTTGTTATAAGTACAGTGGTGACCATCGTTTTCAGCTATGCAATGCTCGCTAATATGACCTACGAGGGCACCAACTCACGGGCCTCATGGAGTTACTACACACTGAGGGTGACAATCAGCGTATTGACGTTCCTGTTGCTGGTGGTCCCAGCCCACTGCGCTGCTCTGGAATCTCAACGAACAACTAAACTGGTGGTTCAGCTGTTGTTGACCGAAGAGATACGTTGCGACGCGGAGAGAGAATTGCTGCTCTTCGGGCAGCAGCTGCTGCTTAGGAAAGTGGACTTCAGCGTCTTTGGGATCGTCACACTCAACCTGAGGCTACTAGCTGTGTTCGTGTCATCTTTCACTACGTATGTGGTCCTGTTACTCACGTTCGAGTAGAAATGTATTACTCAGTCCTTCAGAGATGTGTTTGTACCCATGGTTGTATACTTGCATACTTTAATCACAACCTGTTACTGTAATTTCCAAACACAAATCCTCTCCGCCGGTGGCGATACAACATCAGCTAGCAAATATTTTCACATTTTTCAGCACAGGTTGAATTGCTTTAAGTAATTAGTAATTTCTGCAATATTCACAACAGTTTGTAAAACAACGCCTTAGCAGTTTTCATTAATAAACTCAGTAAAATAGTTGAGTTGGCAAGTAAGAACTTTTCATTTGTCAATTGCATTCCGTTATTTTTTTTTATTATATATTTTTATTTTTTTATTTTTTTTTTTTGACGCTGCTGACATATTATAAGAATGTCTATATCTAAATATTTTATTGCTTTTTTAATTTACAAAATCTTTGTAAATATTATTCCTCTCCTTGAATTGTCACTACGTTTTAGCGTTGGCTTTGGTCGGCGGAAGAAATTAAGAATAATTCCACTGAGAAGCAGTAGTAAAGATTTCAAAAAGTTTTCAGATTTGTTTTTCCAAAATAATCTGTTACTTACATTAATGATAATAGTTTCAATTCATTTCAAAGAATGTCTGCTTTTTATCAGTCGTTTTTAACTATTTCTATAATTACTGGAATTATTTGAATGACGACTGTCGTTCCAGTAAGCCACTAACGTGAGATCTCCATTTTAAGTTGTGATCAATTTGAAATATTAAAAATATTTACACTTTTTTGTTTATGAAAATCTTAAAAGGTAGTCTTCACGCTTTGTCCCCGGATGGTGTTTCGACAGCATTACCTAGAGTATTCATCAGCTATTGACGATTTTAACAAATCTAAAGCCAGAACTATTACATGCTGCTGTTGTGTGGATGCACTGGACTTTTAACCACACAAAAACAATTCTTGTAAAAATAGTTCAAATCTCGTGGTTTTTAAGTGACAAATAATTATGAGATTTTGTTATGATTCAAGTCTAAAGTTTGTATTCACTTAACTTTCTGAGACAAAATATTTTATCTCGGTGTCATGGATCATTGATTTCAATTTTTTTTTTTTAAATAGTGACTTGGCAACTGTGCTTGTAGAAATTCTTACTGAAGCCAAAGACAAGGTATGTATGATTTATTCTAAGACAAATTCGAAGAGGTGCCAGGGGAATCTTAGATTTTGAGTAATTGTAAGATTGATAAAGCAATGCAGTTGAGATATTTATGTAGATGGAAATTTTACTATCTAGTTTGCTGAAACACGGAATGCATAACTGTCAGGTCATTAGTTTTTTATCATTATTTTAAATCAACCATCCACAGCACCTGGAGAAATAATTTGTTTCAGAAAGCGAAGTGACTATACACTATAGACTGTAGACTTGGCTCAGTACATCTCATAAGTTTTTGTCCCTGAACAACAACGAGACTCGACTTATTTTTTACAAGAATTGTTTTTGTGGGATCTCATCACTTTTTGTGAGCTGATCACTTATTCTGAGTCGTCGCGCAAATTTAACGATTCCATTTGAAAATCCATGGATAGGGTCATGTCAGAATTCAATTCTTAACAATATACATGTATCCAATACTATTAATACGCTCTTTGCAAAAAATTAGTATGTATCCTGGTCAACAAATGTCGATTGTCGCAGATTTAATTGCCTCCATAAGTAAATTCCTAGTAACTCCCAAACTAAGCACCGGTGAAAGTAAAATTTAATGCTTTATTTTAGCTTGTTGATTGTTATGTATAACAGAAATTTAAGGCATAAAGCTTCAACCAGAGCATAGCAAATAATCTACAAATAGGAGCCTAAACGGTTCACGTTTGGGGTTGCTACTCGATAAATACATGGAAAATCACTTTTCTTCTGAGTTAGAGATGAAACTATTTATGTGTGGGCCTACCAAATTACTTGTTTCTAGGACCATTGGAAGTACAGTAGAATTAAGTTGACGGAATGCTTAGACGATTAAAAGTTTTTAATTTCACTCATTTCCGAAGTAATGGGAGGAACGAAGTAAAATTTAACACGTTAGTTAAACTTTGTAAGCTCCGTCTAATAATGTAAATCTAAGGCATGTACGGATATTAGGGCAGAAGGCGATTTTACTTTTTGTGTAAATAAGGGATAAAACACGGATATTCATCAATTTCAGACCTTCATTATGATTTGGGAATAAAGTTGTATATGTGTATCAAATTTCAGCTATCTACCTTAGAGTTTTGTTAATCATCAGTCAGTCAGTCAGTCAGTCAGTCAGTCAGTCAGTCAGTCAGTGAATGAGTAAGCTGCAAAATTGCTGAATAAACTGAGAACACGAACTTAACAAAATTTAATCTCTTTGCTAAGCTTGATGATGTCTACGCATAATAGAAATTCGAAAGGTATAGAGTAATCCAAACTGAAGACATTATGGTACAAAAATAGCCCGAACCGCTTCTAGAAATGGATAGGCAGTATCGTGGATGACTCGACTTGCAGTGAGTACTGATATGCCCAGATATTGGTATTCGTCAAACTTGGAAACTTGATACTTTTTTATGTTGTGATCAGTTCGTCGACAGGTTCGATAAAATCCTTCACCTTTTCCTTTTAGACCGAGAGCTGGTAAACCTTTTTGGATAAGTATTTGAAGCACCGTGAAAATTTGTATATCACTTCTTTTGTGACATTTAAATACAAAATTGAATACCTGTCTGATGGGCATATGCAAATTATTAACCTTGAAAAATTTAATTTTCTTTCGAAATTGAATTTCATAAATATCGAAAAAAAATATATATTTGAGGCATGCAGAGGTTTACACTCAATAAAAATATTTTTGAAGAGAGAGGCCATTTTCGTGGAACTTTTTAGCTGCCAGGTGATCGGGAATGTTATACTCGAACGCGAGTGAGAAGTATATCGGTGATCCATTACAGTTCATAAATATCTGTTTCACATATTATAATATTTGTCTTCATCTACAGTTTAATCCACCTACCGTTCCCTCCACTAACTCTCAAAATTTAATATAATTAATTTTGTCACCTTTCTACTACAACACCAGTTTACAAATGTTACATTTTTATTTCCTTAAAGTATTACGATCAATATACGAGAGTTCAAAAATTATTCTACAGTCCTAGGTCATGCTTGAACTTTAAAGAGTTCCCCTTTTTCAAGAACGATTTACTATATTGCTGTTCTACTTTCAAAATCTTTCTTGCTTTTACTTCCTAAATAACAGAATTCTCTTACTTCTACTATATCTGATTCCATTTTTTAGTTTAATCTACTGATATGGTTATCGTTTCCGTCACATTTAATGGCTTACATCTTGCTTTGGTTAAATATTTTTAATTTGCAGAAACTAGCAGTTTTCAGTTTGGGAGAACCAACATTGAATCGTCTGTTTAAAATAAAATGATATTAAACCAAACTCTTTCATCCTAGTTGCTATGGTTGTTTGGACCATTATACAGTGTTGTATTCTTAGCGTTGGTATTATTCATTATCAAAATATAATGGAATATTTATTATTGCCTTAAAAATGTATTGTTAAATTATGTATTGATGTAATTACTTTTTTGGTAAACCCCTATTCAATATATAAATTTTATCACAGCTTTCAAAGTAACATTTTTATGAGAATATCACAATAGTAGTATTTGTAAGTTCTGTACAAAACAAGTGTACTGTACCGTGTCAGATTTAAACGCATTTACTCAAATTTATTTGAATGTCTCTTCATTTGCAGTAAAACAAGACATTTTACTTAAGACCTTACTTTTTGTCAGTAGTAGTAATATTATCAGTATTTTATTTTTCCTCTAAATCATATACATACATAATGATATTTACATTAATTATTAATTACATCAAATAACACCATAAAATATTCTTCTACATAGGAAAAAGTGTTGTGCTGAAAATAATACATCAACAATTTCTCAAAATTTTCTAGTTTTGAAGTAGCTTTTTTGTTATGGGGTAATTTATTGAAAAGATGAGGTCCATTAGTTAGATGTTTCGTTTTGATACATTTTAGTTTTTGTATGCGTAATATCTAAATCTAATTGCACCTCATTATTTATTTTGCGAGTAGCATCTCTATTTATGATATTAGTTCTAAAAATAGAATGCTTTCAAAGGTGTAAGTTCTTGTAAGTGTTTTATTTATATACTAAATCACATACTTATGTACATAACACACAATATATTGGACATCAAACTATAAAGATAAACTAAAATATTTACACTAATTATTAGTTACATGAGATGATACATTTCCAGTATTCTTCCACAGAGTAAAAGGAGTGATACTGAAGATATGAAAGATAAAGCTTGTAAATGTGTATGGCAATGTCGGCCCTGTATATCCGTAGGTTTCGGGCGCCTGGGATCATAGGTACCGATTCGCGGCCCAAGCGCCTCTTTTCTTGGCTACCTTAGCCTAATCCGGTAATCCTACTGGCTAAAGGGTTCCGTACCACGAATGTGTTCTGGTGTACTTCACTTTGCACAGCAATCAGTGCCAGAAGTGAAGGTCAAGTTCCTATGAAAACGCCAGACTCTACTGGGATTCGGACCGGGGATTTTTCGATCTGTATTCAAACGCCTTAATCACTTAGCCACCAAACAGCTTCCACTAAATTTAAGGTAAAAGTGTGGTGGAAATAGTGCTTCCCTGTAGAAGCTAGATTGTTACACCTAAAATTCTGACCAAACTAATTCTTAAAAACTACAGTAAAATAACTTATGCTGACTTCAAGATGAATTTCAATGTAAGAGGATCAAATACGATATTTTGTGCAATATCTTTACACTTCAGGTTGAGGACCTACTTAGCTTAACACCTCCTGTCTTCCATTGACCTCATTCCGTAATACAAATACTTGCTGCCACTTAGATAATAAAACTATTCTTTTTTCTTAAAGGGTTGTTTCCTCGAAGGGTTCACGGAGATAGAGCTCCATATCCCCTATTTGACCTATGGCACTAAGATCGGCGCCTCGCCCTGGTATTTATTTCCCGTTGAGTGCCTGGGGAGCCTGGAGGGCATGGGGGACCTGGCGAACCTGGGGAACCTGGGGGGCCTAGGGGACCTGGAGGATCTGGGAGAATTGGAGGACCTGTGGGACATGGTGGACCTGGGGAACCTGGGGTACCTGGGGTACCTAGGGAACCTGGTGGACCTGGGGAAACTAGGGGACCTGGGGAACCTGGGGGACCTGGGGGACCTGGGGAACTTGGGGGACATACGGGACCTGGGGAACCTGGGGGACCTGGCGGATCTGGGGAACCTGGGGCCCTGGGGAACCTGGGGGACCTGCGGGACTTGGGGAACCTGGGGAACCTGGGGAACCTGGGGAACATGGGGGGCGTGGCGGACCTGGGGGACCTGGGGGACCTGGCCGACCTGGGGGACCTGGGGTCCTGGGGAACCTGGCGGATCTGGGGAACCTGGGGAACCTGGGGGACCTGGGGAACTTGGGGGACATACGGGACCTGGGGAACCTGGGGGACCTGGCGGACCTGGGGAACCTGGTGGATCTGGGGAACCTGGGGAACCTGGGGGACCTGGGGAACTTGGGGGACATACGGGACCTGGGGAACCTGGGGGACCTGGCGGACCTGGGGAACTTGGGGGACCTGGGGGACCTGGGGTCCTGGGGAACCTGGCGGATCTGGGGAACCTGGGGGACCTGGGGGACCTGGGGAACTTGGGGGACATACGGGACCTGGGGAACCTGGGGGACCTGGGGAACCTGGGGAACCTGGGGGACCTGGGGAACCTGGGGGACCTGCGGGACTTGGGGAACCTGGGGAACCTGGGGAACATGGGGGGCGTGGCGGACCTGGGGGACCTGGGGGACCTGGCCGACCTGTGGGACCTGGGGTCCTGGGGAACCTGGCGGATCTGGGGAACCTGGGGAACCTGGGGGATCTGCGGGACCTGGGGAAACTGGGGGGCCAGGAGGGGGAGGATTTTCGGGCTTTCAGTTTCGATGAAAATAATCGACCTCGTCGGACCGCATTAGGCTCTCTAACTCATGTGCAACACGGCCGCCCCAATTATTATTTTTTTAAGTTTATTTATTTAACATGCAATCAAAGTACGTTACATTTAGTGTTTCTTTCGTTTAAAACAAGTTACCGTTAAGATTGTATAATATGTTTATAGCATCTGTATAATAGGCTTATGTAGTAGAAGCGAACATTTCACGAAGCATCATAAACAGAAATAGTACAAAAGATAATTAACAATAATGCCATGTTGTTGTAGGCCATTTTTCCTCCGTTGGTCAGTAAATTAAATGATAAAAGATAACGCCAATGAAACTTTTTTGTATGCTTTAATGCCGTACGTGTTTCGCCTCTCATCGAGGCATCATCAGTGACGAATCTGTTTTGAAATTTTACATTTAGTTTTCAAACTTACTTTATAATGTTTAACATAATTCTAAACTGAAACATTTCCTGATTGTTTAGTATTTACATTAGTGTTTCAGGGTTTCGCAACCACACATCTCTGCTTTTTTCCAGAAATCATTTTATCGCTAAAGCCATTTGTCTTAGCTGTTGTACACTGGACAGTTTAAAACCCGATACAAAGAACACATGAGTTCACCTAAGTACAGCAAACACCCCACATTCGCTGAACATCTACTAGAAAATTCGATATAACACAGATATGCAAATCCTCACAATCAACAATCACAGACACAATAGCCTCTCCTAAAAGAAAACTATAAAATTCAGAAAGTAAAAATAGTAAGCAGCTATGGAATGACCATATTAATCTAACAAACCAAACGCTGTTCAAACTGGTAAATATATATTAACACTACAGAAAGGAAAGCACAATAAGATCTTACATAAAGAAACCTAACAAATACATCCATTCACGCACCATACATAAAATTGAAACAAAATAGCAAAACATCACTCTCCCACACATCTTCAAACCTGGCGCTGTCAGCGCAACACCAAGACATTAAGAAATCAAGATGGCCACTGTAAACAAGTGAGTAGTGTTAGACTCAATATTAACATCCAGTGTGCAACAGCCTTGGAAGCAGGAAAAGAGAGGAGACAAGGTGTCGCTAAAACTGCGAAGCCGCCTTTAAACTCTGGAGTCGAATGCGCTTGCGCGGCTGCCATATTAGCAGGTTCAAAATATTGGTCTGTTTTCATTACCGTCCCTACTGTGAACATTTCATGTTCTGATATTTCAAAGTGTTTTACAATGCCAACATGCGTTGTCTATGGTTGCACAGACAGAACAAGTAACAAACAACCTGGAATAATATTCTGTAGGTAAGGCACGTTGTAATTATTGTTCTTGAAGTGTTTGTAATGCAGTGTCTGCAAGAATAGGGCCTGTAATTATAGATTTACAATGCCTGTTAAAAAAGTTTATTCACAGCTCTCAATAGGACGACGGTGTAATCAAATATTTGTTGATGCAGAGACGCATTTTATCTTACTATTTTCCACGTGTGGATCAAGTTTACATCGCGATGCAGCGAATACATTATCTACGTGCTTTAGTCCAGTTGTAATTTATATTGAAAGTGTATGATGAAATTAATTCTGATAATTTGTGTTATGCAAACTAGGAATCGTAATGAAGTCTATTTTGTTGTTATCCGAAATGTAATTTGCAATACGTTTCATGTGTTTAGTTGCGTTTCCATCGCTTCACTTTTTTGCTGCAATATTAATTCAAATTGTGATTATGTTGAAATGCAGCCTGTAGCATATTATCCTTTTTATAGCATAAGGAACAAATTATTTATTTGTTATTAGTAATTTCTTGAGCACCTTGTTAGTGATTGGGGGAAAATGTCGAAAACCCAAATCCCACTACTCTCATTTACACAAGGAAACTTCCCATCAGAACATATATTTAGAATTAAATATCTAGAACATGTAAATTTTTTATCAGTTCTTAAGAGTACTAGGAATTTATTCACTGTTTCCAGAATAGCAATATGACCCTTTTTTTCTTTTTTATGCGACTGTAGGGATAAAAAAAAGGTTATATTTCGGCGTACAAATTTCCTATCAAAAATTATTTTTTAGCTTGTTTTTCTTAAATTCTAAATTTTGAAGGTTATATCATTTAGGGTATTTATAAATGTGACCCCATAAGACATCATTTTTAGTAATACGAAGGATAAAAGCGGATAAATTCTTCCATTCCATACCCATTCCCTGTGTTTCTTGATCCTACCAATATGGCGGCATCCCCACCCCACCGCTCTCCTCTCGGCTTCACTTCGTTGTATGGAGAACGTCCTTTATGTGGTCTCCTCTCTTTTCGTGGTAACAGCTAAGACAAATGGCTTTAGCGGTAACGTGCTTTGGGTAAAAAGCAGAGATGCGTGGTTTCGAAACCTGAGAATACTAATTTAAATAGTAAGTTGTAAGTAATCGGAAAATGTTTTAATTTAGAATCATGTTAAACATTTAATAGTAAGTTTGAAAACTAGAAGTCGCTGATGATCCATCGATGAGTGGTTAAGCGCGTACGGAGTAAAAGCATACAAAAACAGTTGAATTAACAATAAATTTGTTAACATCTAGAGGTTTGCATTCAGTAAAGTTAACAATGTAAGAACTTTTCTAAGGACAAAGATGATGAATAAAATGAAATCAGGCATTTATATTTGTAAATTTGAATGTAAAGCATATCATCCTCTGGTATCCTGAATCGTTTTACAGAGCAAACAGATGAGCTAAATTAACCGGGTAACTCATATCCCTTTGTTTTAGACCTTTTTAGTCTGTATCATCTTTATATCTTTTGCATCCAAAGAAGAGGGGTTAGTGTCGGCCTCAGACCCTCCGTCGTATTGGCATAGCGGAGTAATTTTCTTGAACATTTTGTGCAATAAATTTACAATCGTTGAACTTTATTCTTGAAATTACGGACACGGCCACTTTTGTTAGACACCAGTGTGATGTTATGATATGTACTTGGTTAAAAGAAAGTATTTATTCTGTTTTAACTTTTAATCGTCTATAGCATACTTTTACAACATATTTAGAAAGGCCATGATGGACATACACAGAATTTTCTGTTTTGATTTAAGAGACACTAAAAATAAAAGAGAGAAAACATTTGTGCAGATTAAATGCAGTAACGACCTTAAGACAATATTACTTGTTGACAAATGTTGAAAATAAATATAACAACAGCCAAAAGAATAATATGGAATTAATCTACTAAATGTATTGTTTTCCTTAAACCTAAAATATGTTCCACAATAAAATAGAAGGCTGCACCACTATACAGTAAATATTTTGGTAAGTGTACGACAATTATGCGTCTGACGAACCGATAAGTCTGCTGCATCGTGTATGGCGTGGTTTAGTAGATTATTAGTTACATACCCCAAAATTCAATAATTCGAAAAAATTCAAAATTTATTGTTTTGGCTATCTCAAACTATTGTACTTAAATTACCTTGCTTTAGTATCTATAGAAATTTCTTCCTTTTAATTTTAATTATAAAAATTATTTTTAATTTCGTATTTAGTTTCTGAAAGAATATGAAGGAATTTGGGTTGGTTGTAAATAAATAATTTCTTGAAAAATAAATATACCCTCATACTGCTTGTTATTAGTTTACATCAATGTAAGAAAAGAAACGATATAGTAATTAATTTCACCTGCAACGTTATTTTACCAGGCCACTGAGTTACTAAATTAATACCACTGTTTATAGTACACATAATGCAATTCAGTAAAATTTCGTAGGTTATATTTTTCCTACAGGTATATCATCACTGTTTTGTAATGTAGATAAACTTAATGATATATTTAATTGCACTAGAGCAGTAAAATCAATTATTACAGTTTACATGTGCTTATGTTAACGTCTGTGTACAATCATATATATCTTTCACAAACGTTTGATATTTCTTGACGATTTTATAACAGTGATTCCTGCATGCCTCGTAACTTTACTCCGTCAAAGCTTTTTGACCCTCATTCTGTTACCATAATGATCCAAAAAACAGAATATTTCGCCAACGGATAAAAATGAAATTTTTATTTATATTCTATAAATATCACCCGTACGCAACCAGTTTTTGTCACAATCAGCAATTTCTGAAATTGTTGACAATGTGCCATGTGTTTCCTGTGCAACAATTGCAAAACATTAGAATACGGACTTCTAAGTCCGTCAAAATGACGCCGTGTTCTGCCAAATAAAAAAAAATCTTCTCATTTGCTTGACAACTGTTTTCAATAATTCCGCCTTGGTAATGTTGTACATATTTCGATTCTGTTTTACATGCTTCTGAGTTCTGAAATAATAACGTCAGTAATATTACGTCGGTGAAAGCAAAGCAAAATAAATCTTAAAAACTTACGTCGTGTCGCGTAATATTAGTTTTCATTCTGATCCAGGCCACATAAGTCGCGATAAATGTGGAACTACTTGTATCCGCATGAAGTAATGTTTTCTGTAACATGAAACTCATTAAAAACTTCAATTAATTTAAAAAACAGCTGAAATTACTCATGCTCTCTGCTGTAACATCAGGCTAAATTTCACTCTAATCAAAACCTCTGCTAATATTGCTGTTCAAAAATTAAAACTTTGTCTTACCTATCAATGGGCAAAGTATTTAATGAAAACATCTTCCTCGAATGAATGTTAATAAATATAAAGCAACTAATAATTAATACATTAATTTAAACGCAATATATAATTTTCTTTCAATGTTATGGTAAAGCATTTCTTAGCGAATGATTACAGAAATAGAACTGTTATTAACCTCGTGTTGGTAGTAATTTCTCTGGTAGTCGTAGCCATGGAGGAAGGAAATATATGGAGGAGAAGTGACGTTAAATTGGTGAAGCAGGCTCGCGCATGTGCAGTGGCGGCAGCGGCGATATTGCGCTTCCAAACAATACCGATCTTCCCAGTATATCCCGAAAACTAAGCAAGATATCGAAAAATTTTATTCTTTATTTTCGATTTTTCTCGTCATGTTACATAAGAATCGATCATTAAATTTCACTTTTGCGAAATTTTTCTTCTCCATTTCAACTCAAGACACCTCACTTTTGATACAGTATATCTCTAGAACTAGGTGAGATATCGAAAATTTTTATTCTATATTTTTCATTTGTCTCGTCTTTTTTAAATAAGAATCCATCATCAAATTTGACTTTGACCAGTTTTTTCTTCTGAATTTCAACCAAAACCATTTCACATTTGGGACAGAATATCTCGAAAACTAAGCAGGATATAAAAAAAAAATATTCTTCATTTTTTATTTGTAATATCGAGTTACATAATAATCCATCACCAGATTGCGGCATCACGTTTATCCTAGAGTCCCCTTGAGGTATTTGTACATATTCCCCGTGTCTGTATGGAAGCGGCCATGCCCCCTCCACTCCGGCCATGCCCCCCCCCCCACTCCTCCTCCGCCCTGCTTCACTTCAATGCATGGTGAAGGTCTCTTGCGTCGTCTCCATATATTTCCTTCCTCCATGGTCGTAGCCATGGCGGAAGGGATCCTCCATGGTCGTAGCCTGCCAACGAAGGCCGGAAGCGTGACGTAAGAATTACGCTCACAATGACACAGTGACACAATGACTTAGCTTATCTTTTTATTAGTATTGATGATATTTAGGGAAGTATTCAGGCTACTTCATCACAAATAGATCATTCAAGGCAGTTGTAACTCCAAGGGGACACAGGGAGGAGTGAGGAAGGTTACTGTTCTGGTTACATCTCTAATCTTAATCGCTTCATCTGGAAGTAATCTGTGAGGTACTGCAATACATTTGTAAGGAAACAACAAATTGATTTTTTAAACTTTTTTAAATCTCTTCCGAATTTTGTTGTTGTTTTTTATTAATGTGTTTTTATTTCTCAAGGACTATGCCATGTGGTCAGTTTCGGTTTCTCGGACGATCTATTACAGCAACTCAACGTGTGGTCCGGAAATATGTCATTTCCTGAAAAATTTATTCAGTTGTCTAGAACCACGCAAACAATCATCAAAACATCATCATATAAAACATAGTCATTTAAAATAAGATTTGTTCTTTTACGAACGTCTCAGTCACACGGTCTTTGAATTGTTTAATTAATTCGTAGACTCTTGGGCGATAATGTATCTGAGTTTAGCGATTAAATTTAACATTTTTTCACCTGGATGTCTCGCAGTACATCTATTACTAGCCAAACTTTCGGGTGAACGTGATAAAATTGCGAATTATAATGTGCATGGAACGATTCAGGACCATTGGTTATGCGGGGAAATTGCAGTTCACATGAAGCCCACATTTCAGGAGGAAAGAGGCACAGCAGTATATAAAATTTTAATAAGTAGATGGTGAATTCCACACACTCAAGAACGTTGGGAGGTGTCTTATTTACCAGCATACAGACCGAGAGTGGTGTGTGAGCGGTTAACGCTCTTGCCTCGCATTCAGGACGATGGCGGTTCGAATACCTATCCGAGCATCCTAATTTGGGTTCTCCATGGTTTCCCCAAATCACTCCAAGCGAATGCCGGGATGTTTCCTTCAAAAGACCATGGCCCAATTCCTTCCCCGTTCCTTGTCACCAGTCTCATCCCGTCTCTAGTGACCTCGATGTCGACGAGGCGTTAAGCTATAAATAAAAAGAACAGCATACAAAATGTTTCAGGAACATCACAAGAAACTGTAAACCGAAAAACCATTTGAACCATTCTGTCACCTTAGAATCCTTGCTCAAATATTCACGGCCCACTCTTCCCAATTATTTTATTTTTTGGTACCATGACTGTCCTAAATAAAATGAGCACCCCCACAACGAACATAAAGGAAAAATTGTTCGGACTGCGTTGTGCATCGCAAGTTCGAAGTATATAGTGATACAATGAGGGTTAAATGTACCCTACGTTCTTCACGCAAACCTTTTAAAAAAATCTGCGATCGAAAATCTTTTGTACGACTTAGGCCTCGTATCCACTTGAGCACGCTCAGGCGAATGAGCCGCTCAGTGAAGCGAGCGGCTCAAGTGTGGACGCCTGAGCACGTTCGCAACGAACGACAGCGAGCGCGCTTGGGGTGAGCCGATCGTGTGTCGGTTTTTTAGAATGCTCAAAGGCGAGCCAATAGGCCCGTTTACACGTACGCGCCAAACTGCCGGTTTGGAACGGCGCTACGGACTGTCGCGCCGGAGTGTGAGGTTGGAGCGTCGTTCCTGGAGCGTGCAACAAGTGGTCAACACTCCAGTCGTGCGCGCCGGGACTGCGGGTTGGAGCGTACGCGCCAAAAATGATCGTTATCACGTGGCGCGTGGACTTTCCGCCAGGTTGGAAAGTTTTATAGACGGTCCAGCTCGCATCATTCGGTTTTCAGGTCATTATGTCTTTGATATTTGTGCTTGTGTTTAAATGTATTTAAAATGTCCTCAAAAATTAATTAGTATGTGCTGCTTTAAATATTTTTTTTTCAGTACAAAAAGAATAATAATAATAATAATAATAAACAAAGTGAATTTGGATGAAAATATGGCGACAAAAGAGAAATCTATATAGACACATGCCTCTTTTGAGAAAGCTACATGAAAATGACCCAGGTGATTTCAAAAATTATCTACGAATGGACGATTCGACATTTGATTGTATTTTATAGTTAGTATCTCCACAAATATCAAAACAAGACACAGTCATGAGGAAGAGTATAACTGCAGAGTAACGTTTGGCTGCTACTCATCGTTTTTTGGCAACTGGAAGATCCCTTCGTGATTTGAAATTTCTTGCATATATTTTTCTCAGTTCTTTTCAAAATGCCCCCCGAATTACTTGAATCTCTTTAATGACGAAATCTTTGTTTACACTTTTACATACATTTACCTGCTGAAGTCTACCAACTAATTATATGCATGATTTCTTTAAAAAGATTTTAGTTTTGTATTCATTTCATGTAATGTTCCACAAACATGGAAAATTCTTATAAAGTTCTAACAATTCTTCAAAATTATCTCTTGACCATGTTTTTCAATATTTAAATTTTTATCTGTTAGAGCAGGCTAAAGTTAAATAAAGTCACACAAAAATTCTAACCAACAACGAACAAGTACTGACGCATCACAACTGCAGGCCGACAATACACATGTAAACACTAGGCCCAGTTAGACCTGCGCGCCAGATGTGCGCATTAGAAGCGCGCGCCAGGCCTCTCCGACCACTGAGCATTTACACGTAAAAGGTTGATGCGCACGCCTGGAGCGTACGCTCCTTTTTTTGTGTGTGTGTCACTGCCTCAACGGCATGTTTATGTAAAGGTCCCGCAACCTGAGTAGCTCTATGAAATCAGCGAGATATTAAATTTTAGTATTGATGATGTAAAGAAAAAAAATAACAAGCCAGCTAGCGTCATTCAGGCGAGAACGATCAAAACAGAAGAGTATTTATCACAGCTGAGCGGATTTTTATTGAATTTTGTGTTACGTAATTCAGATCCTAAATGCCTAAAACATATTGATTTTGTGCCAGGCTAATTCATCTATCACAATATAATTGTGTACCTAATTTTTTTTTCTCTTTTTTTTTTTTTTTTTTTTTTTTTTTTTTTTTTTTTTTTTAAACTTGAAATCAATACCATAATAAAAAAAACATAAAAATAACCTTTAAAGATATATTTGTAAACACAAATTAAAAATAGGTACAAGCGTTTATATAATTTTGGAGTGACTCAATAATGTCATCAAAGACTAACCGTACTAAACGGCTGATGCTTTGTTTATATACTTTGAACATATACTGCAGGCTTGTGTAGGGACTTCCTGAATCCTGAGGCTAGGAAACTTAAAGTTATTATTAATTTTATCTTCCGGTGAGATCGCCTCACGCATAGGCGTATCGTGCATTTTAATATGAGGTCCAACTAATGACAGCAAATGTTCGAAATCGATATCGTAAAGTTTTGAAATAACTCATTGTCTCTTTCTAAAGTCAATTCGCGAATGAAATTATTAAGATAATTTCTTCACTGACGATGACTTTCTCTGATCCACCAATTTGGTAATTTTTTTCTCTGCTTTGACATGGTATGGATAATAATAACACGTGACAACACTTTAATAGCCGAGCGTTTTCTGAGCACCGAAACTAGGATCGTTCGACCAAAATTTCATTTTCCTTGAGCACGCTTGAACGAGCGCGCTCAAATGAATGAGTGGCTCATTCGCCTGAGTGTGCTCAAGTGGATACAAGGCTTAACACACATTCACAATACGTTACCATTAAGGTAAGTTTTTTTTTTGTATTAAGAAATGGCACTTTTCCACGAGTATCGCCGTTGATCGTTTGCTCGACACATGTACTATTGGAGACGACGGTGAACACTGATAAGTTATGTTGTGTGATAATGTGATGAAGAGTAGACAGGCGAACAGAACTATGATACTGTGTTTACCTTTCCTGGGTTGCGAATCATCGTACGTCTCCTTGTTTATTTGGGTGCGAATCACCGGATTGCCGGCCCCGGTAGCGCGGGGATGGTGAGCTGGCTTCTCGTTGCAGGGGTTGCCAGTTTGAGTCCGGCCGAGGGTATGGGTGGTTTTAATTAAGTGTTGTGTTATTTTCGATTTTTCTCGTCATGTTACATAAGAATCGATCATTAAATTTCACTTTTGCGAAATTTTTCTTCTCCATTTCAACTCAAGACACCTCACTTTTGATACAGTATATCTCTAGAACTAGGTGAGATATCGAAAATTTTTATTCTATATTTTTCATTTGTCTCGTCTTTTTTAAATAAGAATCCATCATCAAATTTGACTTTGACCAGTTTTTTCTTCTGAATTTCAACCAAAACCATTTCACATTTGGGACAGAATATCTCGAAAACTAAGCAGGATATAAAAAAAAAATATTCTTCATTTTTTATTTGTAATATCGAGTTACATAATAATCCATCACCAGATTGCGGCATCACGTTTATCCTAGAGTCCCCTTGAGGTATTTGTACATATTCCCCGTGTCTGTATGGAAGCGGCCATGCCCCCTCCACTCCGGCCATGCCCCCCCCCCCACTCCTCCTCCGCCCTGCTTCACTTCAATGCATGGTGAAGGTCTCTTGCGTCGTCTCCATATATTTCCTTCCTCCATGGTCGTAGCCATGGCGGAAGGGATCCTCCATGGTCGTAGCCTGCCAACGAAGGCCGGAAGCGTGACGTAAGAATTACGCTCACAATGACACAGTGACACAATGACTTAGCTTATCTTTTTATTAGTATTGATGATATTTAGGGAAGTATTCAGGCTACTTCATCACAAATAGATCATTCAAGGCAGTTGTAACTCCAAGGGGACACAGGGAGGAGTGAGGAAGGTTACTGTTCTGGTTACATCTCTAATCTTAATCGCTTCATCTGGAAGTAATCTGTGAGGTACTGCAATACATTTGTAAGGAAACAACAAATTGATTTTTTAAACTTTTTTAAATCTCTTCCGAATTTTGTTGTTGTTTTTTATTAATGTGTTTTTATTTCTCAAGGACTATGCCATGTGGTCAGTTTCGGTTTCTCGGACGATCTATTACAGCAACTCAACGTGTGGTCCGGAAATATGTCATTTCCTGAAAAATTTATTCAGTTGTCTAGAACCACGCAAACAATCATCAAAACATCATCATATAAAACATAGTCATTTAAAATAAGATTTGTTCTTTTACGAACGTCTCAGTCACACGGTCTTTGAATTGTTTAATTAATTCGTAGACTCTTGGGCGATAATGTATCTGAGTTTAGCGATTAAATTTAACATTTTTTCACCTGGATGTCTCGCAGTACATCTATTACTAGCCAAACTTTCGGGTGAACGTGATAAAATTGCGAATTATAATGTGCATGGAACGATTCAGGACCATTGGTATGCAGGGGAAATTGCAGTTCACATAAGCCCACATTTCAGGAGGAAAGAGGCACAGCAGTATATAAAATTTTAATAAGTAGATGGTGAATTCCACACACTCAAGAACGTTGGGAGGTGTCTTATTTACCAGCATACAGACCGAGAGTGGTGTGTGAGCGGTTAACGCTCTTGCCTCGCATTCAGGACGATGGCGGTTCGAATACCTATCCGAGCATCCTAATTTGGGTTCTCCATGGTTTCCCCAAATCACTCCAAGCGAATGCCGGGATGTTTCCTTCAAAAGACCATGGCCCAATTCCTTCCCCGTTCCTTGTCACCAGTCTCATCCCGTCTCTAGTGACCTCGATGTCGACGAGGCGTTAAGCTATAAATAAAAAGAACAGCATACAAAATGTTTCAGGAACATCACAAGAAACTGTAAACCGAAAAAACCATTTGAACCATTCTGTCACCTTAGAATCCTTGCTCAAATATTCACGGCCCACTCTTCCCAATTATTTTATTTTTTGGTACCATGACTGTCCTAAATAAAATGAGCACCCCCACAACGAACATAAAGGAAAAATTGTTCGGACTGCGTTGTGCATCGCAAGTTCGAAGTATATAGTGATACAATGAGGGTTAAATGTACCCTACGTTCTTCACGCAAACCTTTTAAAAAAATCTGCGATCGAAAATCTTTTGTACGACTTAGGCCTCGTATCCACTTGAGCACGCTCAGGCGAATGAGCCGCTCAGTGAAGCGAGCGGCTCAAGTGTGGACGCCTGAGCACGTTCGCAACGAACGACAGCGAGCGCGCTTGGGGTGAGCCGATCGTGTGTCGGTTTTTTAGAATGCTCAAAGGCGAGCCAATAGGCCCGTTTACACGTACGCGCCAAACTGCCGGTTTGGAACGGCGCTACGGACTGTCGCGCCGGAGTGTGAGGTTGGAGCGTCGTTCCTGGAGCGTGCAACAAGTGGTCAACACTCCAGTCGTGCGCGCCGGGACTGCGGGTTGGAGCGTACGCGCCAAAAATGATCGTTATCACGTGGCGCGTGGACTTTCCGCCAGGTTGGAAAGTTTTATAGACGGTCCAGCTCGCATCATTCGGTTTTCAGGTCATTATGTCTTTGATATTTGTGCTTGTGTTTAAATGTATTTAAAATGTCCTCAAAAATTAATTAGTATGTGCTGCTTTAAATATTTTTTTTTCAGTACAAAAAGAATAATAATAATAATAATAATAAACAAAGTGAATTTGGATGAAAATATGGCGACAAAAGAGAAATCTATATAGACACATGCCTCTTTTGAGAAAGCTACATGAAAATGACCCAGGTGATTTCAAAAATTATCTACGAATGGACGATTCGACATTTGATTGTATTTTATAGTTAGTATCTCCACAAATATCAAAACAAGACACAGTCATGAGGAAGAGTATAACTGCAGAGTAACGTTTGGCTGCTACTCATCGTTTTTTGGCAACTGGAAGATCCCTTCGTGATTTGAAATTTCTTGCATATATTTTTCTCAGTTCTTTTCAAAATGCCCCCCGAATTACTTGAATCTCTTTAATGACGAAATCTTTGTTTACACTTTTACATACATTTACCTGCTGAAGTCTACCAACTAATTATATGCATGATTTCTTTAAAAAGATTTTAGTTTTGTATTCATTTCATGTAATGTTCCACAAACATGGAAAATTCTTATAAAGTTCTAACAATTCTTCAAAATTATCTCTTGACCATGTTTTTCAATATTTAAATTTTTATCTGTTAGAGCAGGCTAAAGTTAAATAAAGTCACACAAAAATTCTAACCAACAACGAACAAGTACTGACGCATCACAACTGCAGGCCGACAATACACATGTAAACACTAGGCCCAGTTAGACCTGCGCGCCAGATGTGCGCATTAGAAGCGCGCGCCAGGCCTCTCCGACCACTGAGCATTTACACGTAAAAGGTTGATGCGCACGCCTGGAGCGTACGCTCCTTTTTTTGTGTGTGTGTCACTGCCTCAACGGCATGTTTATGTAAAGGTCCCGCAACCTGAGTAGCTCTATGAAATCAGCGAGATATTAAATTTTAGTATTGATGATGTAAAGAAAAAAATAACAAGCCAGCTAGCGTCATTCAGGCGAGAACGATCAAAACAGAAGAGTATTTATCACAGCTGAGCGGATTTTTATTGAATTTTGTGTTACGTAATTCAGATCCTAAATGCCTAAAACATATTGATTTTGTGCCAGGCTAATTCATCTATCACAATATAATTGTGTACCTAATTTTTTTTTTTTTTTTTTTTTTTTTTTTTTTTTTTTTTTTTAAACTTGAAATCAATACCATAATAAAAAAAACATAAAAATAACCTTTAAAGATATATTTGTAAACACAAATTAAAAATAGGTACAAGCGTTTATATAATTTTGGAGTGACTCAATAATGTCATCAAAGACTAACCGTACTAAACGGCTGATGCTTTGTTTATATACTTTGAACATATACTGCAGGCTTGTGTAGGGACTTCCTGAATCCTGAGGCTAGGAAACTTAAAGTTATTATTAATTTTATCTTCCGGTGAGATCGCCTCACGCATAGGCGTATCGTGCATTTTAATATGAGGTCCAACTAATGACAGCAAATGTTCGAAATCGATATCGTAAAGTTTTGAAATAACTCATTGTCTCTTTCTAAAGTCAATTCGCGAATGAAATTATTAAGATAATTTCTTCACTGACGATGACTTTCTCTGATCCACCAATTTGGTAATTTTTTCTCTGCTTTGACATGGTATGGATAATAATAACACGTGACAACACTTTAATAGCCGAGCGTTTTCTGAGCACCGAAACTAGGATCGTTCGACCAAAATTTCATTTTCCTTGAGCACGCTTGAACGAGCGCGCTCAAATGAATGAGTGGCTCATTCGCCTGAGTGTGCTCAAGTGGATACAAGGCTTAACACACATTCACAATACGTTACCATTAAGGTAAGTTTTTTTTTTGTATTAAGAAATGGCACTTTTCCACGAGTATCGCCGTTGATCGTTTGCTCGACACATGTACTATTGGAGACGACGGTGAACACTGATAAGTTATGTTGTGTGATAATGTGATGAAGAGTAGACAGGCGAACAGAACTATGATACTGTGTTTACCTTTCCTGGGTTGCGAATCATCGTACGTCTCCTTGTTTATTTGGGTGCGAATCACCGGATTGCCGGCCCCGGTAGCGCGGGGATGGTGAGCTGGCTTCTCGTTGCAGGGGTTGCCAGTTTGAGTCCGGCCGAGGGTATGGGTGGTTTTAATTAAGTGTTGTGTCCATCTTGTGTTGTCCTGTCACTTGTAATCATCAATAACACGAGAAAACATTACATACAAAATTGAGGATTAAAGGAAACACAGTTGCTGGCTGAATGGTTATAAAGTCGAATTTTTTTTTTAAATAATAAAAAAAAAAACACCGGATCAATCTGATCGCCGAGAGCAATAGCAGGTTGCGAATCACCGCACGCCCTTCATTTCTATGGGTTGGGTTCTATTTGGCTTTATTCATGTACGACATGAATTTTCAAATGTCGATTTGTTACAATTGATGTGTAAAAAACGTATATCATAACAGACAAAAAAAAGCCACAATGATGGTATATTTTTTGTAGTAACATGAAAAATGACTTATGAGTTGAAAGATAATTAATATCAAATTGTATTGCGGAAAGCTACCAAGTGACAAGGACTATTGAGAACTGAGAACAACGAGCAACAATGAATATATATAAAATATTGATAATGTTTAGAATAGATGAAGGAAATGACTCAAAAGTAGAAGCTATGAAGAAAGTCGAAGATAGTCTTTTTTTGTAGTAAAATAAACAGGTTGAGACCGAGAATTACTGTAATGTGCCACAAAAATATATGAGTTACGAATTGAGAGATGTAAAGTTGATCAATAAATAACGTGTTTAAAAGTTGTTTAATATGTAATCAATATTAACTGAGTAAAGGAAAACAAACAATTAAAGGACACAAGAAAGTAGGAGAGTCCGAATTGTTTACCTTGTGTGATTACGGAAAGTGCTTGTACCGTCGTGATAAAAGTTATATTTAAAACTTATAAAGTGCAATAAGCAGTGAACGAATAGAGTTTGTGGTAAAACTGAAAGATGTCTGGCCCGTTAGACACGGGGCAGACTATTAAGTCGTGCGTTAGAGACGTGTTGTGTCAATGAACTAGCATTACATATACAATCAGTAAACTACCGAATGAGGGAAACATGTGAGCTTCAGGTAGAGAACAGCGTTAGTATGCAAGCACATACTCCTAGTGTGGAGGAAGTAGAACAACAGCCGTTTACCCATCAACATCATTACAACACCTCCAACAACAGCAGCACCAGCAACCGCAACACTTACAGCAACAACAGCTGCACCAACAATTGAAACAACTAGAGCAAAATCAGCAGTTCCAGCAACATCAACTGCAACAACCGCAGCAACAGCAGCAACATCCAGGACAACAAGAGCAGCAGCATCCACCGCCTCTGGAAATGGAGGTGGGGCCGAGTGAAGCTCTACTGACTGACTCACATATGACTTCTGGAACCATTCCGCACCAGATGCCCCGAGAAATGGAAAAAGTTTTAGGTGCGTCCAACAAATCAGCTAAGCGGCGGTGTGTAGAGAAACAGGAAACGGGGAAGGACACGGTTGATTTACAACAAATTAGACAGAAGGAGGAAAGCGGTGAAGTGGGGTCACCAGTCTCAGCTCAGCCCGACATAGCTTCCCCCCCCC
>CM061919.1:84945696-84972792 GCA_031002005.1 Vandiemenella viatica | reverse complement strand
TCCCACAGGATTTGAAAGGTTCTCTACCAAAACAATAAATAAATCGTTCTGTGAGCAGAAACCAGGAGTGCAGAGTTTGAAATTCCTTTATTCACATAGAAAGGTACTAAACTATGCCCAGAGACGGTTAGCGTAAATATTCCGTAAATACAGTGTTAAAGAAGATCTGAATCGTACAAGTTATGAGGTAATTGTGGAGAAGTAGTCACCAAATAGCTCATCGCTGAAGCATTAGCCTTCAATTCAGTTGGCTCCTCTTCTGAACGGTTTAAATAAATTAATCTCATGAGCTGATATTAAAACATTTGGCACATGTGGATTATCCTTGTGCTTTAACTGTCGTCTCAGCAATTTCATTCTTGAATGTATTTCCGATTACACTTTGCATCATTATTGACCCATATCTAATTTTGTGTTTTCAACTTCATTGAAACACCAAAACGTAACGTAAGTTTTTTTTTTTTTTTTTTTTTTTGTAAATATGACCATTAAATACAAATGCATTATAAGCAAAACAGTATATGGTGTAAAACGACGCATTTGAAACCCAGTAAACCAGAATTTAACGTTATAACAGGCTTCTATTTTCCCACTGTCTCATTTAATTAGAGGTGTAGAAGTAAGGAGTGGAGTAAAAGCAAACGCGCAAAGGCTGGATTGAGCTAGTTGGGTGAACTCTAGCAGGAGAACGCGGGTTTTAATCCCCTTCCGGCCATCCATATTTTGGGTTTTCACGATTTCCACAAATCACTCCAGGCGAATGCCAGCGGAGTTCTTTCAAAAGCTCGTAGCCGAGTCCCTTTCAGTTCTTCATCTATGTCATTCCCGCCTCTAATGACCTCGACGTCGACGGCGTAAAGTCACGAGAAAAAAAAAGAAAAAAAAAATCTCCTATGGATAGTTTGGGCGCTGACTGAAAAGATTTTCAATTTGCTGCGCAAACCACCACTGTCGTGGCTACCATAACATAACACGGTAATCCGACTGGGTAATGGGGATCGACAGTTTTACGTGAAATCCTAAACACGGGGCGTCCTAGCGAAACTTCACATGAACAAATCAAAGCTTAGCTAGAGGTAAAGGTCAGTTTAAGAGCTCGTGAAATTCCGGTTGTAATGGGGATTCATACCGGAGCCATTCTGATCCCCACTCGAGCACTATTTGAGCCACCAAACCGCAAGTTTGTATTAAAACGGAATTACTAACGCCAACCGGTGAAATTTTAACTCTCTTCAAAATTGTAGTGTGCCAATTATTCCAACAGAAAACAAACTTCTTCAAATAAGTAAAACCGTACTAAACGATCTTTAAATATGGGTGTATAGTATAAAAAAATCCGTCGCAAAGTAATGGATGTAAACTGCATGCATCCAATTAAATTATGTAGAAGCTTCGTCTAGCTGGAAATCGATTTAACGATTCGCATGGCTTCCTACTGGTATTTCGGGGTTTGTGGCACTCTGAGTAATTAGATCTGACAGATACTGTTCACTGTCAGCCCTCGATCGATTATCACAAACAGGCAGCACATAACGACAGTGTACATTTCCAAGAGATCTTCACGCTGAATACTCCAGTGTTTCAGGGTTAGTGAAAATACCGCATGCGCTGGAACTGGTTGGATAAGAGCGAGGGATTAGAGATTTTGCAGTGCAACTTATACGAGCAATCACAGACCAGACATGTCAAGACCGCCATCAAATTTTGTATTTGGCGTAAGAACATTTGTCAGGTTCAGCAAGTTGATGGGGATGACTCCGTTCACGGTGGACACCTCCACCTGTCGCCTGATCAGGACAACAGGTGATATTGCTTACTCCAGCGTCGCTGCTGTCCTGTGGATCACAGCGGTTGCAATATCGACTTATCTGCAGGCCGAAGAGAACCTGTCATCCGTCAACATCGCACGAGTGATGACCAGATTTTTATTCCAGGCCACGCAAGCTGTCACAGTGTTAATAGATCTCAGCGTGAATACCAAGTACTACAATAAAGCGATGAACCTCTTGTTGAGCCTTGAGCAATCGGCAGGAAATCCACGAGGTTCGATCAAGCTAGTCACGTTGCTCGTTGTTGGAACAGAACTTACATTTGCTGTCCTGGTATTAGTCACTTATTTAGCTGCGATTCTGTATAATCATCCCAGCTCCAAGCACGTGATATTGGGTGTGTTTTCATTAACCTGCACTCCAGGCCATTTGTTATCCGCTTTCAGTTTCATTAATCTAGTATTGGTGGTTAAATACGGACTGTCTCGTCTCAATGAAGATCTGATCAACTTAAGTACTGGAAGGAGCTCGGGATCTCCAAGAAACTTAAGAACGTCGATCATACGATCACTTAGGAAGAGATACAATGATATTTGCGAGTTCTCTGATACTGCTGTCACTATACACCAAATAACAGTGTCGATGTTGATGATTTTAACTACAGCACTGACCACTATTTTCACCTACGCACTATTGGCAAACGCAACTTTCTGGGGCAACAGTTCACAGGGCAGGTGGATCTTTTTCTCGCTGAGGGCAATACTCAACGTGTTGATGTTTCTACTGCTGGTTGGTCCACCGCACTGCGTTGCTCAGGAAAGTCAACGAACATCCAACCTGGTGGTTCAGCTGTTGTTAACCGAAGAGCTCCGTAGCGATTCAGAACGGGAACTGCTGCTCTTTTCGCAGCAGCTGCTGTTAAGGAAACCTTCCTTCAGCCTCTTCGGCACCGTCAAACTCGACCTGAAGCTACTGGCCGTGTTCATATCGTCTTTGACTACGTATGTTGTCTTGTTAATTACTTTCAAATAAAACTAATCAATTTCACATACATAAATGTTTTTACACATACGCTTTTGTTTGATGTTTTAATTGTAATTTAAATTTTGCACCTGATATAATAAAACAAATTGTAAAGTTTGTATCAATGTTTGATGGACACGATTAACTATTATTATTACAAAACTGTTTCACTGATTGTTTGTTCGACAAAGATAAGGGAAGTATAACTTCATTTGAGAATGAAACAACGTATTACTAATGTATTGTTCAAAGAAGAAAACTTAATCTATCACTGGAGCGTTCGAATTCTTAACAAAACGGAATGGGTGTTGGCCCACACAATAGCGATCAAGTCAGGTCAGGTCAGATCACCTTACGATCCAGAATTTCGCCGGTGGTATTGACACTGCCGGTCGGGTTAAATCATATTTTCTCCACATTTGTAAACCTTACTGTTTTTACGTTCAGTTTAACAAAATAGTCTATGACCAACAACTAATGAGAACCATGAGTCGAATTCTAAACATTTTTGACATGAATCAACTTTTTTGCGATAGCTCTACTTGTTGCGCAATATGGTGCAATTTTATAATTTTCATTTGCTTTTACTGTAGGGAATTTTTTTATCTTTGTCCTTAGTGCAGTCTTGTGAGATGAATCGCAATAATTTTTTGAGTAAAATCATACAGCACGGAAACTCTGAACAAGTTATGAGACGTTCGTCATCCATTTTGATTTGACCTGACCTGACTGTTGCACTTAAACACTGGGGGTCAGCTCAGGTCTTGACGTTGTTGATAGGAGCCGGCGCGATCTTCAAGTTGACCTGCCTTGCCCTGGCTAGACTTGACCGAGCAGTAAGAATGCTCCCATTGGATTACGTGTATAGCGATTTTTATCTGAACTGCCTGACCTGACCTGACTTGATCACTAGTGTGAACCGACCTTTAGTAGTTCGTCGCACGCAGTTGTTCACAGTTCTTCTTAGTGTTCGCCGTCATGATTCAACTGCTAGGTAGCCGTGGATAATTCAAAGGCAGTGCTTCAGTATGCTCAATGATTCATGTTGTTAGAGACATTATTTGGTCAGGCAAACTCCTCTCGCACAGCAAGATAATTACTTCATAGACGATGTTTTATTGCAGGTGTGTGAATTTATCATCCAGAAACTCTTGAGTGTTATTTCTTTTGTAATGATTTATCGGCAATTGGATCATTAAGTTTTAAACCCATTTTGTGTATTGTTATATTACAAAATTGGTACTCTAAATAAATTTTTTTCTTACTGCAAAACGGTGGTTATGTTTTCCGAAAGTATGTATCTGTATTTTTTTTTTGTATCATCCTGCAGGTTAAACAGCTTGATAGATTTAAATACATTAAGTGTCGTTAGATTAATCTTGGCGCTACGAATATCATAGGCTATGTGGTTTTACCATAATTCCAATATAACACAATATGTATTGCAAAACGTTAGTATTTAATCCGTAGTAGTATATTCTTACATATATCAAAATAATGTTGATTCACTCAAAATCTACAGTAATTATCTCTTGTAGTTGACTAAAAATAATAAAATAAAAATGATATAAAAACTAACCCAAAAGAGACTTCGAAAACTGATTGAAAACTTACAATCAAGGTCTTCAATAACAACTATTTTAATTGCTTAAAGTTGTTGTGATAGATAAATATACCATGCATTATATTACAACAGGGGTACATACAGTTATTAGAGTGTGTGGTCATTAGTTCCATTGCTAAAGAAATTATGCAGGTGGGTAGTTCCTATAGATATGCATGTAATATCCATATGATATTCTCAAATCCATAGATACAGTCAAAGAGAATAATCTGTAGTTAATTCATCTATTCTGAGAAGAATATTTATTTCTCTCAACTTTTTATAATTAATATGAAGAGCTTGTTTTTAACTTTTCGAAGGCTGTGTGGTTTATTCCCTCTCTCTTTTTTAATTTTATTTTATGTATACTGGTGAGCAGTAGCTAGGTTCTCGGAACACATGTTCGGGAACATAGTTAAAACTTGGAAGAGTGTAATGCTTGTATCCAACATAATAACCATTTTTCGACATCTAACTATACTAATGTTTTTTTTTTTAATTTATGGCTTTACATCCCGTCAACGTCGAGGTCATTAGAGGTGGGAAAGGACTGGGGGCAAGGAACGAGAAGGAATTCGGCCATGGCGTTTTGAAGGAAGCATCCCGGAATTCACCTGGAGTGATTTGGGGTAACCGTGGGAAACCCAAATCTGGATGCCCGGACCGGGATTCGAACCCGCGTCCTCCCTAATGTAAGGCAGAACATTACAGCTTACCCACCACGCTCGGTCCTAATGAACTATAACCAGGAAAATGTCTGTACATTTGATATTTTTTTTAAAAGAAACAATGGTTTGTGGGAACTCTTAATAAACTACAGAAAAGGAATCAACTGTTTTCTACATCTGTGTCTGTCTATCAGTTAGAATGAAAAGGGTTTAACACAAAAACTACTGATAAGATTTTGAAGTGATTTGTTTTTTGTGTATAGCCTGTGGTCTCGCGGGGAAAATAAAAGTTGTTTCATTTTGTTATGATATCGAAAAGCTGAAAAGTTTTTTTTAAATTGTGTCAGTTTTTAGTTGAACGTGATTCACTCAAAAACTCTTGGTCAGATTTTTTTGAGGATTCATTAATGTACAGTCCATAGTCCCGGGGGTAAAACAAACTTTGAAAAGTGAGAAATTTGAAATAAATTTTCGTCCAAAGCGATCACGCAAATACAATAGGTTTTATAATGATGGGCTTCCGGTTAACGTATACACATTGATCCTACGATGAAAATCGATTATGTTTCAATTTGTTATGAGATTAAAAATTGACGAATTTAAGATGATTTAAAACAGCTGGTCGAATTTTGATGGAGTTTTGATTAATGTATAGCCATTGGTCTCACAGGTGAAGTAGGTTGTATTTCAACTTGATGTGACATCGTAAAAATGATAAGTTTAATACAATTAAAAAACTACTGGCCGAATTTCTATGCGGTTTCGATTAATTTACATCTCGTGGTGCTTCAGATAAAATAGGATATGTTTCATATAGAAGTGATGTCAGAGAACTGCGAGATGTATCAGATTAGTATCTTCTTGATTGAACGGGATTCAGAAAAGAATATTGATCGGATTTTGAGGAGGTTTCGATTGATGTACATACAGTCCTTCGCAGCACGAATGAAACAGGGTGTGTTTCATTTTGATGAGAGTTCGGAAAAGTGATAAATTTAGGATAATTCTTCTTTGAATGTGATTCACTCCAAGTAATGACTGTATGTTATGAACTTTCGATTAATGTACTATCCGTGTTAACGTGGGTAAAATAGGTTATGTTTCACTTTGTAGCTATTTCGGAAAGCTGATAAATTAACCATATTATTGTCAGTTTTTTGCGGTGTGTTTCTTATAGGGTTTTGATTAATGTACAGTCCGTGCTTCTACAATTAAAATAGGATATTTTTAATATGTATTTGAGGTCAGAAAATAAGATATTTAGGAGATTTTTTGTTAAATACGATTCATGCAAAAACTACTACTCGGATTTTGATGGAGTTTCGAGTAACGTATAGCCAGTGATCCATTGGGTAAAATACTGTATGTCTCATTTTGATTTGATTTCGTAAAGCTGATAAATTTAACATAATTTTCCTGTGACCCAATTTTCGAAAAAAAAAAACTAGTCGGATTCTGATTGATTTTTGTAAATGTACAGCCCATGGTTCCGCAAGTAAAATAGAGTTTGTTTCTTGGCTGCCCGGGTGACGCCGCATCATGATGTGGGCAGCTGACGTTTCGACCATTCTTCTGCGGTCTTCTTCTAGGGCAGATCTGCAGAAGGATGGTCGAAACGTCGGCTGCATACGTCATAACGCGGCGTCACCCGGACAGCCAAGAAACAACCGACTCTGGCCGCGGAAGCCTACGATTACAAAATAGAGTTTGTATCATTTTGATGTATCCTTGAAAAGCTAAGTAATTAAAATAAAGTAGTCCAAAAATTAGTATCAGTTTAAAAGTAAGCTACTTCTTACAATCGAAATGTTTATCATTTAATTAGCGTACGAAAAGGAATCATATTATTCGGAGGTATGAAGTTAGTCCTGGAAACCATTCATATAAAACTCTTGCGTTCAATGAGCTACGGATCATATAGTTCTAGACCATATTGCTTTATATAAAAAATACAGTGTACAACAGTAGTCCACGGGCAAGTGCGGCACCTGCTAGTCATAATCTTCAAGAAACATGAGAAGCAGAAGAAGTCCCAATATATTATACACTGTTAATAAATGAAACAACATTTCTGTAGAAGGGATGTGACTATCGTTTTATTTTAACAGTGTAGGAAAACTGATCAGTGCCTAATTAATTTCTTGTTATTCGCAAGGATCCGCACATAATGTTTGCAAAGAAAAAAACGTAGCATGCCGAAATCACAGAAAATTTTTCTGTCAATCTATTTCGCCTGTTTGCTTAATGATACGGTATGAAATCAGAAATATTTGTTTGGCTTCATCGAACTTTGTTGAAGTACCAATAGGTGGTCTCTTTCTCTGACAAGTCTGCTTTTCGGAACGCTATGTTGCATTGGTATAGATCATTAGAACTCCATAATTCACACTTCTGTTCAGACGAATGCGATAAGCGAATCCTTGAAGTCAATTAATGGTGGGTCTGCCACAGTTCAAAACAGAAGGGCATTACTTTCAGGGTGTCGCTGACCCTAAGTGTAGGATCGTGCTATGACTATTGATTGGGTATGCCAGGATGACTGACACGTGGGTTCTAAGGGTAAGGGGTTAACCTACGATGCCCTATGACTTGCCCCGACTTTCTTCATGTATCTTCTGCTCTTGAATTCTTGTTTCTTAAACCTATCTTCTTCTTCTCTTGTGCTAGTAAATAAACATGGCATCGAGGGTAACATGTAACTAGGAGAGGGAGCGGACAGCTATGAGCTACGTGAAATGAAATAATGTTTCTGGAAACCTCATTTATCTGCACTGAACCGTAAATCATCTACAGTCGATGTTGTACAAGATTGGAGGTATTCCGTAACTCGTGATACTGATCCTAGGGACGAAACTTAGCCCTACTGTTCACAATATCTATCTCCGAGGCCTAGATGTTAACTTGTAGCTCATCAGTGAAGAAGTGAGACTGATCAATGTATTCTGTCTTGCTGGAAAAGTATTGGCTTGCATTTCTGTCGATCGGCAGAAACTCGAACAACAGGACGTGTTTACTCGACGTCTGGCTGCAGTGAAACAAAAAACTTACACGATTTCGATACTAAAATATTATACTAAATGACGTCCCGTGACAAGGGGAACAGTATATACCCATAATACATGTAATACAAGGAACTGGCAGGGGGTGTTAATTGCTATTACAATTATGACGATTACTGGTTTTAATTTCTCAGCACTGACAGAATGAATATTAACTTGAACGTAAAATAAATTACTAAAATATGAATTATTAAAACTCATTTATTAGGTTTTTGTTTTTAAATGTACGCTGTTAGGTGAATTTGACCACATTTATTCAGTTTCCTATGAAATATTTTTGGAGATGTGAAAGAAAACCTTATCTATTTGTGATTACAATCGAGTTATTAAGTGCAGAAACTTTAAGTGTAGTTGTTTCCAAGAAACGTGATTGATTGTCTGACATAGTATGGTGGTTAACAATGTAGATTTCTTTTTCTCTTTAGTGATAGCATAAAAGAGTAACTGTAAAACACCATGTCTCTCTCCCCTTCTCTCGTTATACCTAGGTAAGTACAAATGACTACATTACAGTCTGTGAATACATTCATTCTTGAATAACAACGATTCAAGGTAATACAGAAACGTATTTATTGCGGTCAATTTTTTATTATCTTCATGCCATTTACTTAAACCAGTAACTTTCTTGTCTGAAAAACTTACTATGATAAAAATAATTTCGTGGAGTATTTTTATGATATGGTTAACAGAGTTTCTTGTCGGCTGCCTAATTCGCCTCTGCCATAGCTGCCTATCCTATACTATGTTCACCCTCAACTGGCGGTTCAAGATCACGATCCTCATTCCTCACCTCACCAACCACTCCCACTGCCTACGTCACCGAGCAGATCGCTATTTACACGTAGCCGAGTGGCAAAATTTGTCAGAGCGCACTCTTTCCCCTTCGCATATAGGGGTAAGGCCAGCGGAGTGGGGATAGAGCAGAGTGACCTTGAGCTGCCTCTCTTATCTTAACAGTCTATAGTAGTGTACTGGCTTTAGAGGACCTACAGTCTAAGGTGAAATTAGAGCCACGGAAGTGGTTTGGCTTACTTGACATACACAAAGCAAGCCTTACCAGAGGTGAAGTTCGTGTTGACGGCCGTTGAATATCCCAGCCGACACCGTGATTCGAACAGTGACCTTTCGATCTCTTGTCACACGCCCAAGTCAACAGATCACTCTGGAAATGGACTGAAGATGTCGTATTTTAATAAACTATTTGAATTTCTGGCTAACTGAATATATCAGTAAGTAGTAAACATATTATTTCTACTTTGTTTCTTCTTTACCGTTTGAAACTCTGCTTCCATACATTGTTATTCCAGTTTCCTATTTGTGTGTGTGGTAACCATTAATTATCACATAACTAAATGAAAAGTAATCACTGTATTCTGGCTGTATCCAGTATAAGTATTGTCTGTCATGGTGGTCACTGTTTCATCACCTCTTGCAGTTTGTAGGGTAAACATGCCCTACGTTTCAAATCTAACTGCAATTTCACTGACATTGAGTGCATTGCTGGTTTTCTTCTGATCAGCTTGTCTCACAAAGCAGTAAAGAGTGAAACTGAACATTAAGGTGTTATATGTTTTGAGAATGAAGACCAAGAAGTATATCTGAGAGCCTACCAGGAGACTACATTTTTTTCTTTTGTTACGGCAACTATGATTTTTTTATGTTTTTTTTGTTTTTTACACTCTTGACTGCACAGACAGCTAGTGAAAGACAAGAGGGGAGGCGTGAAAGCGCATATCGCATCAAAGATCAAAGTTAGAACCAGACTTACTCGATCTGGAGCGCTTATCCTAAGTGTTGAATATTTCTGTTGCCATCTGTCCACGAAACATGTAACTTGTATTCTGAATGATAAGTGTATTTTTGTGTGTAATCTGAGGATGATATTAGGTCCCGTCGAGCATTCTCCAAGGCGATTGCAGAAAACCGACTAAAAACTTCAATGAGGACGGTCGGTATCCGGGAACCTCACAGATCCCAGTGGTCAGCTGATTCAAACCGCGCAGCTACACTGGCTGGTATGCGGAGTGAATATGTGTGTACTTGATATTTAAGGCAAATGGAGTGAGTAGGAAATCCCTAATTCAAAACAACTTCTTGTAGCAGTAACAGTGATTTATATTTTATTACTTAGCAATGATCTGTAGTTAGAGATAACGAAATAAGATTTATTAGGACTAATTTACCTGCTACTTTTGTTTACCTTCAAAATACAGTATTCGGTTCTCCTGTGATAATTTTCGTGTAGGAAACTGAGGCGAAACATAATTTCACCTTGTACAGAGGTGTTGCTGGAGGTTATTGTCCAAAGACATTTCCTGCCTCTTGCTCTTCGTTTGTTCATTCCTATTCTTACATTGTGTCTTATTTTGGGCAATCTTCTTTTAATATTCTCTATCTACAAACACAAATGGCAGGTTGTACCTGTTGCTAACTTGTTCTTATTGCCCAAGACTACTTACCAGAGGGATGCTGGATTGGGTTGCACCTTCGTAGAATTTCCCGGACAAAAGCAGGAAGTGGCTGACGATGAGTCTAATTTCGGTTTGCAGCTGTGGGCAAACGGACTGCGAAATGTAGAGCCTGCTTTAATGATCTGTTTTGCAGTATTTTCAGCTTCCACAGGTGGTTTTTGCTGCGTATCCCCACACAAAAGACCGGCCTGTTCAGGGTGTGGTTTATTGTGACCGCGATGGAAGGAGCCAGCGATTACTGTCTGTTGAGCATCGGGTATGAGTCGTTGAATCATTATTTGACTCGCTTTCTGATGTCATCGATGTGAGCTTGAATGTCGAGTGTCACTCGTAGGTAGCGGGACTTTGGAGCCAGAGTATTGTTTCGTCACTGATCTGCAGTGTCCGATTTGCTAATTGAGCCCAGAGCCTGCCTCAACATATTGTCAGGGTATTTGTGGAGTTGATTTAGGTCCCCCATCGTTTGGCCCTGACTGTCTGTTGCAGTGCTTCTTGGAGACATCTAGTTGCTATTTACCTACTTCGACTTATAGTGAAGAATGCAGTGAATAATCAGCGCATGTCACTGCACATTTGCTGGAAACATGTCAGCGGTGTACAGGGATTACAGTATTAGTCCTACTGTCTACTTCCGACGGACTGCAACCCTTATTATTCACCTGCGTGTCTGCATCTAACCTAACCTTACGCAGAAAATGCGTCTGGGCATGTAACTAAGCTGCAGCTTCACTTATGACCTCGGAAGCTCCTCCTCGTAGAACTTGTACAACACAGGATGCGGTTATCCAGCTGATCTTGCGCTAGCATCTTTCTCCGTTGCAGTCTTGCAACTCAGATGGCAACTAACCTACTGAGACTCAACTTCCTGGAATGTCTATTTCATCCATCTCTTTGTACTTTTTTTTTTTTTTTTTTTTTTTTTTTTACACAAACCTTTCTTTTAACGCGTTTACCTTGTCTTCCAGTTGACGAACATCTGGTCTCATTCCACAACCCTTCATCATCCGGCGTAGCGTAGATTTGCAGGAAGATCACTCGTGGTTCCGATTCTCGGTGAGCGCTGCCTTCAGCTATTGTTGTAGTATTTTTATTTATTTATTTATTTATTGACATTCGGTTATGTAACCATACAGCCATCACTTGTAACATGATTCATTATCGTTAACTAATAACATGTTTGATTATACTCATTATTATATTGCATCTGTTAATTATCGTTATACTTATGCTACTTACAATTTTGATTATATTGGTTACAATTTTAAATAGAATTTATCTAAACGTAATTAAAGTTTCAGGTATAAAGCCGAATCGCAGTAGCAGTTGATACAATTCGTTTTCAAGTCATATTGCAGGTATACGTGAGGCAATACCGACATTGGTATTCATGCGTCTAAATTATTATTTTCTTTTGTTCACGTTCGGTTATATGACCATACATCCGTGAATTGTAAGATAATTCATTATGCTTAATTATTGACAGGTTTGATTATACTATTTACAATCTTGCTTATGCTAATTATAGTTGTACTTAGGCTACTTACAATTTTTATTATACTGATGACAATTTTAAGTCATACTTTTCTACTCGTAATCTTTAAGGAATAAAACAGAATCGTTGTAGTCGTTTATACAATTCATTTTATGCTTATTGACATTTTTATTTTTGATGATGAGGTCTTAGATTTCTATATTTCCATTTTTTAGGAATCTAATAAGGCTGTTGTACACTGCTTTGTCATCGCTAACTAGGAGTAGGATTAGGTTGGTAGGAAGAGGGATTCCTATGTTGACTAAATCCTTGATCATGGTATCCTGGGCCCGTTTAAATTTTCTACAGGAAAATATAATGTGGTTGGTGTCTCCTATAGTCTGATCTGAACAATCACAGAGAGGAGATTCTCTCAGACCTAGTCGATAGAGGTGGCTGGGGAATCTTCCGTGGTTGAACCGCAGCCTGGAAATCATTGTTGTTAGTCGTCTGCTTGTGATCCATTTATAAAACCAAGGTTGAGGTGGAATAATTGGTTGGATGCTTCCATAGTGCGATGCTTTGGTGGTTAGAGATGTTCTCCATTCTTCTTGCCATTTTTCTTTGGCTCGTTTTTTGATTGTGTGAATTATATCTGACGTCGGGAGGTTCATACCATCTTTAAATCCGTTGAGGATGGCCTGTTTTGCTAAAGTATCCACTTGTTCATTGTATTTTATACCTTTGTGAGCTGGAACCCATAGCAGGTAGGTAGTGATTCCCCGTTCTTTACTGCTTTTTATTTGTTTCCTAATTTCTAAGATCGTCATCGGGAGGTGATAATTCCACGTGTTGTTATGTAGCCGTTTTAAGACACTCATGGAGTCCGTTAATATGATGCTTTTGTCCGCTTGGATCATTTGGCTATACTTAACCGCCTCCAGTATGGCTTTCGCTTCAGCTGTGAAAATAGATGTTTTCTTCATGTAGCGAGAATTGAGCTGAATGATTAGTGTTGGGACAGAAGAAAGCTGCTCCTACTCTGTTTTCCTCGGAATTCTTTGAGCCGTCTGTGTATATTTTAACTGTGTTTTTCCCTATCTCTGCGAGGAGTCTATTTAGTTTCTGGTTTAAGGTGGGATTTATGTCTCCTTCCAGAAAGTGTATGTGGATTTCTTCTAGTCGGAGTTCGTATGGTTCTTGAAAGATGGGGTGTATGTCGTAAGAAGCTACTTTATCTTTATATTTAGACCAAAGTTTGTAAGCATTTAGAAGCGGGAGCTTGAGTTGGCTTTTTCCTTTGTTCGCTAATCTTGCATCCTTTCAAATCGATGGTGGAGCGGGTGGGTATTAAGTACCAATTTTTCCATTATGAATTTTTCCTCAAGATATGATCGTCGTATATGAAGGGGAGGTTCTCCTGCCTCCACTAATAGGGCGTTAATTGGGGTTGAGCGTATTGCCCCGACACAAGCTCTTAGGCAAGCTGCTTGAAGTCTATCTAGTTTTTTGAGAGCGTCCTTTCTAGCATATTGGTAAAACATGGAACCGTACTCTAATAGCGATCTAATTAGTGTTCGGTAAAGTAGTAGGAGCGTTTTTGGGTGGGAGCCCCACCAAGTACCTGACACCATTCTTATTATATTTAGTCGGGAATTCGATTTTGCTATCAGCTGATCGATATGCTGGGACCAGCTAAGGCGGCTGTCCAGCAACTATCATATAGCACTGTTATTTAACCTCCATTCTTTCGCAGCCCGATTTTTAAATCATGGCCAAAGAAATGACCGAGCGTGTTGGACGAGTCATGACGCTCTGGTTTTGCATTAGGGATTACCGGGGTTCTAATCACCGTCCGGTCATTCAAATTTCGGTTTTCCTTGGTTTCCTGAAATTACTTCTGGCAAAAGCCGGGATCGTTGCTTCAAAAGATCATGGCCGGAATCCTTTGAATTACTTACCCCTACATCGACAAAGCGTAAAGTTAAAAGCCAAAAAAGTAAAAAAAAAAAAAAACGGTAAAAAAAACATGGGACTGGAATAACCAACTGAAGAAATAGCAGAGGAAGTCAAAAATTGGAAGAGGTGAATAATTGAGCATGTAAGTTGTAGTTGGCTAAGATAGTAAGATTAGATAAGGAGAGGAAGGGATCGATGCTCGCATCAAACCATTTGAGATACTAATGGTCACAAAAATAATTATACTAATAATTTCTGATATGAGAATAAATTAAATCAAATCTCACGTAATTCTACGTCGAACTTTATTTCAAATAATTTGTGTGAGGATAAATACATACAGGAAAAAATATTCACGCAAAATTGAAATCTCACTTAACACTTAGCCACAATATGATGAATTACATTAATTAACCACATGAAAAAACTGGAGCATTAAATTATTTTCAACAACCTGATATGCTACTCTGTTTCTCTCATATGTGTCTCTTCTATTTTAAACGCACACCTACGTGTTTTATCCAGGAATATATTAGAAACATTGTGTGTGCTTATAAAAAAATAACAATTTTAGATGTGACTTTTAACACAACGTGAGAAATTTTATTTTTTCTTGTGCTCATTCTTCTCTTGTGGTAGCAATTCTGACACTATACACCAGTGGAATCGCCCACCGGTGGGCGTTGAAGAGATCACAGGGAGCGTTTGCGGTCCAAGGAAACTTTATGAAGCGTTGAGAAGCAACCATTATATACGGACTTACAAGCTGCATCAAAGAAGTTTTTGCTTACATTTTCATGATCAAAAGAGGATTTAGCACATTAGTTAAGAAAAGGAATAGACTGTCAATTGTCGACTACGGTGGATTAATATTGCTGATGACAAATAAGGCAAAAATTATCGAAAAATCTGTGCCATTACAAAACTATTATTCATTACAAGAAGGGAAGATAAAGGTTTCAAAAAAAAAAAAAAAAATAACAGGGGGCGTTGACTAGTTTTTTTTTCGATGAGGGGACGATGAGTGACTTTTTTTTCAACCGAAAAGGGGGAATAGGCAAAAAAGTTTGGCGATCTATGCTATACAATATTTGTTAATCTCAACATCTGTTAAGATTTTCCACATTGTTTTAGCAGATTTTGATTTTCTATCAAACGCTTTGGTGTTATATACATTTACCACTTGGAAGAATTTCTCCGTTTGACATTGAGACGATGTTGCAAACCTGTACTTCTGATACAGAATTTGTTAAGAAGATAAATATCTTTGTACTAATTGTTGTTATTTTTATCTGTTCCTAAATTCAGAAATTGATTCGGTAAACAATAGTACAAGATCGTTTTAATTGATTTAAAAAAATGGTGCAGTGCTAAGGAAAATACGAGGCGTATTCCAAAAGTAAGGTCCGGGGTACAAGATGTCACAGATGATAGGCCTGAATGACGTTTCCCCTGCAGCGCCATCTACCAACTCCTGGTAAATATGCAGTATTGTTGGCGTGCCGCAGTAGCCGTATATCTATTGTTGAGAGCAGTTCGAAATGGCCGCGACAATCGTAGCTCCCGCCAGTTGTGAAGTGCGCGGTGTGATTAGATTTTTGTTGGCAAAAGGATCGTCAGCTGCGGACATCCATCGCGAATTGTGTGTAGTGTATGGACCAAACATAATGAGTGAGAAACAAGTTCGACACTGGTGTCGAGAATTTCAAAGTGGTCGCACAGATGTGCACGATCAACAGCGGAGTGGCAGGCCCAGTATTCGGACCGACGACATCGTCGAGCAAGTTAACCAAAAACTGCGAAGTGATCGGCGTTTGACGATTAGTGGTCTGGCTATGGAATTCCCAAATGTTGCTAGAACCTCAATTTACAGGATTGTCACTGAAGAGCTTGGATATCGGAAGCTTGTGCGCGGTGGGTGCCAAAACTGCTCACCGCTCAGCACAAAGAGCAACGAATGCATAGCGCACGACAATTTTTGGAGCGCTATAGACAAGATGGAGACAGTTTGTTTTCCCAAATTGTTACGGGAGACGAGACGTGGATAGCGTACACCAACGCAGAATCAAAACAACAATCAACGCAGTGGCGCCATTCCGGTTCACCCAAACCAAAAAGTGTAAGCAATCGCCGTACACGAATCGCAAAATGATGGCTTCCGTGTTTTGGGACGAAAAGGGCGTCCTTTTGATCGAATTCATGGACCATGGGACAACCATTACAGCTGACGTGTACTGTGCAACGCTCACCAAACTGAGACGTGCCATCCAAAATCGACGCCACGGGAAACTGTCGTCTGGCATCTTCCTCCTGCACGACAACGCACGCCCGCATACCGCTTCCAAAACCAAAGAGAAGATTCAAGAGTTTCGTTGGGAAATCCTAGACCACCCTGCTTACAGTCCAGATCTTGCACCAAGCGACTATTTTCTCTTCCTGCATTTGAAACGGTGGCTTGGTGGACAACGATTTCAAACCGATGAAGAACTCAAGACGAGCGTTACCAATTGGTTCAGGTCCCAGGCGGCAGACTTTTATGCCGAGGGGTTAAAGAAACTGGTACAGCGTTACAGAAAGTGTATAGATATGAACGGCGATTATGTGGAAAAGTGAACTAGATATGTAGTTACATACTGACGTTAATAAAAACCTTGTATCCTGAACGATGTTTTTATTATGATCAAACGGACCTTACTTTTGGAATACGCCTCGTAATAATATTCCTCGTGCAAAATTTATTTTCAATAGTGTCAACTGCCCTCATTGACGTGAATTATTTGAATGCTGCACTGAAAGGGTGGATGCATGATTATTAAGAGCTTCCACGGAATGTGATCACTGTCACAGAGTAAGTAGTGAGGAGGGAGACGAAGCCGACAAACAATCGCAGGTCCACAGTGACGACACCAAACAGAGTGAAGGCCACTCGGCGGTGACGCACCAGCTGGGCGAACTGACGCAGCTGTGCTTCTTCCGCGCTGCCCTCAGCTGTGGTCAGCAGTCGCTGCCAGATCACCCTCAGAGTGTCATTGGCTGCAGCTGCTGTCACATGAGGTGGCAACGTGGTCAACACGAGGGTTGCGAAATTTGTCGCAAGCATGGTATATTTAGCTTCGTCGTGAATAGAGAATGTCAATCCAGAAGATAAAAGATACTCTGCAATGAGGGAAGTAAACAGTGTAAATAAAAGAAGTAAAGCCAAGAAGTGCTGGCTAGTAAGTGCTGTAAGATTTACAACATCACAGAGGGCATCGTAAGCCCTCATAAGTGATCGGATGTCTGGCACATGTTGTGTATGTTGAGGTCCACTTGTCATGGAGAAACAAGTCGGTTCACAAGATGCTCGCCGTTTGGATCTCACAGTTATGATCGAAAATTTTCTTTTATCTGACGAAAAATCCATTCGCTTGTCAGAATCGATTATAACTGCTGTCAGCCTCATAAATTTCGTTTTAAGAAATAGGGTTAAATTCACAAATTTTAAGACGTTGCATACCAAAAATTGTGATAACAAAGCACAGCTTATTATCTTATAAGTAGATGCCAAGTTTGCCACCTTCCCTGCCCATAGTTGTGGGTTTACAAGTTGAAATAAGATCATAATTAGCAAATTAACCGTAGTTGAATATCCGACTGCTGTCGGTAGATCTACCCGGGATGAGTAAAGTACTGAATCACAGTATCTAATCATAGCTAACATCCTCTTGTATTTTTCTGTGTTGGAGTACAAATCAGCAAATACTGGCATAAATACGAACAATATGTGTATGACAACATGCACCCACGAAAAGATGGACGAAGAGAAATGATTCGCATGAACGAAATCTACCATTATAATGTAGGTCGCCATCATTTGAATAGCTATAGCCACTGCGGCGACGGCCTTGTCTACAATGGTGGTCTTCAAAGAACAGGTCCTCCAGTCCACGGAGAACGGCGTCACTCCAACCAGCTTGCAGGCCCACAGGAGCGGATTTGCCTTGGACAGGAAACGAGAAGTGACGTCCATGACACCCTGTTGTTATTTCCTGCCAACAAAGCGAAAGGGAGAATTTTGAAGTGATAAATTCTATAGGCGCAGCTAGGCGATGTTTGAACGGAGGTAAATCTATGAGTTCGCGACTTTCGGTCAACGTGCTGTGCGTACGACATGCGTGATGGACGTTTTTTGGATGGGTAAAATCTAGTGAGTTCGTGTCACCAACATGCTAATGTTATCAGTATATCTGTAACAATAAGTAAGGCGTGTTGCACTCGGACAGCTGTGAAAATATAGATTATATTTGTATCTAATATATAAAAATGACTGTTTGTATTCTTTTTTTTGCTATTGTACTTCATTCAAACACACAGTTTTTATCCGATTTTAATGAAACTTTACATACTTGAAAATAAATAGAAAAAAATGTTTACTTTTGTTTTAGAAAAACCTAAACCCTCTCCTTCTTTCTCCCTTATAAAAAGGAGGTCAGGTAGTTCAGCGGTTAAGGCGCTTGTTTACGAAAGTTTCTTTGTCCGGTGCAGGTTCAAATCCCGCGGAACGCAGAAATTTTTGAGAGTTGTATTTGATTATATGAGCTACCCCGGGACGTTCCGTGGTTCTGATTCCACGTTAAACTGTAGGACCCTGAGGAAAGGAATTCGTCCTCCTGTCTTTGACACAACAGCTTGGTACATCTCCTTCGGGAAGATTTGACCAACCATCAGGTTATGGACCAGTGGCGTAACTAGGTTAACAAGGGTCCCGGTGCAAAAAAAAAAAAAAAAAAAAAAAAAAAAAAAAAAAAAAAAAAAATAGTTTGGGTCCTCAGGCCAAATGGGCTACCTTTTGTTTTTAGCTCTACCAAGTCTTGTGAGTTTTGCTGGTAGTTACTCCCTGAACTTGGGTAACCCGCTTGGGGACCCTCTGAGCTGCGCCTGGGAGCTTCCTGAGCTGTGCTTGGGAGCCCTCTGCGTTGTGCTTCCTGAGTTTGAGGGGCCGCGATGCACGGCACCACCTAGCTCTCCGATAGCAACGCCTCTGTTGTAGACAAAGTTAGATTTTAAGTTTTTGAAGTGAAAACTTCTTTAGGCGTGTGGGATGATTTTGATGGGTAAAAACTAGAGATGTTCCGACTATGACTTTGGCCCACTAGCCGACTAGCCGATTAGTCGGTTGTAAAGAGGCCGATTAGTCGGCCAAGCCGATCACGATTTCAGGGGTATTCGGCAATTTCCGTGACGCTTCGTTTACAGCTGATTCGCGCGCAAGTCGCAACAGCAGCCTACGAGCTTGTCGGAACATGTATTGTTTAGTTCGCATTGTTTCTTGATTTTTGATTGTGCAGGGGTCAGAGCGGTGTTTTAGTGTAAAAAACAAGAACAACAGTGTTGTTATTGTTCATTAAAGTGAAAGAGAATTAAAATTAATTTAATCATGCCAAAAAGAAAGTCTCGTGTATGGATTTTTTTGATCAATTGGACAATGATTCGCGTAAAGTGAGTGTAATCAGTGCCAAGTGATAATTTCCCGTGGTGGACAGGGAAAAACAGCAAATACTACGAGTATGAACAACCATATCAAATACCAACATCCAACCCTGATACCTCAGTTAGGTTCTGTGATCAAATATTCCACCACAGACGATTCATCCCAGACGCAAATCCAAGTACTGTAGATGAACTACCTACAACAGTGCCTACTCCGTCAACTTCAGTGTCGTCAGAGGTCAGTTTATGTCAGAGAAGCCAGCAAAATATTGAAGATAGTTTTGCTGTACAATGGTCACGTGAAGACTCAAGATCGAGAGACATCAATATTGCGATTGGTGAGATGATTGCACTTGACAACCAGCCGTTGTCAATTGTTGAAAATACTGACTTTAGAAACTTGATGAGAAAAGTTAAACCAAAATATAGCATACCGGGCAGAAAGTATTTCACAGAAAACATCATTCCTCATCTTTACGAAGAGACTACATCTGAAATATGAAGAGGAGTGCTGAGTGCAGCTGCAATTTCAGTCACTACCGACAATAACAAGGAAAGTTTGTTGAGGTTGGTACTGAATGTGTCAGTAACCTCTGAAGTTATTATCGTTTATAGATAATAATTCAGGAAACTGTTGAAATTTTCTTCTCAATAGATTGTAACGCAGTAGTTAAAAGTTTTCAATAAATAATGACACACAGAACATTTTGGTAACCTATAAGAATTTTATTAGATCCTTGAAGGTGCAATCAACATAATTAAAATTTATTTAAAAAAACTTAAACAGTCAATTTTATGTTGAAAGCCGAAAGCGTTTCACTATTGAACCAAACCCCTCCCGCCCACCCCTAAAGCTGGCACGCCCACTAGTCAGCCATGAATGAATTCTTGCGAGAGTGTAAACGGCAGTTCGCGTCAGCGCTCGTGCACGAGGCGCGAGGCGAGAGTGTAATATACGTACAAGGGAGCCGGATAGTCGGCGCTCTTTGCCGAATAGTCGACTATGAAAGTGGCCGGATAGTCGGCTTTACCGACTAGTCGGAACATCTCTAATAAAAACCTTATGAGTGCACGCCACTGACATACTAATGTTAACACTGCATCTGTGACGATTTGGTTGCTGAGTGGTCAAGGTATGTGGCTGGGAAACGGAAGGTTTCCGGCTCGAATCCCTGCATCACCGGGTATTTTTATAGACCATTAATACAACCTTCACCTCTGGCACAGCTTGTTGAGTAATGTGAAGTATTCCAGAATCGTTTAGTGGTCCTGATTAAACTGTAGGTTCCCTATACCAGGTAGCACTACCGCTTAGGTTAAGGAGGCTAAGAGGGGGGCGGAATGCGCAGCCAATAGAAATCATGTCACCAAATGATTACTACCACACGAAATTATTATTATTTAGTATCTCTGTAGCAATTAGTATGACGTGTTACGTGTATGATATTCAAAGCTTTAAGTTTTAACTTTTGTCGGCAGCACCCGATGACTGCCAATTGGTTTTTAAACTTTTTATTTTCGCACTTTAGATCTGAGATTAAATAACTATATGATAATATGACATAGTCATGTCAAAGTCATATATTTTTCGTCATGATAATACAGTGCCATTTTCTGATAACAATAACTTCTTTGTGGTGCCCAAAACGTTCAGACGGAGCTTAGCAGTTTGAATCCTTAAATATGAACCTTGCCCGGCAGTGTGGCTGCACCCCACTAGATCTCGTAAGTACAACGGGTTCAGATTCAGAGCCTCGTCGGCACTCCTTATTGCGGTTTTTAGCAGGTTTTTCCGCAAACACTTAAGCGAATGCTGAGTCGGTACCAAAATTCCGCCTCATAAATTAATCATTTCGCAAACAAAAATACAATCGTCACAATGTACAAGCTGGGAAATAAGAATTCCGACACCAAGGCAATTCAAACAATTCGCATGTGTCAAAAAAAAAAAAAAAAAAAACACATGAATAAATAGTGGTGAACTTAAATACAGTCTGGTTTTGTTGAAGGGTACTTAATATTTATCAGGATACTATTTGAAAGGTTTTTTATGCACCTACAGAAATTAATACGTTGGTGTTTGTTCTAGGTACAGTAGATATTGAAGGGTAAAATATAAGTGTGTATGTAGGAGTTATAAAAAATTAGTGGTGATATAATATCCTTGGACCATAGATTTTATTATTGTGTTATAATATCGCAGGGAGTATTTTGGATTGTATTGTTTCGTGTTGTAGTAACAAGAAAAAGGGTTAGCCTGAATATGTAGTAATTGAGTGATGAATAAAGAAAATATATAAATGTAAGAATAAAAAATAATTGAAAGAAATAGTATTCTCACAATTGGCAGACCGTGAAAAGGACGAAAGTTGGAATTTTAAAACTGAATTGCCACCTGAAAGGAATCATGGGATCAACGCAGTGAACCGAATGTATAATAAAACCATAACATTAAATACGGTAGTATTTGGATATGTTTCAGTTGACAGATGTCAATGAATATTGACATATTAAATAATTGGAAAAAAAGTTAAATTTCAGAATTTATATAACTGAAAATTAAAAAGAAGTGAATCAAGTTGAATTTTATTGACATTTCTATTTAAGTAATATTCAGATTGTTCTGAAATTTTATATATATAACTGCAATGCAGTGTTATTGAATTTGTTTTGGGATTTCTGTTCAATTTTTTAATTCGTTGGCGAGAATTGTCGCTAACGAATAATTGAAGTAGTGTCTGAGGTAACATTTGTCGTAATTATATTATCAGCATTGCTATTCACGATTATAAAGCTGTGGTGTCGAAATACTTATTTGGTACAGTTCACGTTGTTCTAAATAAATTGTCTAAAATACAGAAAATAGGGAAGGAATAGTTTAAATGGAAGGGTAGTAGAAATAGAAAATACAACTTTAGGACCAAATCTGAGTGGCATGGAGATCGATAGTTCATGTGAAAATATTCTTTTGAGATCTCCTAAGTAGACTACTGCTGAGGAGCTAGAGATACCTTATTAAAGTAAAACAAAAACCACTAACATATGTGGGCAAGAAGATATGAATCAAATGTTATGTATGATCATGAATAGGATACTAGATTCGCAAGAAGACTTGAAAAGACAGCTTATGAAGAAGCAAGAAAAACTGGAAGAAAATTTAAAGAGACAACAAGAAATATCTGAAGAAAGTCTGAAAAAGCATTCTGAAGGATTGATCAGCCAGCTAGTCAAAAACAAGAAACCTTACAGCAAGAATTCACTAAAATGAAAATTTTACAGGATGAAACAAAGAAATCCCAGTCGGAACTACAAAATTTGCTAAGAAATGATATGGAGGTGTTGGAGAAAAATCTGGAGAGAAGAATGAAAGACTTATATCAATATATGGGCAAAATGGAGGTTAAAATTTAAAGTTAATGGACGTGAAAATTAACGGAACAGAAAGGAACCTGGACCAAAAAACAATAAGTTGGAAGAACAGCAGAAACACTATTGCTCCAGTATTTCGAATCAAATAGAAGATAGTAAGAAAATATACATGGAGAATATAACCAAAATAAAGGCCCTAGGCCAAGAAATAATTCAAATTAAAAATGAAGAACAGGAAGTGGAGGTTGAGATAAAAGAAGACGTGGATAATAGGACAACTGATACAGAAGAAGAACAAGAAAATAATGATGTTCATATCAAAGAAGAAAGCAACAATAACAAATCGCTTACTGAGGAAGAAGAAAATAAAGGAATTATAGAAAAGGAGAATATTAGAGAAACTGATATTGGAGTAACCGAAGAAGACATTAATACCAAAGAAGACTACAATGATTTTAAAAGTAAACCCCAGAAGACAATGGAAGTTATGGTACAAGAAGATGAAGAGCCTGGAAAAGAAAGGGAATTATTTGATGTATTCGAAAAGGCAGAACAAGATACGACAAATGAAAGAGACGAACAATGGAAGAAAGGAGAAGTGAAGGGATATGAGGAAGGGAAAGACTTCAGCAAAAATGTAAGAAAAGTAGTAAATTGGAGAACAAGGAAGAAACGAGAATTAGATTTAGAATATGAAGGCCGGAATGTAGGAAAGCGTAAGTTTCAAGAAGTGTAGAACACCACCAGGGATGCAAGGAATATGGACTGAATTTTCAACCGTGATGATGTCAAAAAGGAAGATGAAGATCATCTGTTTTGGTTTGATTGATTTCTTTTATATAGTAATAAGTGGTGACATTCCGTATTGGTGGAATTGTACATTCTTTTTGACCAATACGTAATGTGAAGGATTGGAAAATATATCGTGTTGTGGACAATTGAAAAGGAATCGTTACAGTCAAATACACATTTAACAGACAGAAAAACTAATGGTAATGTTTTATTATTCAATGGTTTTAATTTATGTATAATGAATTTAATGATTGTAAAGATTATATTTTAATTTCGAGAAAAATGTTTAGTATTAGACGTTTTGTAGTTGTTGACCCTATTCTATTTCACTGAATAGATTCAAAACTACAAAATGGGGGGCGCATATGAAGGGTAAAATATAAGTGTGTACGTAGGAGTTATGAAAAATGAGTGGTGATATAATATCCTTGGACCATAGATTTTATTATTGTGTTATAATATTTAATTTAATTTAATTTAATTGCAATGGAGCATAGGCTCCGGTGGCAATTACCCTACACACCCATCTTCCCCCTATCCTGCACTTACCTACATTTGCCCTCTACAAATTTTATCTTTAAATTCCTTCAAGGTTTTCGGTAAATTATTCATCACTTCTCTTGGCAACTCATTCCAATCCCTGACACCCTTACCTAAAAAAGAGAATCTTCCTACACCCTTGTGCCTGAAATCGAGTGCCAGCTTGTGGTCATGGTCATCTTTTCCCTTCCATGCACTACTTTTCATACCTATTGCAATATCTTTCCATGCCTCATCGCCAGTATATGCCCTGTACACTCCCATGACCCTCCTCATTCTCCTCCTGTCTTGCAATGAATCCCATTCCAGCTCCTTTATCATATCCGTCACTGATTGCATTCTGCGATAATTTCCAGAAACAAATCTAGCAGCCCTTTTTTGCATCCTCTCCAACTCCTGTATTTGATACGTAAAATGAGGGTCCCATATTACACTACCATATTCGAGCAATGGTCTGACCAAAGTTTTGTAACCCAATTCCTTGACTTCTCTCGTGCATCCCCTCATCACTCTCTCCAACAAGTGCAGAACTTTGAAACCTTTTCCTACCACCTGTCCTATGTGTCCTGCCCAGTTAAGTTTGTTATCAAAAGTAATTCCAAGATATTTACATTTCAAGTCCTCAGCAAGCAATTCTTTCCCCACCTTATATTCATAATTAACCTTTTGTTTTTTATTTGTGTATCTAATAAGCTGAGTCTTCTTTGCATTTATCTTCATTCCATGTTTACCAACCCAATTAGATATCCTGTCCAGATCACCCTGCAACTGTTTACAATCCTCTATCGTTTTGATTCTTTTATACATCATTATGTCATCTGCAAACAATCTAATTTCAGATAGTAAACAATCAACACAATTATTCATTAGAATAATGAATAGCAATGGTCCCAATACGCTACCCTGTGGCACACCCATTTTTACTTCAACTTCTTTTGATACTACATTTCCTACCCTAACATTCTGTTTTCTACCTTTTAAAAATTCTTTTACCCAGCAAATGACTTTCTTATCCACTCCAATGGTTTTTACCTTATTTACTACCATTTTATGGCTTACTCTGCCTTAGACAGATCCAGTGCTACAGAGAGTATCTTTGATTGTATTGTTTCGTGTTGTAGTAACAAGAAAAAGTGTTAGCCTGAAAATGTAGTAATTGAGTGTTGAATAAAGAAAATATATAAATGTAAGAATAAAAACTAATTGTAAGAAATAGTATTCTTACAATATTAATATAATTAATATCTGACGATACTGCTGGAATGAATTAAATAACAGCGAACAAGGAAAGGAAGAAAATGGATCAAGAAAGTACTCATCCATTACATGAGCATTTACTTCACACGCAAAAAGTCCAGGAAAAATTCCCTAAGAACATCAACTAAAACTGAGAAAGCCAAGTTACAAATATGGAAAGATAAGGCCCACTTCTCCCCTAACTGGGAAAGGGTGTCGGAGACTTTACCACCTAGCTATAACAAGGGGTGGCTCATATGGAAGTCCCTGAATAGGCTGAGAATAGAAGCGGGCAGATCCAAGGTTAACCTAGCAATAAGAGGCAGTGCTGAGGTCGATGACATCAAATGTGAATGTGGAGATCATAAACTAAGAGAAAGGGGGGGGGGGGGAGGCGAATAAGTGTTCAAGGTCACTGAGGCTCTCACTGTGGGAGATATTACTATGCAGGGAAGTGACGTCATTGGAACCGAGCCTGGTGGGTGAAGTGGTAATGGTCAGGCCTGTCTTTTTGAAGGAAACAGGTTCAAACCCCCATCTGCCTATCCAGATTTTGGTTTTCCATTGCTTCCTGACATTGTATTTCAGGGGAGCGCCGGGATAGTTCCTTCAAAAAACCTTCGCTGAATCCCTTCTTGTTCCTGGCACCCAATCTTTTCCCGACTCTACTGCCCTTAATATCAAAAAAGGTTTAAAGCTTAAAAAATTGAAAAAATTGTGTAATGACAAACAAAGATATCGCTGGAGACCAGGAAAAAAATCTGGAGGTAGAGGAATGGTAACTGTGGACAGATGCTCACGGAAATTTTAAATATCTTTGATTTATGAAGTGAGGTTCTGAACTGTAGGTTGAAGAGGTTGATCCATTAGGATTCAAATCTGTTCAGTATGTGAACCATTAACTATAGCTATAGGGTACTTGGGATGCTTGCCTCATGCATGTCAAGTTCACTTGCATTTTGACAGTTGCCACTCTTTCACCTCAAATGTTCCCTCCGTATAGCCTTACTTTCCTTGACAGATACATCTGTTATTCTTTTCATATATTCCCTAACACTGATGCATCTATTCTGATGAATTGTTTTCCAGATATTTTAAAAACCTTTGCATTACAGATACTCCCGAAATCTATCAGAAGCCCTTTTTTAATACTGCTCTTGGATAAAATCAAATGACCCATTGAGTGGCTTTTAAGCAACAATTGACAGGCAGCTATAATTTGCCCAGTGATAACAATAAGCCGTAATCATATAACTGGCACTGGCTGTAAAGTATGTGGTGCCATATAATAAAAGAATTTGTCTGAAAATTTGTGCCTCAGTTGGACTACACTCAGTGCATTTTTCTTAGCCACATCATAAGAATTTTCTTTCCCAGATTCTAGCCTTCTGTCACAAACTTTTTTTATCACTGTATAATCCGCTTATAAGCTGATTATAACTTAGTCTACAACTAGAATTCTGGTTGGATCCACCCGAAGTAGACAGACTAATCCATTCTGTAACAGGCAGAACTGCTAGTGCCTTTACTCTGGGACCAACAGTTTTAACGTGGAATCCGAACCACGGAGAGATCAGTTCAACTAAGGCTCCAGTGTCGACTGTGTTCAACTTCCAGCACGGAGAAGACTTATATGAGGGTTCGGAAAATGCACTGGAAGTAGCCAA
>CM061919.1:84877691-84944696 GCA_031002005.1 Vandiemenella viatica | reverse complement strand
CTACAACTGTTTCTCAATGCCGAGGACGAGTTTGAAATTGAACAAATCACTGCTGAAGAAGTAGCCAGTTGTGTTTCTAAACTGCCCCTACGCAAGGCTCCGGGACGGGACAAGGTTAACACCCTTCTTCTCCACAATCTACCACCTGAGGCGATAACATACCTGGCAGTGACCTTCAATAAAATTCTAAGAATGCAACAATACCCTCGAAACTGGAAACATGCAGAAGTAGTCGGTATACATAAGAGCGGGAAAGACCCACTCTTCCCTCAACACTTCCGGCCTATTAGCCTCCTTCCAGCTGTAAGTAAAGTGTTTGAGAACCTGCTACTCAAAAGACTGTACACCCACATAGAAGCAAACATTATCATCCCAGACCACCAGGTAGGATTTAGAAAAGGCCACTCCACAACTAAGCAGCTCATGAGAGTCGTTGAGAAAGCTACCAGAGCCTTTAATTTCAAGGAATACTGCGGGTTGGTACTACTTGACATCTCCAGAGTGTTCGACTCGGTATGGCACTAGGGACTCCTGCTCAAGCTCTATGAGCAAGGGTTCCCATCCCAGGCCCGTATGTGAAACTTATTAGGATCCACCTCACCGGCCGCACATTCTGTGTAAGTGCCAACAATGTTCTCTCAACTAGAAGATGGATCCGGGCCGGTGTCCCCCAAGGGTCGGTTCTTGGACCAGTACTTTACACACTGTACACAGCCGACGTGCCAAATAACCCCGGTGTAGAGATTGCGACCTACACAGATGACACCGCATATTTCTCTCTCAGCAGAAGCAGAGCTATTTTAACTCGACGTCTCCTAGAAGTCCTACAGAAAACTCTTGCGTGGGCCAGGAGGTAGAGAATAGAAATCAATCCTGCTAAAACGCAAGCCATTATGCTTACGCAAAGATTCGACCCAGCGTTACCGGTGATACCGCATCCTCTATTACACCTCAATGGCAGGACAGTTTGAACGTTAGTTATATAACGTTGAAGACAGTGACGATGTTATTATCATCGGAAACGTGCGTCGGAAGTCGAAATCTAAGAAGATCATAGAATACCGAACCAGGTGGGTGAGCAGTAGCGTTCGGATCTATAGTTGGCTGGGAAATGCAACACAGATTTACAGTCAGGTTTTCTTTCTGTTTCCCCAAAAATCACAATAGGCGAGTGCTGGAGTTAATCGTCGTGCTTTCAGAGTTATTGTTTTAAATGCTGACCTAAATATCGCGCATGATGGGCTTGTTTTTAACGTGCGGTACTGTCTCGAGGGAGGTTCGATTCCCAGTCTGGAGGTTCATTATTATCTGTTGTAGTAGTACTTTAGACACAAATAGCCGTTTTTCGCCTAGACTCACTGGGATCACTTTGACAACGAAAAACGCGTTTAGTGGTGTTTGTGTCGGCAGGAAGGGATTTTTTTTTAATATTCATAGCCATTTGAGACAATTTGTCTTTGTTTATTTGGTCGGGAGACCTCGAATAGCAATTCACATTAGAAAGTAATAGAGTTTCGATTTGCCACGCGCTCCGTCTATGTCGTGGCTAACAAGCCTACAGTATTGTGTTTCTGGATGGGCAGAGAAGCCCTTAAACAATTTCGTTTTTGTGGACGGGTCATTTGATCTTCACTCTTCAGCTAGCAGACTGTCAAACGCGTAAAAATTCTCTCACTTTACACTGATTTAAAAATTCCTACGGTCGCAATACAGGAATTCGCCGGAGATAACATCCTCAATGTTGTAAAAAATATTAGATCATATTTTAATATTTTTCATCAGTGCCAGTGTACGAGTCTGTTACGAAATCTAAACAGATGTCGTGTACAACCCCCATTGGGCACATAGAGAACAACGTGATGTGGACAGTTCTTATCCCAATACAAGGCAGCACAGAGCACAGTTAGTGGGAAAATGAAAGAATGCACACTTCCTGCAGAAACAGCGTTTACAGATGCATATTGGCGGGCATTGGTACATATCTTAAGTTTTCATGAACTGCGCCTCTCAAGAAGAAGCTAGGAAAGTCGTCAAGCATAAATTCTGAAAGTATATACCTTTAGGACTTACAGAATATTGACAACTTATACATGTACACACCAGTGTCAAGGTTCATAAAAAATACGCGGTCTGACTAATATTGACAGACATTCCACTATTTCATGAGTTAGCGGGCACGTCATCATTATATTCCTATTACCCGCATATTCTGACAAGGTGTGTAGTGGGAAATCGCTAGGACTTATTTGAAGAAACTATTAAAAAAAAATAAACCTTAAATCTGGATGGTTGGACGGGGATTCGAAACTGCATCTTACCGAATGTGTGTCTAGGATGTTACCGCTCAAAACCAGCCTCGGTACCCTATCGTTATAAGCCTTCTAACCTCTTAGTCACACTATGGCCACCTAACTAATTGCTGCATAATCAGCAATTCCGTGATAGAATGATTCCACCTTCCGGTAAACCAATGAGTTGTATACATCTTACACCATCGCCAATCTTCCCACAGCACGGGGATGATCGAGGGACAGATGGTCTCCCATAGACAAGATTCAAACGTTTTATCCTCCTGCCAAACCTTACATTCTTCCCAGTCTTCAGACATGGACCATCAGGTGCTCGTCTGTGTGTCAGCTGAACATTGGTAATTCAAAACGTTTTTGACTGAGTTATCGTCTAAGCATGATTTTAAACCCGTAGTGGTGCCCAAACAAGTGGCGCACAGCACCAGAGTTACAGTGACTTATGTAGAATTAAACGTGCTAATCCTAGTTTGGACGTAGTGTCCGACTTATCAACACCACCTTCGCCCAGACAGAAGTCCCACTCGGAAAACACACAGTCACCTGTCGAACGGTTGCTGAGGTGAAAATGGTATGTTTATACTGCACACGGTCTTCTGCCGAACGGTTGCTGGGGTGAAAATAGTATGTTTTCACCCAAAAATTATCCTACCAACGGTGATTCGTTTTGGAGGAATCTCATCAGCGCACAGCCCGCAGTAACCGGCGTCTTGGCCGTCTAGAAGTGGGGCTACCTAGTTTCAAGATACTATACAAATTTTGTGGAAATTTTAGCTAATAAAGTGTTATGTGACTATTATATAAATAAATATATTTTATTGTTTTTTTCGTAAGTTCATGTTTTTCGATAACCGGAACTTGTATGAATTAACTGTTTGAACTTACATGGTGGTCGCTAGAATAACCCACAGAGCCAACATATACTTAACTTTACCATAACGGTAGACCAGTCAGAGCATGTGTCAGCTCCATTTGTATGCATCATAGAGCTCAGTGTTATTGATCAAAGGTGATGACAGAGAAGCTGACTTCGACACGGAGTTTGCATTTAACAAATATGTGTGACATACACGGACACTATATATATATATATATATGTGTGTGTGTGTAGTCACTAGTCAGAGAAATAGAACCATGTATCGAGCATTACAGGGAGCAAAAGAGAAACAAAATTTTGTGAAAAAATACACAGTGTCAGCAAGAAGCATGAAAATCCTATATATTTCCAAAATTTCAGGAAAATCGCAAAAAAAAAGATTTAAATACGTAAAAATCTTGCCAAAGTTACGTAATTTCCTATCAAAAAAGACGTTGTCGATTGACATGGCAATTACACTTGCGCGCATCACAGAGTACAGTGTCCAACTATGTGATGTGTTTTCATTACCACAATGGGCTACGGAAAAATGTCATATTTGTACCGAAATGTATGTTTCAGCTGTCGCGACAGTTCCCAGGGAAACCTGCACGGCCCCTCCATCACACACATCACGTTACCGCCAGGGAGTGCAAAGGATGAACACTACCGATTTTATCGATAAAAGGGGTAGGCAGTACATATACTGACACAGAAGCGAACATTAACTCAACGAGGTATAGCTAAAGCTACCATGACTATGTACACGATCCATAGTATTTTATATTAAACTCTGGTTGCACACAAGAGGTTTGGAAAACTATTTGCTGAGTATTCACCACACATACAATCTTCCCATCATGATAGGGTGTGCGAAGGATGGAAACAGCATAACTTACATTAAAAACAGGTTACAATAGGATTTTAAACTGTGTACTATATTGGGGTAAGATACATTAGGATAGTCCAAGTTAGGATAGTCCATCACATCTTAGCAGTAACTAAGGTTACTGTAGGCTGGCATATTGAGTAACGCTAAGTTAAATCTCGATTGAGGTGTTAGAGTTACATGCGCCATTCATTCACAATCGCTTGTGAAGCGTTTACTTCATATAATGAAGTTGGGATTAGTTAGCGTAAGCTCAGGTTAACCCTTAATTTTTACAAACTGGAGGTGCGTGTGAAGCTATAACTTTATGTAATGAGTGTGGGATATACTAGAGTTTAATCCCAGTTTTAGGTTAATCAACCATAACACCCTAGCAGTAATTGAGGTTTTTGTTGGTAAGATAGGTTAGGCAGGCCCAACTTGTTAAATTGTGTTATCCCAGGCTAACGCGTGAGCGCGTTATCCTGACCGAACACGTCTTACCCCAGCACGTTTCCAGGTAGCGAGAACCGGTTTTTGTTCGCCCGCCCGATCTACAAAACTGGTTTAGCGCCTACTGTTCTCGGCGCGGGGTATCAGGTTACAACAGGTTTGTACCTGCAAAGGGTATCAGGTACACCGAAGGAACACCTGCATAGAGTATCAGGTTTCAAGCCAACCGCAGGTATTTTGGTGTTTCAACCTTGAGACAATTTATATAACCCTCCATCTGCAGCTTTCTAGTGACGGAGCGCGCCAACATTTAGCCCGTCTGGAGGTTGAGGATTTTGGATGTCCACCTTTACGAGAACTCAAGAAAAATAATTTGATAAAACTTTGTAAAAGAAACATATTTTGTAATGCTGAATGTGCCGTTGAAAATGTATTTTTAATTGCCCAATGGTTGGTGAAATAAAAAATAAATCAAATTAAATACAATGGGTTTTTGTTTATACAAACCCCTAAATTTATTATCAAATTTCAATTCATGAATGTCCTAGCCAAGCGTAAATACGCGAACGTCTTACCCCAGCACGTTTCCAGGTAGCGAGAACCGGTTTTTGTTCGCCCGCCCGCTCTACAAAACTGGTTTAGCGCCTACTGTATTCAGTGCGGGATATCAGGTTACACGGAAGGAACACCTGCATAGAATATCAGGTTAGAATGCCAACGGTATGATATTAGGTTACACTGGAACACACCTGCTTAGAGTATCAGGTTTCAAGGTCAACAGTAGGATATTAGATTACACTGTACACCTGCATAGAGTATCAGGTTACAAGGTCAACGGAAGGATATCAGGTTACACCGCGGGGTATCAGGTTTCAAAGCCAACAGTAGGATATCAGAAGACTAGGGGCTGGACGGCACTAAGGGCTAACGTATCCCAAAATCAGAGCCTTCCTACAGCTGATCCTGCTGGTGCCACTGGGACGACGGGATCTGTTACAGATGACGATCAGCAACACCTACCACTGTCAAACCAACCGAATGATCATGGCTTCTAGCATCCGCGGCGTACTGCTAAAGCCATTACTCCAACCCAGAATCCCTCAACGGTGGAGTCAGCCAACAAATTCCAACCCCTGCAGACGGATCCTCCACCAAGAGAAATCATACCAACTCCAACTGAATCGAGATCGGTGCACATCCCGCCGATCGCAGTTCCATTTGAAGAAAACTACAAGACCTTACATGACAGAATAGATGCAGTCGTGAAAAGTTATTTTGCCGCCAAGACAGCCGGTGGCGACAAAATTAAGTTCACCTTCACAACAGTAGAAGATTATTCAGCCGCCACTGGGATGTTATAGGAAAGTGGGACCCCATACAATGCATTCCCTATTGGAGCTGTGCCTCGTCTGAAAATGGTCTTCAGGGGTATTCACAGAACCCTGCCCACTGAAGATTTAAAAGATAAACTCACCGACATGTTTTTTACAGTGCAGACTGTAGCCCAACTCCGTCGCCCAGGCAGCAATGTGTCAATGCCTCTGTACTTGATGGTACTGGCAGACATCCCAGAAAACAGGGGAATATTCGGGGTGGACAAGATCTGTCTCCTCAAAGTGCAGGCAGAGAAACTCCGGTCAACAGTTGGCCCAACTCAATGCTTCAACTGTCAGCGTTTCGGCCACCAGGCGAAAAATTACAAAATGCCTCACATCTGTGTGATGTGAGCGGGACAACATGACTCCAACCTGTGCAACATGCAAAAGGAAGAGACGTTGCCAAATGTTCCAATGGTGGAGGTGGCCATATTGCCAGCTATAAAGGCTGTACGGCCTACAAGAGGGCCCGACATAGGCAGAGGGGTCCCACGACGGAGAAGGATAAGTTGCCCTTCAACCAAACCCAAACTCCAGCCCAAAAACGAGCGCCATCTAAACCCTTGCAAGCAACTGTTGAAGAACAGACTCTGGAACAAGTCCAAGATACTGAGAGCTCCAAAGAGAAGACTACCAAGACCCTGCCCAATACCACCAAGACGCAGCCCAATAAGAAACCTCGAAGAAAACGTAAAACAGGAAGGACACAAACGCAAAATCGAAACGATGGAAAGTCACCACTTGCAACTGGGAAATCACTACCGGTAACCTCAGGCGAGAACCAGGACACGACACCTGCAAGCCCTGCTGGGGCACCTGAAACCTCAGGTGATAACCAGGCTACGGCATCTGTGAATACCGCCGACCAAACGGACTAAGCACCGCTTCATGGAATGACCACCAGCCAGAGAAGAACTCAATTTCCTAACCAGAAGTACTACCAAAATGACGCAGAGGGCATGGTGCACGGGAGCTTCGAGAGGCTTACTAACATGCTAGAGACCATCACGAAAATGATGTGTACTCATACTGTGCAGTTGGGAAATTTAACCACAACAATGACGAAAGCCTTGGCTGTCCCAAAATGCACACACTGCAACCACAATGGATTAACAGCCACGAATTCACTCCTTATCTTTCTGTGTATGGAATGCTAATAACATGTTCCACCAACTGTCTGAGTTTAGGCAGTTCCTTCGAGACCAAGATGTTGGCATATGTCTGGTGTCAGAGACTTTCTTGAAACCCGGTCTGCGAACCGCAGTGGCCAACTACAGTTTTTACCACCGTGACAGACCCACCGCTGGAGGTAGAGTCGTGGTTTTCATTAATTGCAGAATTCCACATTATGAAATTAATCCTACCACCCCTACAACAGATGTAAGTCGTCGGAGTTGAAGTGACTACTTCTAATGGGAAGCTAACTATCATCTTACGCTACCGACCATCTCGAAGACAACTTGATGAAGCCGACTTTACAGCTCTGGCAGATGTCAGCGGAAGAGTCCTGATCAGCGGCGACCTTAATGCCAAACAATCCGACTGGAATAGTTGGTACAACAACACAGCGGGTATAGCATTGAGACGCCTCACAAACAGACACAATATGTGCGTATGGGCACCAGAAGAGCCCACACACTACCGGAGCAACGGCAACAGACCAGATGTACTAGATGTAGTATTAACTAAATGTATCCAGGGTTACGTTGCCACCTCAGTCATAAACCGACTATCCTCAGATCACTGTCCAGATATGATTGAGGCTGGATCCTGGAAAACTCAAGAAAATCCATCTAATAATTCTTACAAAACAAACTGGAGGCGTTACCAGGAGCATCTACAGATTAATCTAGCTAACCCACCTGAAATTGGCAACATTGACGTCGCCCTTCAGTCTATTGAGGCAGCAGTCAAAGATGCAACAGCAGCATCCACTCCAGTCAGGATACCTAGACCAGTTCCCACTCCGCAGCTTCCCTCCACACCTCCTGGCTGAAATCCGCCACAAAAACCGGATTGTCAAAGAGTGGAAGCTCACGAGAAATCAGGTGACCAGAAGACTACTAAATCGTTTACAGAGGGATAATAAAGCGTCCCTGATTCAGCATCGGAACCAAGAGTGGGAAGCGAGAGTCTCCTTGCTCCACCCGGAGGTTGGGTCTCTATGGCTACAAACAAGAAGACCAGGAAAAGGCAACGGCTCCCCCCACTGCACGGATAAAGAGGCCTAGCCATCACCCCGGAGGAAAAGGCCAACGCACTGGCTGATGTCTTTGTGAAGAATTTTCGGCTTTCGCAAACAAACGTGAACCCCACCCACCTCACTGCAGTTCATCGACGCCTGAGAGACTATCTCTATACGCCGAAGATGACCATCAAATAGACGACATCACCCCGGAGGAGGTAGCCAGCTACCTGTCGAAACTGCACCCACACAAAGCACCAGGGCGTGACGAGATTAGCAACACTCTCTTCAGGCACCTACCACCAGAGGTCTCTGTCCACCTCACCGCTATCTTCAATGCCATCTTGAGACGTCAGCATTACCCTTAATTGTGGAAACACGCTATAATTGTGGGTGTTCACAAGACCGGGAAAGACAAACACCAACCTCAGAACAATAGGCCTATAAGTTTGTTCCCAGCCATCAGCAAGGTGTTCGAACGGCTGCTACTAAAACGTCTGTCTGCATTCATCGATGACGCCAATGTTATCCCAGATCACCAGCTAGGATTTCGACGCGGTCACTCCACCACCCAGCAGCTGATGCGGGTAACAGAAGCGGTGACCCACGCCTTCAACTTCAAGAACTATAGCGCCATGGTACTCCTCGACATCTCGCGTGCATTTGATTCCGTGTGGCATCCGGGGCTCCTACTCAAGCTCTACGAACAGGGTATCCCGTGGCCATACGTGAAGCTACTAAAATCCTAACTCACCGGCCGGACCTTCATCGTCAAGGTGGACAAGGCTTACTCCTCTATCAGGAACATCGAGGCAGGTGTCGCGCAGGGCTCTGTGCTTTGGCCAATGCTATACTCCCTTTACACCACTGATGTACCAACTAGCAATGGTGTTCTGACAGCTATCTACGCTGACGATACTACGTACTTGGCCTCCAGCCGCAGTAGAGCACTAGCCACCCGAAGACTACAGGAAGTTCCCCAAGAAACGGACCCCTGGGGTAGGAGGTGGCGTATTGACATAAATCCCACCAAGACCCAAGCGATTATACTAACCAAGCGACTTGGAGTTCGTCAACCAACCCATCCTGACCCAACACTTCGCCTGTATGGTAGAGAAATCCCATGGTCCATCACGGCACGCTACCTGGGGGTTACTCTAGACAAGAGACTGAACTGGTATAGCCACATCAATGAAGTCCGTCGGAGAGCAAGCACCAGTCTCCACAGTCTATACTCTATTCTAAATAAGGACAGCAATCTAGCACCTTCCACTGGAGTCAAGATATATACATCGCTCATACGCCCCATTATGGAGTATGCATGTCCTGTATGTGTATACGCCAGTGACAGGCAAGTTAGAAAGCTCCAGGTTATTCAAAATAGGGCCCTAAAGAGAGCCCTCCACCTCCCTTGCCGGTTCCCCACGGATGTACTCCATTAGGCCGCCGGCATACCTAAATTTAAGGGCAGATTCCGCCAGCTTGCGGAAACATTTTATAAAAATACCAGACAATGCAAAAAACCGGCGGTCAACTCGCTTGGACTCTACGAAAATGGCGGCGATAGGCATAGAAGACCGCTCAGTATCTTAGCAAACTGACACCCAACAAGAAGACACACCGACAGTTAAGAGAATTGTAACTCCATCGTGATGTTGGAGGAAATGTCTCCGGACAAATACTCCATCCCCCACCTGCCTGTGACCTAACGCAGAGAAGGTCCCATGTGTGTGTGACAGCCACAAGGGGAAACAGCAGCGACCATCACTGATAGGGGCTACTACGCCCATACGTCACTAGGGCGTATCAGCTCCACCGCGTCAGCTTTTCTCTTCTCCTGCACTCTCACCTCACTAATCCGAGGAGGTAATGAAGCGGACATCCATTAGCCACCAACGCAGGCTTCTATTGAGAAAACTTCGTGGATTTCGTGGTCATCACCAAGATCACTAATCGAAGAAACTAGTGACTTCGGAGATGATGCTCCAATTTATGTATTCCTCGCCAAAACAAAACACCGCTCACTATCTCCCCACCCGGATCTCAATCAAGAAAATTAAAAAATACTACCAAGAGAAAGAAGGACTTTGGGAGGCACAGCTTTGACTCAGGGTGCGTTACCACATATTCGCCTGGGATCTCCCAGTGCAGAGCCTCAAGAATTTGCGCCGCACCCAGTGTAACTAAAAGTTTTCCCACCATGCCCCCTCAAGAGACAGAAGAATCAAGCTATATTCAGAACGAAAATGTGACTGAATATACCTCATCCACGTCGAGGTTCGAGGAAGAGCTGCAACCCAAGAACAATGGTGAGCCATCTACCCTTCAGGAAGTCTTGGGCCAACTGACAACTGTGACTTCACCGTAGCACCATGACAAAATCATGGAGGCGTTGCGCCTAGTAGCAGCCCTATCTGATAAATCCCGATCGACCCTGACAAGACTTTTCCAAGTGTGCACCAGCCAGTCGGAATTCGAGGCAGCCAAGGAGGGTCTCGGAAGCAAGCAGCCTGACCCCACCAGTCCACGCCCAGAAATACCTTATAAACAACCTATGGTCTCTCAACTAGATACAATACCTGTTACTGATGCAAGCTGCCTCTTGAAGGATGCACCTTTGAAACAACCACTGCCAGCAACACGTACGTCATCCAGCCAAAGTACCAAGAACCTAATTGACCGTGCCCCCAAGGAAGCCACAAGAATGAAGTAGAAACGAATTACGCAGTACTACCACTGCCAAGGTTTCCGTCACTTAGCACAGGACTTCAAATCCAAGGTTAGATGCATCCGCTGCGGCGAGGGGAACAGCGTTCTACTCTGCTCGCGTTCACGTGAAGATAACCCAACCTGTGCTAACTGCGGCGTCGACCACGCAGCATGCTATGGTGCCTGCCCTCTTAGAAAGAAGATCCAGTCTTCCTCCAACAGGTACTATCCCCCAACTACAAACAATAGCCCAACAGAAGAAAATAAGCAACAATAGAAACATACAACGGATCTTTCATACCACCTAGTTCACCCTAAACATCAGGCATCTATAGTTGAAGATCACCCCAGCATTCTCAGGACACGTTGACCAACCAAGCGACAATCAACTCGATGATGCTGCAGACAGCCGAGAGGTGCAGCGCCGTTAAGATCAGTTGAGTATCATCGCCTTACTACTGACGCAGCTGATCTCGAAGTTGACATCTTGCAGCTAATTAGGGTATTATCATACTCTTGATTGAGGCATTGACTATTCGTGCGTTAAAGCGGCGTCAGACACCATACCTTGAAGATACCAGAAGAACAGCCAAATTGACGAAAAACCTTCAGTGAAGATATGCCACATCGTTCTGATCTTGGTGTAAATGTCTGCCGACAGAAACCTCACAAAACTCTGTTCAATGAAGCAGAAACTTGGCTGCGGCTGCTGCCAGCCACCGGTACCATAAGCGATCAATGTGTGTCATCACATACACACAGTTTCACATGACACCAGGGCCATATCAGCCCAGTCAACAAGGTATCAGGTAACTACAAGCAATAAGGAGAAGACGGAGCCACTGAAATCCGCCAGAAGGGAAGGCAGCCGCGGTTTCAGAGCACATTACGTCCACTTCTGCACCCTCCAAGTTCCAGAACTCGCAGGAAGACAGACTAGATGCTCTCATCGTCCTACTCACGAAGCTCGTCAACCACCTGGCTACAAAAGAAGACACACGACAAACGCTGCGGCAACCCTAATTGCACCACAGTAATAGTGGTGGACGATTACTGAGATGGAAGAAGCGGCGGCAATACATCCTGTGAAGAATAACATCTACATCTACATCCATACTCTGGAAATCACAAACATTGTGGGTGTGCAGAGGGTGCTAAGCACCAATCCTAAATCCGCCCATTCGAATCCCGAATAGTTGCGAGGAAAGAAGGAATACATAAAAGCATGAATACGGCATCTTATTTCCCTAATCTTATCCCTCCGGTCATTGTGACCTAAATAGGTTGGCGGAAGAAGTATTTCATTGCACCTGAAATTTAAATTTTTTTCGCTTATTCTCCAATAAATTCGAACGCAAGCTATGTCCCAGATAATTGTGGCTGTATTGATGAGCATCATTTCTGGTCTGGTGTAGATGATTAATTGGATTGTTGATGTTGGTGTTTTTCTTGGTCGTTCGTGGTGCCATAGTGATCTTCGCTGTTCTAGTGTGGGGGCTGCTTCTATTGGCGGCCGCTTGCAGTATCCACCTCAGTGTGCAGCGCCCGTAGCTGACCGCATGGTCCTCTGCGCAGTGGGCGCATTTCCCCGTCGCGTCGCGTCATGTGGTATTGTGCAAATCAGAAGCCTATGATTTTCTCCACAGTGGTCGCACCGGAGTTGGTTCCGGCAGTCTTTCGATCGATCCCTGGCATCTGAATCACTGGTCGACTGCTTACACTATAGTTTCCTTCTTTTGGGTACTACTCCTGGTAGTACGGCCCTCTTTCTTCTTGGCGTGTCTGTAGGCAGGGTTGATGGTCTCAACTCACGGTGACGGAGGAAGACTTCTACCTTGATTGTCCTCCACGCTTCGGTTGAATGATTCCTGTGATGAGACACTTCTTGGAATGCCATCATTTGTTTGGAGCCCTGCGCTTCCATGTGGGATGAGCTGGAATTATTTGTTTCGGCTCTCGAGGAATTCCATAACTGCAGCTAGGTGTGATAAATTTAGGTATGTAACTAGCAATTTGCCCGGTGCCGTCTCTGTCGTCTCCTCTCGATTGTTTGCAGAAGCCATGACGTCATGGCGATTTGGTGTGGTCGATAACCTTGAAGTATCCTATCCTTTTTGGCCGTCGGTCGTTCGCGGTTCATCTTCTGTACTAGACGAAGATTAGTAGAGCAGCGTTGGCGTAAAAATCTTCTGCAGTCTGGTCAGACCGGTTATTGAATAAGCGTACCCGGTGTGGGGGTACGCCTCCAAAACCTTCCTGGCCAGGCCGGAAACTATTCAAAACAGGGCGTTACGGAGGGCTCCCTATATACCAACCCTGTTTCCTACAGTAGATCTGCATGCAGCTGCAGGCATCCCACAACTCGCTGAAACAATAAAGAACATCACTGAAAAGTTCTTCAGAACAGCAGCGAAGTCAACAAACACCCTCATCGCTAGCCTTGGTAAATATAATACAGCTTATGACAAACCCAAAAGACCATTATCAATCCTACAAGCAACATAAAATAAATATGGAACAAACATCAAGTAAAGACACAATACACTAACAGAGGGGAGGAATTGTAGATAGACAACAACGTCCACAATAACTGCTTGATAAAGAAGAAAATGCTCCGTCTGCTGGGCTGTCTCAATATCTGACGGTCAGCCGACCCTGCAGAAGTCCCGACTCCTGATGAAGACGACTGAGCTAGTCATCGAAATATCATGTTTTCAAAACATTATCCGGCGGTACACCAGTGAAGACTTCATTTCATCCATTGAAAGTATCGAGAATCAATTTTACTCCTCTCTCCAACAGCTGCTTGATCTGCTCAACGTGGATGGGGTCAATACCAATAATTTTTCCGTTTTGGAGGGCTTTAATGCAGGTTGTTATTTCTCCGGAAGAGAAGGTGGCGCTAATGGTGGAATTTTTACTGGTGGCGTCACGGATGATCTTGGTTCCCGTGGTCTTGCTTTTGCTGGCTGGTTTGCTATTAAGAAGGAGCTGGTGGGAAATATTATCACGAATGTGTAACTGCGTGGTTTGACGAGTGTCGCGCGTGAGTTTTTTTTTTAAAGAGTTGTCCATGGTTTTTTGCTATTATGCGTCATATCAGTATAACAGATTAGGTCAGTCGACGTTTGCTTCTCGATGTTCCAAATGCTTGCATTAGTAATTCCCCGCATTCTCTGGTTGATTCAGAAAATGGGTCTTCCTCAAACACATCCCAGTATTTACTGTACAAGTCGGATTGACTGGACTGCAGTCCAGGGATATACTTCGTTCTGCAGCCTCACAGGATGCATAGTCGCGAAGCTTATTGTATGATTTTTACAAACTGTTCATAGTTATGTGGATCTGGAACTAATTGATATATTTCATTATCAACGATTTCTATAAAGAGACACCACTGCGCCCGTTCAAAATGGAAGTGTTTCCTGAAAGATACAGTCTCCGGTGTAATAATTTGTTGCACGCTGCACATACTTTGCTTGTGTTGACTGGAGGGTATCGGAGATAGAACTTGCTTCTTGCACATTTGACTGATGTTGTTAGTGTCGAACAAGAGGTCGGGATTGTAACCTTTTTTGCAGCGGCTGCTGAGGAAAGATTCAGATTGTTTTGGGTCATGGATAAGAGTCAAGATGTTGGTCTCTGCCCACAATTTTACAGTTAAGCCATTATTATTACTCTGTGCGTAGCCCCAATCAACACGATGACTGTTGAAGTCTCTTATGACAATCTTGCTTCGTTTGTTGTGAACATTTTTTGGATAGTTGAATTGGAAGTTAGCTGTTTATACACATTTATCTGTTTCCACGGTAAGTATTTCTATGTCATCAGAATCTGTCAGGTAGGGGCATTTAATAACTATATTAGGTTTGGCAATCATAGCATTCCCATATTTAGGGTGTGGTGTTTCTATCAAAAGACTCATGCCTTCAACTTTGGGTCTTATGTGGTTATTATCACAGTGCATCTCTTGGATGCATAAGATACCGCAGTTAAGCTTTTGGCCTAAGTAAGTTAGTAAAACTTTTTAAAAAAAAAAAAAAAAAAAGAGAGAATCCTTCGATACTTATCGATGTTGACTAAAATTTAGGTCCTGAGAAGGCCTGATTTTTTTAGACATAGAAGCTGTAGACGCAAAGTTTGGCCACAGGCAAATTGCCTTCTGTTAATGGGGGACGCGGGACGTGTTGATCTTAACGCCGCTCGTGGAGGCACCTTGCTTGTCTCCCATTAAATAGCATATAATAGCTATTAAATAGCTAATGCGGTAAAAGAGTATTATAAATTTAAAAAAGTTAGACCGTGTTACCAATGTTAGGATGTAAGAATGGAAATTTTGCCGAACTGTGGCCTAATCAAAGAAATCTACATTTATTTTCTTAATTAAATGTAAATAAATATGTGTTAAGGAATTTTTGTTCTATTTTTTTGTTATATTCACTGACATCAAGAAGAAAGGAAGTAAGGTGCGGGCTGCAACGGAGAACTGGCGACATTATCATGCGAATCTGCTTTCAGCGGACGCGGGGTGAATTCGCGCCTAGACAGTTCGCGCGAATACAAGCGTATTCGCGTGAACATTTCTCGCTAGAATACGCATCCACTGGACAGCCAGCCTTAACCTAAAATAAAGCTCAAAGTGGTTATTACTTTATAAGTTCGTTTCCTGTTGATCTGTTGATGTGTGAAGTATGGTAATAACTACTCAATTACATATATACTACCTATGTTGCTCCGCAACCATGCCTAGAACCTCATTGACGTGGTTGCCTAACTCAGGCTGAATTATCTTGGAGAGGTTATGCAGGCGGAGCAGCTCTGCTGATAGGTAGTGCCACATCTCCCGCGAATCGCGCGACACCCGCCGGCGAATCATCTCGTATTCAAGGCTTGGCGCGTCTGTAATGAAAGAAAATGGGTAGTTTATTATTCAGTTACCAATCAAACGGTAACTAAACAGTGTATCGTAAAATTCATTAAAACTAGTTTTGTTTCTTAAACTCATGTTTTTAAATTTTTTGTATGTTGAAAAACGACTTAGGGCCTTTTTACACTAGGTCACCTGGCGGCGCAGCCAGCCACGCCACCGGTGGATCTACTCGTCATGAAGGAGGGATTACAAACAGGGTTGAAAATTACAGGCCATTTAGTTTGACAGCAGTGATAGACAGAATGATGGAAAGATTTATATTCAACTATATCAAAAATGTCTGGCTTTAGGCAAGCATATTCATGTGAATCTCAGATGGTGGGCTATATACAAGTTATTTCAGATGAATTAGACAAGGGAGGCCAAGTTGATAGTGTAGCACTAGATCTTTCTAAGGCAATTGACAGAGTGAGCCATATAATGGTTTTAAATAAACTGAAATTAATTGGATTGGATAAAAAAGTTACTTGCTGTGTAGAGGAATTCTTAAAACCCAGAAAGCAAAGTGTTAGGTTATGAAATACATTATCAAAAGAGTTTAAAACAAATATGCGAATGCCACAGGCTAGTGTATTGGGACTGTTATTCTAATGAATGACTGTGTTGATGAGTTACGTTAAAAATCTAGGTATTTTGCAGATGATATAATAGTATACAATAGGATCAAAACAGGTGAAGACTGTGAACGGCTGCAGGGTCACCCGGATAGAATATCTAAATGGGTAGGTCAGCATGGAATGAAGATAAATGCCAAGAACAGTCAGCTTATAAAGAACACAGATAAAAATCTAAAGGTTAATTATCATTTTAGAGTGGGGTCAGAATTGCTTGTTAAAAGCTTGAATAGTAAATATCTTGGCATAACATTTGATAAAAAACTCAGTTTGGCAGAGCACATTGGGCAGGTGGTGGAAAAAGTTTACAAAACCTTCATTTACTGGAGAGGGTGATCAGGGGCGTAGTTACTATGAGGCTAGGCGGTGCAGTGCACCGGGGCCCTCACGCTCAGGGGGCCCCTAAGCATACCTCAAGGGGCCCCTAAGCGCACCTCATTTTTTTTTAGCTCTACCGTGGTCTAAGGGGCCCCTGATAACACAGGAGCCCCTCACTAAGGGCCCTCGCTGCTCAGGGGGGACCCCAAACACTGCTCAGGGGGCCCCTACCAGCACACAAAGAAAAAAAAAGGTCGCCCGTCAGGCCTGAGGGCATAAAATAAATTTTTTGCACCTGGGCCCTTGTTGACCTAGCTACGCCACTGAGGGTGATGAGAGGATGTAACAAAGAAGTTAGGGTGATGGGTTACAAAACGTTTGTCAGAACATTTTCTGAATATTGTGGTGTAGTTTCAGATCCAATTTTTTAAAATCAAATTCAGGAGTTAGAAGGTGTGCAAAGAAGAGCAGCTAGATTAATTTGTGGAAATTATCGTAGGACCCAGTTAGTAACCGATACGATAAAGGTATTGGTTTGGGACTAATTGGAGAATAGGAGGAGGGTGAAGAGAGTTCTGGAAATGTACAGGGCATATGTTGGTGATGGGGATTGGAGAGTGATTAGTCAAAGAATTAGGAATGTTGCGTGGAAGGGGAAAAGCGACCATGACCACAAGCTTGCGCTCGATCTCGAGCATAAGGGAATCGTAAAATTTACTTTTGTTGTTAAGGGTGTCAGGGATTGGAACAAATTACCAATTGTGGTGATGAATAACTTACCAAAAACGCTTAAGGAATTTAAAATTAAAATTTGTAAATCGGAAAAGTAAATGGGGGTGGCAAAATTGACACCAGAGTGGTAGCTCCATCGCAATTAAAGGAATAATCTTATATATATATAAAAATAGACGTGTTTTTTACTATATTTCACTTTTCAGCCACCACTACCTAGCACAGATCACTGATGTTTGTGGGTGGAAGTAGCATGGAGTTTCCTGTCGTGCACAACGTTGGCCGAATGCCGATAGCTGTAGGGATGTGGGAGATATAATGATTAAAGTTGGTCAGTGCAGGGCGTTTTCATATTTCTACCAAAAATTCGTATCTCCGTATACTTCTCTTTCCTGCCACAACTACATAACATAGACTTTTGGTGTTTGTGTGTGGTAGTAGAATCGTCTTTCCTGTCGTGCACTATGGTTGTTAGATGTCGGTAGCTATGGGGGTGTGGGAGAAATGGGGGTTGAAAGTGGTCGACCTGTGGCAGTTTCATACTTCTGCCAAAGACAAAAGTGTCATGGTGTATCACTTTTCAGCGAAAACTACAGATCACAGATAACTGGCGTTTGTGTGTAGTAGTAGCACAGAGTCACCTTTCGATCACAACAGCTGCCGAATTTCAGAAACTGTGGTACTGTGGTAGATATGGTGGTTGTAAGTGGCCGACCAATGATATTTTCGTATTTCGACTGTCTCCGCATATGTCACTTTTCTGCCACAACTACATAGCATAGAGCATTGGTGTTTGTGTTTGGTAGTAGAATCGTATCTCATGTAGTGCACTATGGTTGTTAGATGTCGGTAGCTATCGGGGTGTGGGAGAAATGAGGGTTGAAAGTGGTCGACCTGTGGCAGTTTCATACTTCTGCCAAAGACAAAAGTGTCATGGTGTATCACTTTTCAGCGAAAACTACAGATCACAGATAACTGGCGTTTGTGTGTAGTAGTAGCACAGAGTCACCTTTCGATCACAACAGCGGCCGAATTTCAGAAACTGTGGTACTGTGGTATATATGGTGGTTGTAAGTGGCCGACCAAGGATATTTTCGTATTTCGACTGTCTCCGCATATGTCACTTTTCTGCCACAACTACATAGCATAGAGCATTGATGTTTGTGTTTGGTAGTAGAATCGTATCTCATGTAGTGCACTATGGTTGTTAGATGTCGGTAGCTATGGGGGTGTGGGAGAAATGGGGGTTGAAAGTGGTCGACCTGTGGCAATTTCATACTTCTGCCAAAGACAAAAGTGTCATGGTGTATCACTTTTCAGCGAAAACTACAGATCACAGATAATTGGCATTCGTGTGTAGTAGTGGCACAGAGTCACCTTTCGATCACAACAGCGGCCGAATTTCAGAAACTGTGGTACTGTGGTAGATATGGTGGTTGTAAGTGGCCGACCAAGGATTTTGTCGTGTTTCGACGAAAGTCATGTGTCTCCGCAGATTTCACTTTTCTACCACGACTACATAGCGTAGAGCATTGGTGTTTATGTGTGGTAGTAGAATCGTGTCTGTTGTCGTGCACTATGGTTGTTAGATGTCTGTAGTTATGGGGGTGTGGAAGATATGGGGGATGAAAATGGTCGACCTGCGGCAATTTCATACTTCTGCCAAAGACGCATGTGTCACGGTGTATCACTTTTGAGTGAAAACTATCAACCGCAGATCACTGGCGTTTGTGTGTGGTAGTAACACAGAGTCTCTCATCGATCACAACGTTGGCCGAAATTCGGTAACTGTGGGAGTGTGTGAGATATGGTGTTTGAAATTGGTCGATCATGAATATTTTCGTGTTTCATCCATAGACTTGTGTGTATCCGTAAATTTTACCTTGCTGCCGGAAATACATAGCGCAGAAGACTGGTACTTGTGTGTGATAATACTATCGAGTCTCCCATCGTGCACTAGGGTGGTTAGTTGTCTATAGCTGTCAATATGAATTCTTTACAATCACGAACGAAGTCGTGGGTACCAGCTAGTTAATTTAAAAAAATATTTTGAATGAAAAGGATAAAGCGAATGGAGAGGAAGATGCATGTACATCATATTCTATCGCTAAGGGAATCTATACTCCTTTTGATTAACTGTATTCAGGCGGAAACAAGTTTACTTAAGAAGACCAAATCGCCTTTGTTTGAATTATTGTCGTTAATCAATATTGATATTAACAGGAAAGATACGAAAATGATAAAATGCTTCTTGATTTACTCTTTCGCCTTCTCTACACTTTCCCTTTCACTCATTTCCTTAGTGACATTCTGTAATTCACTGGACCTATTGAACTACACAATGACGTAGTAATTGTCCAATGAAAATTTGAAATTTTTACACTTAAATTACTGTATAAAATACTCCAATAACAGTTTCATATGCGAGAATATATTTCTCTCAGACATATTTATATATATATATATATATATATATATATATATATATATATATATATATATATCTGAATATCAAATTAATCAAAATTTTGATAGAAGGAAATGTAATGTCTATCTGGCAAAACCTACAGGGCAGGGATTTCATTTAAAGCAAATATGATTGACTTATGAGTTTAAGTAAATTACTTAATGCATTTTAAAGATATTTTATAGTAAATGGTTGTAAATATTATCAGTCTAGACCTCGGATTTTAGACAAAAAACTATTTTATTCCTGTCTGAAATACATGAAAATAACATCAGATATAAGCGATTTGTGGATATTTAGGACTGCCATTTGTGATTTTATAATGCCTAAATGTTTCTCAATATTTCTCAATGTTTATGTCAACAGAAACGAAAGTCTCTTGAAGTTGACTGTTTCTAGAAGTAGCGATAAAGAAGAAGAGAAACAAAAGAAGATTGGTAAACAGTATCGTGTTTGAAACTATTGTTAGTTTGGTGTGGACAGCTTGATCCGTGTTGCTGTTACCTCAGATGTTGAATTCCCTCAAAAATGTTCGAGTGGACGAGTGAAAATTTAATAAATTTAATTGAATTATATGCAAAGGCAGATTGTTTGGTGGAATCCAAGTGTTTCAAGCCATAAAAAATCGCTAAAGAAACACGATCCGTTGGTGATGTTAAGTAAAGCAACTGGTGCAAACGTTAGTGAAGGTAAACGAAAAGTAAAAAAAAAGATTGGGAACTAAAAAAATCTGGCGCTCCTGCAAAATTGCTTACAAATATTTGAAATTTCTTGTGTCATTGTTCATAAAAAAGATTTATGATATACAAGTAAATTCAAACAAGGTTTTATTATTTCTATAGTAATAGGTATATCTCTATTTAGTTTTAACCACAATTTTAACAGTATTTAAATATCATATTGCAACGGAACCATTCCTTCTGATGACACAAATTAGTTGGCGAATTCCTGTCGAATAATTTTTGTTTCAGTGGACGAATTACGTGCTCGTTTCTTTAATGGCAACATTACTGTTCCTGCGTTTTCGTTTTTTCGCCAAATACCTGGTATTAATTCGATATTATCATCGTCCTCAGCATGTACAGGGCGACGTGTAGAATTGTCTTAAAGAATTGCTACGTCTGAGGTTATTGTAGCTGCAGTTACCATTTTTCTACATTTTCAGGAGAGAGTAGTAATGGGTTTTTTTAATACTCTGAATCGAGTTGACAGAATTATCAATACATTTTCTGATACTCTTCTATCCCTAGAAAGCCGATAGTAAAATATTATTCTCATTGATCCTTTTTCTTTGTGTCCGGAATAAGGTTTCAACAGATTATGAGATAATGGAAAAGCGTAATCGCCCAAAAATATGAGTACATAAGGCACACTGACTGATTCCGTTCGACCAGGAAGAGGACCATCAGGTGATAAATTAAACTGACACTTCATCAGCATCTTCTTGAAATGAGTATTTGCAAATACACCTCCATCATCCATATCCATACACTAATCAACATAATGCACAGGAATTTTCACCAGTATATGCACACTATAGACCAGCCCTCCTTCCCCTCCTCCCCCCCCCCCCACCGTCTTCATTGTCATGTAAACGTTCTCCTACTTCATTCCCTCCTTCAATTGACATTTGTACAAGTGAAGAAATGCCACAAAACGCTCAACATGCATCTGCCAGTCCACATAATATTAATTATGAAGATATGGCAAATGACTTTTTGTACTATTATAGTGAAGTATATTTCAGCATTTTTAAAAATTTCACGTACCGTTGGTATCTTTTAGATAGAAAATACAATTAAAAATACAAAATAATTCATGAATTTGAATCAGTTATTACCACACGACAAAAAAAAAAAAAAAAAAAAAAAAAAAAAAAAAAAAAAAAGACCGCAGAATGTTGTGATGGTCGAAACGTCGGCTACAAGAAATATGACATGGCGTCACCCGGACAGCCAAGAATTGACAGACTCTGGCCACGGAAGCTTACGATTACATTTGAATTTTCTGTATTTGATCACGGAGAACTGAAATAATAGCATCACAATCTTCTGGCACAATTTTGGAAGTTGGTTGTTTCGAAATTCGAAATAAGTACATCAAAGATGTAGGTATATGAATCTCCAGTAGCTAGAATCTAAAAAGGCAGCAGCAAACGTTCCATTGGAGATATTGCGGCCCTGTAGTTTGTATTTTGTTTTCCAATAAACAGTGCCCAGTAGTTCTGGAAACAGTCAACGACAAGGAACTTTTTTTTTTTTTTTTTTTTAGCTTTCAGTGTATAAGTCGTCATCAAGTATATATATTGTATTTTCCAATGTATGGACGCCACAGGACGGACAGGACATTCACACAGACACACAACACTTAAACATCCATGCCAGCGGCCGGATTCGAACCGGCGGTCTTCGGTACCGAGGCCGGCGACAAGGAACTTTTGTTTCTGTTGACATAAACATTGAGAAATATTGAGAAACATTGGATAACAAGAGGTAACAAATTGCGGGAACAAGCAACATCAACAACATTCCTCTGTGTTCCTTTTGGTCGTCGTCATAGAACCTTTACTGCCTTTTCTTAACTGGCGGAGTATGTTGTCCGTCGACATTGCCTCCAGAAGTATTTGGGCGATGCAAAGCTTTTCTGTTGGTGTGGCTTCTCGGTGGTGTTTGTTTTAGTTAGATGATTAGAGTTAATGGTCTCTTATGACGGTCAATGGTGATGTCATAGCAACCGATATTACTTACTTCCCTGTTATTTCTTCTATTTGAACTTGTGCGGAATACTTCAGCCAGTTGTTGAAATCTGTCATGATGATATGAAACTCCAGTAGCTTCATGGAGTGAGTAGGTGGAAAATCTGGCTGGAAGGTGCAGGGCTCTTTTCAGTGCCCTGTTTTGTATTGTTTGTAATCTGAGTGTATAGCTTTCAGCAGCGCATGCCCACACTGGACAGGCGTACTCAATAATAGGTCGTGTAGATCTTAATGCCAGTGGTTGTGGATAAATTGTTGTCTGTGTTAAGAAGCGAGTAGAGGCTGTTTAGCCTTGCGCTTGCTTTCCTGTGGACGTCATTAATATGAGCTTTCCAGGTTAGTCTCCTGTTTAGTAGCATTCCAAGGTAACGGGCAGTAGCTGACCAGGGTGTGTCACTACCGTGAAGGTGAAGAACGGGGTCCGGCGTTATGGTGTGGACGTAGCTTGATACGCACTAAGAAGTGTGATACGACTGTGAATTTCGTGAAACCTCCACACTTCTTAATATTGTGCAAGACTGTTGGAAGAAATAGTTTTAAAGATTTCCGTCTTGAGTGCAGATTGCAACATAGCATTTTTAATATTCTTAATCATCTCCTGGCATCGCGGAACACGTTTGCTCTTCCGTAAGTCTTCGGTGCCGAAAGGAAATACACTTTTCTAATTTGGAGTTATTGGTTCAAACTGTCGTTATTTTACAATGAGGGATTATATAGATCGTCATCCTCAGTTTAAGCATTATGTGTGTTATTTGAGCAAGCAAGAGTACCGCAGTGTTACACAGCTCAGTTTATTTAAGTAAGTCTCTTTAATTTACCTCCCTCTTTTGCTCGAATGTCATAGTATTAGTGTGGCTGTTGTGGAAGTTTGCTAGCGTAGTCTTGCTACCGATAATATACCATCCATTTGCAGTGTTTAGCGTATTAGGTTAATTGTATAGCACCCTAATAAAATAATTTTTCCTGTAATTCTAATTCCTTTTAACACTTTATCTCCAAGTCTCGAAAGGCTGCATTTAAGACATATTATGTGACAGAGCAAATTTTATACCTCCCTCCGTTGGCGTCTGGCATCTGGATTCCCTGATAATTACGTATCGGATTGGCCTGAATTCTGATATCCTCCTGCCTTGGGCATATTTAGGATTTGGCACCTAGATGGTGCCATTACCGGAAGTTTGCGTTATTATTTGTCGTGTGCGATGGGTTACATGCGCTTCTCTCGTGGTGATTAGTAACTTCTCGGAACGGTGTTGGACTGAACCAACAGGTCAGTTAACCCACCTGTTCTATTAATATCGGCGAGCTATGCAGCAATTTTTCGTGATTATTGTACTTGTGAGTATATCGGTATCTTCACTTCAAATGCTTTCTCCTCCTATGGACTTGGATTGTTTTAGAGATCTTGTGGATGGTACCAGCCTCCACCACGTAGACAAATGGGCTGCACCTACAGGTTGCTGGATTTTTGTTGATGCTATTGCCGGACGGTTCGCTGCTATCAAGTCGGTGCTACGACAGGCGTAGAGATCGCTCAGTGAGCAATTAATTACTATTAAGTTCCCCGCAGATTTACACTATTTAAACGTGTTTATCCATATATATTTTTTATTGGTCCTCTGGGCCGGATATGGGACGGCGTGTTTGAGTAACATAATTTTTGTATATAAAGCAGTTACCCTACATTTCAATCATTTGTTACAAAATGGCGTAACCTCCTAGAGGGTTAATAGACTGTACATATAAAACATCTTTGAATGTCTCTTCGCTTAATTCCCTGACGAATGAAAATTTATGATTGACTCTGAACCTATAGATGAGTTTTAAATTAAATTTGACCGTATGATCAGATTAATGATTTAAATTTAGCTATAGAGGTTGTGTATAAAACTGTCAGTTCCCCGTTAGCTGCCTTGAAGAATTTGTATTGCACGTATTAATCTCTTCTGGAACAAATTTAGTGCCTTCACCGTGAGCTCGTCATCACGGCTGAGTGAAATGAGTACATTAAGTTGTCCCCCACAGCTATACCTAATTTTGACGGTAGTATGGAAAAGTGGTTCTATTTTATGAATCTTTCTAATCTAATATTTATAATAATGACCAGTTGACTTACTCACAGCGTGTGCAGTATCTAGTAGGTAAGCTAACAGACAATGCATTGAAGGTAATGTCGCGTACATATGGGAATGTCTGGTTCATAAGTATCAAGTCATAAGTCAAGATCCTATTACATACTCATTACTTGAATAACATTTTGGATGTAGAGGTTTTTAGCAACAGTCGAAACAGCTTTGATACATTTGTTGAGTAATATTCTGCCACTTTTTCCGCTTTTAAGCAATTAGGCATCGATGATCTTACCAACTTCATTTTATTTCGATGTACACGACGTACGTTCGACGCTCAACTATGCAAGCTTCCGAATTGTCAGCACGCGGTAAGGAAATACATACTAACAACGAATTGGCTTTATGTGTTAAATTTCAGGTCAAAATTTCTAAACGCGCAAACACTATGGATAGCGCATGTTCTGGACTACATTCTCGCGCGTCAGGTCGCGTAAACAAGTGGCTGGCTGACTGAGCACGCGACGCGCTCCCTTACTTCCAAGGCGTTTCTTTTGAATGAAGGAAAAGCAACTAAGCCTACTTCTCTGTCTTGTGTTTATTGCGTTCTAAACATTTCCATATAATTGTTCTCAGTTCTTGTCTTTGATTTCGCCGCAGACCAGATACGGGTTTATAAAATCGAAAAGTGGGTGTATTATCTGTATGGAAACTTTCCACACTGTTTCTAACTGCGGATCATCGTTTATTTGCAAGATGTGTAAAAAAAAAAAAAAAACTACACACCAAACTGTTACATTTACAGGGGGAAAATACGGGGACTCATTCCACTCGTCTGAATATTAGTGTGAATTGCGCGTTGCAAGGCAACAGAGTAGTTTCTACCAGTAAGGTGACGAATCGTCCTCCTGTAGGATGGACAGTCCTTCTTTTTTGTGTTCTGTCCTTTCTCAAAAAGTGTTCTCCCTGCCTGTCGTCCTTTTCGATATTTAAAAACTGATGTGTTAATCTCTGTATTCAGAGATTGCCGCGCCGAACTGTTACGTGTCCATATGACGGTACAGTTCGCAAAGATGCGATTATGAAACTCATGCGCAGGGCATAGGAGAACTTCACGTGTCTCACATTATTTCTTTCTCAGTGAATAGGTATTATATTCAGGTAAGTACATTTCACGCTTTATTAATTCATTCATCCAAATATATACAACTCCGTTTACAATACAAGTGTAAAATAATTTAAATATTGATTTAATAAAGTTTTATCACTTTTTTCATTGAAGTTTTAGTTTTAATTATTAATTTTCTGTATTCATAATGTGATTGCATCGTTCGTTGAGATATATACTTTATTTCTAATTTAATTGAGAAGTGGAAAAAAATCAAGAAAGAGGAAATGTCATTTCAACGATTATTTGAAGAAGGAATTTCCAGTCCTCATATCAAAGAGGGTCACCATAGTATTCTACATTATTTTGGACAAGTTAGAAAACAAGATTGAATTTTGATATTCTAGCTGCAGTACTTATCGTTAAATTCAATATGAAGGATATTTCTTGCTGCAAAATTTCCGATATATTATTACATAATGAATAATGACTGAAAATATTAATTCAATTGAAAAATACTTGTTTAGTTAAATAATTAAAAGGGATGTAAGCATAATTAGTCCGTTTTAGTTTGAATTAATAAAATGTTTCATTTATTTATGTTGTACAATTTTCTTAAATTTTTTGTCGTTCTTTTCAATCGTAAAAAAGTTGGTCATATTATTACTAGACACGTGTGGTTCGCGAAAAAAGGGCGGACCACACTATACGGCACCGCACCCTCACCGCACCGTACCGTCAGTTTTCCTACTGTTGTCGCTCACTCGATCGAAGTGAGTTCCAACGACACCGCGTGTCGGCCGACACTCGGCCGTGTGTTGGCCGTTATTAGATTGGTTTATTTTTTGACGGTGTGGGCCGGTGTCGAGCTGTCGAGCAGATCCCAAAGATTCTGTAAAACAATAATACAGAATCTTTGGGGTCTGCATTTAAATAAAAATGTACAATAATCTTATTCATTTTTGTTAAGAAAAATATTGAGAGAATCTAAAGAAAACGCAACCAAAACTAACACGTTAATTGTGAAGTGAGTGACGCTTGACATTTAATCCTGACTATGTGGAGATTGTTGCGTCCTGGTTGGCTATTTACTTCCGCGAGCAGTTCGGAAGATGGGAGCTCAAGTGAGACTGTCTAAGGTTGCTTTTAGAAGTCTCAGAAATAAGTTGAATTGGATTTTCAGACAAGGGAACTCGGTGTGGAAGGATACTGATAGAAATAAAAACTCATACAAGCTGAAGTGACAAAGACCAAGCTTGCAGCTCACGAAGACCGACTTTCAACGCTTTTAGACCTAACTCCCAGGGAGGTGCGTGACTACAAGGTACTACTCCTCCAACATTTCCAACTCAGGGAATTCCTTCAGAAGGAACTGAATCCTCCGCATCAACTTTAAATAAACTCGGTAAGAAAAGTATCTCCCGTAGGGATTAACCAGCTTAGTTTCCCTACAACTACCGTCCATGGGACTCCAGAGGAACTAAGTCCTAAACCAGCATCGAAGTCTGCTACTGAGCATCGAACTACTGACGGCGACTACTGTGCCCTGCACTAGTCTGTCTCTCCGTCCTACTCTCTGCTGCTGCCCTAATCTGACAGTCCTGCTCTGTTACTGCTCCGCCCTACTCTCTAGTAACTGCCATGCCCCGCACTGGTCAGCTCCGACCCCACACTCTGGCGGTCGGTCCTACTCTCTTACTGCTCCGCCCTACTCTGGCTCTCGGTGGCCCGGCTACCTTCTTTTATACTTCTTAATGACGACATTATTTGTGTCCTCTTAACCTTCTAGAACATTCTGTGGCGTTGGTTGCTTGTTTACGTTCTTGCATCAGTCCTATCTGCCCTTCCGTGTTTCCCGTCACGTAGGCTTCCGGGTCGGGTCGTGTTAATGGAATCCTCCGCTCCTGTCAACACTCAGCCTTATCACTCTCGCTCCGACCTTCTGCTTTCCCCACTTTTAATGTTATCGCGTTGCCTCTTGTTGACTACATATTGCTCTCCTACAAATATCCCGTGTTTCTCCGGTTTCGTATCGCTACGGCGTTTTCCTACGCCTACACTCTTACGTTGACTTGCTCTTTCTTGCACCACTTAACATAACTAAGTGTTCCCGCGATTATTTCGCGACAAGATACACGAGAATCTTTCAATCCAGTGTAAGGATCATTTGTTAAAACTGCTTTGGAAAACTATTTTTGTGTGTAAGAGATCAAACAATTAGGATATATCAGGGGTCAGACAAAAAAGTATTTTAAAGTACTATTTTTTTTTTTTCGCTGCCTTTTGGCTTGTTGTGAAGTCCCGCTATTAAATAGCATAACTTCTTTTTAAGTTTGGTGGGTTATGTGATGCTGAATTTTGTTTTTTCGCTTAAGGGGAAAACCAGGCTTTGAACTTCAGTGAAGTTCTTATTTGGAACCCCTTCTGTTCTTAAAATAGTTGGTTACGTTGCCTCCATTATAATACTAGGTGGTACTCTGTATTTATGCCATCATTTAGGTGCGTAAGTTCCTACAATTTTGTACCAATCGTTTAAGTTTCTAATTGTTCCGATTCTCTTAATTAGTTGTTCTGTTTTGTTGACTATTGCACTTTTTATGGGCAAAATGGATGTGGCTTCATGTAGTTCTGTGATTCTGGTGCTGTAGGGAACGTTAAGTATGGCTCGTAGAAATTTGTTTTGCAGTCGTTGGATATGTAAAACATTGGTGTTAGATGCCATGCCCCATACTTCGCATCCATAAAGTAGAGTTGGAATGACAATGGATTTGAAAATTCTCAGTTTGGTTGCCTGCGTCATTTCGGTGCTTTTCATGATTGGGTACAGGTTTAAGAAGATTGCTAGTCCTTTTCTCTTTTGATCTAAGATGTGTTGTCGGAATGAAAGCTTATTGTCAAGTATTATCCCGAGATACTTATATGCAGCGTTCCAATTGATGGGTTTGTCCATGAAGGTAAGGTTTTGTTGTAGTATCGCCATATTTTTTGTAAAGTACATGGCTGCGCACTTCTCAGCATTTATTTTTATTTTATTGCGTCTACTCCTTGTGGCGATGTCGTCTAATGTCTTCTGTAGCCTTCTTATATTTAGGTCGTGCTTACTGCCGTTGGTGTACAGCATGGTGTCATCAGCATACTGACCGAGTTGAACATGTTCACCAGAAGGCATGTCGTTGACGTATATATTAAATAAAGTACGTGACAAAACAGCTCCTTGTATATTGCAGAGCGTTGTCCGTCTACGGAGACATAAAATCTGCTTCCTGTTAAGTAGTTACCAATCAGCTTTACCAGGCTATGCTGTAACGTTGTTTGAGTTCGCAGTTTGACGATTAGGTTCGGAATCCATACTTTATCGAACGCTTTTTTAACGTCAAGAAAGACAGCAGCCGTTGATTTGCTCATGTTGAATCCGTGCGTGATATTTTCTATGATCCGTAGCAGCAGACATGTTGTGGATGCTTTGGGTTGAAATCCATATTGTTCTGGTCAGATAATTTTGTCTCTTTCAAGGGTTTTGTTCATCCTCGTGAGTATGAGTTTTTCAAATATTTTCGATACGGAAGATAGGAGGCTGATGGGTCTGTAGCTACCTGGTAGTATTGGATTTTTCCCCTTTTTCGGAATTGCGAACACTTTGGCCAGTTTCAACCGTTCAGGAAAGTAACTGTGTAACAGGCATGCAATAAAAATCCTGGTCTTGAGTACAATTGCTTTTATGGGTAAGTTTTTGAGGTGTAGGTTGTCGATGTTGTCGGGCCCTGGGGATTTGTAGGCGTTCAGTATTTGTATTGCTTTCTTTACTTCTCGAGGTGTTATCAGATATGGGAATTCTTCTACTGGTGTTTCCATTATTTCTCTGGCGGCTTCTTCTATTATCGCAGTTTCTTCGATTTTTGGGTGGTTTGTTCCGTGGCTGGTAGTGAATAGAGGGTGGCAAAGTTTTCTGCAAATACTTCGGCTCTGGCCAGAGGTGAGAAGCATGGTCCATCTGGTCCAGTTATTGAATGTTTTGGTTGATTGGGTTGTCTAATAGCTTGGATTAATTTCCAGGCATCTCTATTCTTTAACGTAAGGGTTGCCATGCGATCCTCCCATTGTTCAGTCCTCCTCTCTTTTAGTTTATTAGTCAGCTGTCGTGAGAGCCGTTGGTATTCCCTCCGGTCTCTAGGATCCCTGTAGCGTTGCCACTGTTTTCTGTGATGATTCTTTAGTTGGCGGATGTCTTCGAGGATAGGTGGCAGTCCGTCGTAATTTGAGTTGTAGGTGTAAGTTTGTATTGACGCTTTCTTCGCGGATTGTGAGACTACTTCCTGGAGATGTTTCACTGCCATATCAATTCGTTCCGGGGACGCGACGTTATGGGCTGTTCTGATATGGTTGTGGACTAATCTTGTATAGTGAACCAAATTGATTTGTTGTTCCTGTTTAGGTTTTTCACCATCACCCAGCCAGTTTCCGTGCTTCATCACAACGGGATTATGGTCTGACGTCAAACCTTGAATTGTTTCGATGGTAAGGCGATGGCTGATTTTTTTTGTAGTTGCTATATTCAGGATGTCTGGTTGATATCTTGGATTGGCAGGAATATGCGTAGGTTGCGACGGCGCCAAGATAGATATGTTGCATAGGTCAGCTAGTTCAAGTAGTTGTTCTCCACGCCTGTTGTATCTTATAGAGTTCCAAGCTTGGTGTTTAGCATTTAGATCTCCTCCTATGAGGATTCTGGAGCCTATAGAAAGCAATGTGTCAAGATCTCGATCTATGAGCATTCTGTTTGGAGCAAGGTAAGCTGCGAAGACATTGACTTTGCCCCCTTTTGCAAATATAGATACTCCTGTTGCCTCTATTTCAATTAGTGGAAGGTTTTCGATTGGTTGATGCGTGATGTTATTTTTAATAAAGATGGCTGTTCCTCCACCTCGAGCACCCACTCTGTCATTTCTGTAGATGTGCATTCCAGGAATTATTATCCTGTCACTCTGTCGTAGATGCGTTTTCGGTAATCATAAAAATGGTTATGCTGTATCGCTTTTGGAAGTCGATTGACTCGTTTATTTTACTTTTTAGCCCGTTTGCGTTCCATATGACTATTTTTGTCTGATGTTCTACATTGCTGAGTAGATCCATTATTATTCCAGAAAGGGCAGAACGCATTCAGCAAATATAAGTAGTTTCTCCATGGTTCATCTTGCTGTTTTCATTTTTTGTGCCATCCGTTTGAACTTGTATATGAACTTGTGAAAGCAATCTGTTAGCCCTTCTTCGTTGTCCGGGTTGTTTCCTTCTCTGTTTGAGTTTTCATTGTGCATTTGATGCATGTTCCGTCCTGCAGCTGCATCAGCGTATGATTTCCGGTTAAAGCGTCGTTGCGAGTCCTGTGGTCCTAATGCTTCTTGGTGCCGGTATCTGTTAGCCACCGGTGGTTGCGCTTGCCACTGGTTGCTCGTACTAGCTGGAGGCTGTTGTCTGTTGTATTTTTCTTGTTCATTGTTTCTTTGACTTCTTGGTTTGGGAGGTAGTAGGGCATTTTGGTATATGCTGCACCCTCTCCATGATGCAGCATGATTGCCACCGCAATTTGCGCAGGTGGCCCTTTGGTTATCTGGAAGTGTGCACTGGTTTGTGGGGTGCAGGTTAGCGCATTTCACACAACGATAAGCCAATTGACAGTATCATGCAGTGTGTCCGATACGCGGACACCTTTGGCACTGTGGAGGTCCAAGTCTATTGCGATATCGTTCTACTTGTATCTTGGTATAAATTAATGATTTTTGGTCATAAATTTTTTCAGACGAAATTCCAGGTTTCAGCGATACGAGGAAAGTTGGCAAGGGGATTAGTTCCCTGCTGCTAGTATCTCTTTTCTTGAACTGATGCACTGAGATAACATTGTATCCTAGTACGATTATTTCTTCCTTGACTTCTTCTGACTTAACTGTAGATGGTAAACCTTTTATCACAACCTGTAGTAGTTTGTTTTGAGGCATCTGGTACGTGAAGTACTCTATTTTGTTTTCTTTGAAAAATTTCACAAGGATATGGTAATCATGTAGTTTTCCACGTGATATTTCAGCGTTTCTCATCGGTAGATGACTTTCAAGTTTCCTTGGAGATGCTTTTTAATTGTGACATTCATAGCACGAAAGTTTTCTGTGTGCATGATCACAACTGGTGGTAGAATGTTATCAGCAGACTTAGCTGTTCCTGTTGGTTGAGTAGGTACGTTATCCATTTGAACATCAGCCTGGCTTTCACATGGTTGCATACTCAGTGGCTCAAATCTGTTGCTTAGCAGCAACGTTTTTTTTTTAGGTTTTCAGTCTTTTCTAGTTTTCTTTTCTTGGTGCTGTCTCTTCTGTTACTTTTAACTGTCAGAACGGCGACTCCTCTTCTTCTCCATAGTCTAGCTGCCAACGGTTGTCATCCATTTCGCGGTCAGAGCAGGATTCATCCGCGTCCGTACCGCTGCGTGCTTTTCCACTCTGCATCATTTAAGTTACGCCGGGTCGTCGCCGTTGAGGTCAGTGAGGTTTACAAGTGGAACCCTTGTTGTCACCGTTAGGTATTCCCGGGTTCCAAAGTAATGCCAAGTCGTCAACAAGTCACTAAGCACTGGTCCTAAACAATAAACCAAACAATGTCCAATATAACCACGCTTGGTCGTCACCAAAATATCTTCCTTGTACAGCACAATAACACTCGATAACACTCCGATCACTTCCTTCTTCCGCTCCGCTCTCCGGTGTTCCTTAGTGGATCTCTTAAAGTACTTTATTACTTTCGTAAATTATAAACTACAATACTCTATAATAAAGTACGAGTGGTAGCCGCAGCTACGATTCCCAAATCACTTTTGAGGTAATTTTTTAACATTAATTCCCTGAAACAGTCAAGTGTATTACGTTAAAGGAGACTGAATACCTAGTAGGAACCCGTCCGTCACACGGCCGTGCTACGGACCTGTGTGTCGCGAGGGGGACGAACCGATACTCGGTCGAGTGTTGGTGCGGTGACGGCGCGTGCTCGGATCGGTCTAGTGTTGCCCACAGCACAGCACAGCACAGCGTCATCGGTCATAGCATAGCTATGTTGATTGTTGCCAGTTCCAGGAGTTGTCCTACTACTGGTGTCAGGTGGTCTTCTTTTGAACTGTTTTTTTTGTTAGTCCTATCCTGTGGGTCGGTCAATCTGGTTGGGCAAAACCCATCAGCCTTTCATAGCCAGGAACCTAACATTGATTAATCTGGTTGATTTACTTAGTACTACTAACTAATGGAGGAATATGCTTATTTACATGGGTACTTACTGATCTAGTGGAGGGGTTTATATACATCTGTGTATTTACACGGGAATTTACAATTTATAAAATTTTACTTATACTAAATGGAGGTTTTTTGTATATTTTTATTATTTTAAAAATGTTTTTTTTATTTTTTTACTTTTATTTTTGTTGTGAAAATTTAGAAATGGCCTAATTTATATCTATGGGAGGAGACTCTATTAACATGTACATTTTGGGCCCTAATTATTTTATTGTTTTGTGGAGGTTGGGGGGATAGATATTGAAGTGCCGCGTCAGCGTTAGTTTTGGACGTTTTAAGTCTCGTATATCCTCTGTTTCGTCACCTATTGCAGCAATTACATTATGCCTTGGAGATTGAACATATTTCGAAGCTTTTTATTTTTGCTTGATTGTTTCAGCTACAGTTGGGAAGCAGAGCGCCCTTCTGACTTCCAATAGTTCAAATATCTGGGCGCGTCCAGTATGATGCGCAGCGCTCTGTTTTCCAGTGCTTGCATTCTTTTAACGTGACAGTCGGCAACATGCTCCATATTTCCGACCCATAGAGGAAGGTGTGATGGATGATCGCACGGTAAAGGAGGAGTTTTGTCGCCGTGGATAGGCCGTCGTCTCTTAGCAAGGGGTACAGGCCGGCTAGCTTTGTTCTGGATTTGTTTCTCGCGTCGTCTATATGCTTACTCCACGTGAGCCTTTTGTCTAGCTGCAGTCCACCCAGTTTAATTCCAGATCATTGAAGTGCAGTTTTATATCTGGTATTTTAATGCGGTTTGAGAAAATTATGGGTTGGCATTTTGATTCATTTATTTTAATCCGCCACAGATTGCACCACTGTGTCAATTTTTCTAGGTGTCTCTGGACCTTCTTTATGGCGTATCTTAAATTTCTGTTACTGGCTTATATCGTAATGTCGTCAGCATATAAAGATAATTAACTCTCAGTTGTTTGCGGGATTTTGTTGACGTAGATGTTGAACAAAATAAGCCCAAGGACACTACCCTGAGGAACTCCAGCTTTAATGTCCTTGTAGGTGCTGTTTCCCTTGTCATAAATTACGTAGAATTTTCTGTCGGTTAGATAGGAATACAGTAGCTGTGTTAAGTTGTCTGGCATATTGTATTCTTGCATTTTGTAGAGCAGGCCTTCGTGCCAAACTCTATCAAAAGCTTTCTCAATGTCGATTAATATCGTAGCAGTACCACCACTTCCTGCCTGTTTTTCTTTGCAGATAAGCTCCACAAGCCTTGCATCTTGTTGTACAGTACTATGATCTTTTCTAAATCCAAACTGTTGAGCTATGAGAATGTTGTTTGTTTCTAGGAATCTGTTGAGGCGAGTTTGTATGACTCGCTCAAAGATTTTTCCAATTATTGGTAGTAATGAGATTGGCCTATAGTTTTCCGGTTGCTGTCTGCTCTTTCCAGCTTTGGGGATAGCCACAATTTTGGCTATTTTCCAAGCTCTCGGGTAGTAACTTAGAGTCAGACAAGCAATATATATCATAGTTAAAAATCTGATGGCTTGTGGAGGCAGATTTTTGACTTGGAGGGCGGAAATCTTGTCATACCCAGCAGCCTTCTTGGTTTTTAGACTGCATACGATAGACTCCACCTCTTCGTCATTTGTTTGTTGCACATAATTCTGCGGTACGATGTGGATCAAGCGGTTTACTACACTCAGAACATGTTCTTTGTGAGATTCGCTTACATCGTCAGCTATTTCATTCGGTTTGAAATGAGTTTCTAGCGTGTCCGCAAGGAGCTGAGCCTTCCCAACAGGGTCGTACACAAGCCCTTGCGGTCCACGTAGAGGCCGAATCGGTTGAGTTGTTTTGCTGACTGACTTCAGTGCCCATGTTGTTGTTTTGTACTGTTGCGAGTTTCATTTGCCATTCTTGATGTCTGTGTTCTTTCAGATTCTCTCTGATTTCATCTACTAGGTGGTTGACCATCCCTCTGTCAGTCGGGTCGCGCCAGCGTTGCCACCTCTTCCTGATCCTGTTTTTTAGTGTGATTAGGTTTCTGATGTGGTCTGGTAGAGTTGACTTTTCATATGTGATTTCAATTTTGGTTGTTGATTCCTTTGTATATTCATGTACTACCAGATTGAATTTAGTTACAGCTTCGTCAATTTTTTGTGTTGAGTAAAGAGCAGGTGGATCTTTGAGATGCAGCGAGACGTCTTCCTCGTAGTAGTCCCAATTAGTTTGGAAGCTATTGTACGTCTTTTGCTATTGATGTTCTTGCAGCTAGACTGACAGAAGAATTGGACTGTGATCGGAGCTAAGTTCGCATTGGATTGATATTTCCCGCCGCCAGCCTAGTCCTTTCATAACGAATACGTCCAAGACATCCGGTTGATGCCTTGCCGTAGTCGGGAAGTATGTAGGTGCGTCGGGCGCTAACACTTCAACATTTCTGTTGGCATGCAGCACCCTAAGCAGCCCCCTTCCATTCCGATTGGTAAGTCTACTATGCCAGATCTGGCTCTTGGCATTCAAGTAACCACCTAGTATTTCTGTTTCATTCCTATCTAACAGTGCCTGCACGTTATCTTGCTTCAGTTCCTTAATTGGCGGATTGTAGACTGCGACTAGATACAAAGGTTCCCCATTTACTACGAGTTCGACAGCCGTGTTCTCTAGGTCACCAGTTTGTGCGTCAGGAAGGTCTCTGTGGACCCGCCTGTTTTTGACCAGGATAGCGGTGCCCCCTCCCTGCGTCGGTCTGTCAGTGCGTGTCACGGTTTAGTTTGTTAAACTAAAGTCATTTCCAGGGTTAAGATGCGTTTCCCCTATGAGTGCAATGTCGATGTCATTTTGTTCAAGGTAATTTAGTAGCTCAAGTTTTTTGTTGGAGATACCGTTGGCATTCCAAGCTAATATATTTACTGTTGTCTTATTTCGTCTCGTCATCGCTGAAGAATTCACTGGCGGCTTGTGCGAGGATAAGTCCCTTTTCTAACATACCATCGGCATTTCGTAATTTGGTAACCACAGTTCTCACTGTGTTTAACATCTTACGAAGGTCGAATTCCTTCAGAAAAGTTACCAACTCCGCAAAGTCGGAAGCAAATCCCCCAGTTTTGGCTTGGTTTTCCGTCTTATTTTTGTCTTGGCTTTGGTCTGTTTTGTCCTGTTTGTCGGTCTGTTCAGTCTTATTTTTCGTCTGCCTTTTTACCCCAGGTGGTAGGAAGGGAAACTGCTGCTGGTCAGAGACATTTGGTGCCCCGTCGGAGTCAGTTTTCTCCTTTTCCTTCTCCTTTTTCTGACTTTGGAGTCTGGCATTTCGGGCTTGCACAATTTTCTTGTACAGAGGGCATCCGCGATAGCTCGCTGGATGCTGCCCCTGACAATTTGAACACTTTGGTGGTTCATCTTTTGTTTTTGTACATGTACTAGTAAGGTGTTCCCCAGAGCACTTTACACATCGAGGATTTATTCTGCAGTAAGTCTGACCGTGCCCGAATTTCTGACAACGGTGACATTGAGAGGGACCTTCAGGAGTTTTATAGATTTCAACATTGACTTTCAGGTACAAGAACAACTGCAAGTTATATATCTTTTTCCCCTCTTCTGTGTTGTCTAGTGTGACCATATATGGGGGCATGGGAACCCTCTCATTCGTTTCTTTATCAAATTTAGTCAATTGCGAGGCGCTTATAGCTGGGTATCTCAGCCTGACTAGTTCATCCCTCATCTCAGTTATATCCATAACAATTGGGAGTTGTCTCAGCACCACTTTAAGTGGTTTCTTTCGGCTATCGAACTCATAGGTAAGATATTGCATATTGTTTTTCCTAAAATGTGCTTTCAGGGCTGAGAAGTCTTCTTCGTTATGTATTTAATGGTTGAGGCTTTGTATGCAATTTTCATGTTACCAGTGAGCTTTTTCTTTAGCTCTTCAACGGTCTGTAAGTACCCTGCCGTGTGGTAAACAATTATCGGGGGAACCTTCGGCTCGCGAGGTTGTTGAGGCCTTTGACTGTCAGTTTCGGTATCAGGTGCAGCAGTGTCAAGGTTCTGTAGAGCATCGAATCGATTCTACGTGGGAATGTTCGGCACAAACGCCACCTCTTCGGCCTCCATGTCGAGCACGCCCACCTCTTCAGAGCGCTGGCGCTTACGGGCTGGGAGTTGTTGGGCGGACATAGTTGTGGTAGCCCTTTCGGGCTCCGTGACAGACTGGGGATTTGAAATTCCGGAGTTGATGGTAATACTATCCTATTTCTATCCTGTCTTTCTAGTCATGGTGTGTTGCACTGGCCCTTCAGTTATCGCGCAAGGTTTACAGGACAGTGCAACCCTACACCTGGCGCTCGGGGGTTCCACCCAAGTGGTGGGCCGTGGAGCGTTAAATCCCTGCCTTCCTCGGTAAGCCCTAACACTGTGACTATTTCACAGTATCTAACCTACCAAAAGGCTGATGGGCTCACTTGCCCAGACGACCAACAGACTTTGCTTTTTTTGTTGATCCAACCGGAGTTGGTATCGTCGCTTTGCTGATCAGATCCCTCTTGCATGGGAACCGACAGCGTGATGTGGTTACCGCCACAGCGCGGCAGCAACTGAAGTAGCGGTATGGCTTACGCCAGTTTGTTGTTGCAGTTCCAGGGAAAACCCTATGACTGCTGTCTGTTTTGCTTTTTTTGTAATGGCTTTTTGTCTAAGTCATCAGTTGTTAGGATTGTCTGTTGATATCCTTGATCTCGACGTGGCATTAGGGCGGTGATCAGCTGCGTGAGCAGCGTAACCACCACCGTTAGCTGGTCGCTGGGTCCGGTACGGCAATGGCAGTGGTCGGCAGGTCGACCTTCTTGGCGGCCCGGCGTCTGCCTACTGGTCCCAGGAACTGTATTAGGCTGGTGTTGGCGGCGCGCAGCGGGCCTCGTATAGGGCTCACGCGCAGGCTTGTCCGCCGGTCTATGCTGGTGGGGAGGCTGTCTTAAGCTGGCTTCTTGGCGGTGGTTTGTTACCGCTGCTGGTTTCGAGCGGCGTCCTGCCCGAAGAGCCTGCTTGATCTCACAGCCAGAGAAGCAGGCCGCGTGCCCTCGGCCGCAGTTGCAGCAGATTGCTTCTTCTCTGGCCGTGGAGCAGTCGGCTAATTTGTGGTCCGCCCCACACCGGACACACCTTCGCAGTTGGGTGCTGTCGCTCGCCTGGTGTCCATGGTTTTGACAGTTAAAACACTGCCGGAGTTCGGGCGGAGAAGGCCTCTTCTTGGCAGCCCTCCTAGCCCTCTCTCTCGGCAATGCTGAAACGGCCACAGGCGACGGCTGGCTCGGCGGGATGGGCGGCACCATGTCGCAGCCGATGCCCTGGTCACTCAACAGGCTGGTGGCCCTCTCCAGGTCGGCGGGGCATGAGTCTAGGATCTGCAGGCCTCTTTCGACAGGCCAGCAGAACAGAGGCAGCTCTGTAGCCAGCAGAAACTGTACATACAGGCCGCCCCAGTTTCCCTCATAAGCCGCCACCACGAGTTGGACAGGACCCTGCTTCGTGGTTGGTGCTGGCTCTTCCTCTTCTGGCGAGGGCGACGCTGGAGCTGCTTGGTTTGCCGCTGCGTCGTTCCTCGGAGGGCTGGTTTGCGCTGGAGGCTCTGGGATTTTGAAGCCTGGTGCCTCTGTCCCTGGAGTCTGCAGCGTTGTGGATGTAGAGGCAATAGTTTTGCCTCCCGCCACCTGCCAGTCCTCTGTTGCCGCTGATTGTTGCTTCCTGCGCAGCCTCTTTCTTCTTCCATTTAGTTTTCGGAAGAGTTTCTTCGCGCAGAAACTCTCCGCGAGAACCAATCGAATGGATGATAGGGCATCCGAGCGCTTGTGCCCTTTTGCTGCAGCATCGTCGTGTATGAGCTTGACGTCTGGGTCGTCCACTCCCTGGAAGGCCAGGGCAGTATTACAGTCCATGTAGTTGTCTGGAATGGTCCAGCCGTATTTCATGCAGGCACTGATGACCCACAGAGTGAAGGAAGAATCATGATGTTTCTGCAGGAAGGTCCTGAACTGCACCTTGTCGGGGTTAGGCACAAAGCGCTTCAGGTCGAAGTGGCATAGTTGTCCATCTCGCTTGCGATTTCCCTCAATGAAGATATCGTCACCCTCTGCTGTATCGACTGCCGACAAGTCGGCATCTGTAACAGCCGCTGACATGACGGTCGTCCGGGTTGCGGGCCTGATATAAGCGCGACCTGGAGCGCAGCCGGTGAGTCTCGCAGTGACTGAAGTAGCGCTCTGCGCGCAGCCCTCTTATATTCGGGCGGCCTGAGAGCACTCTGGCGGCGGCGCTGGAACTGATGGCAGAGCGGTGTGGTCTCCGGCGATGCTACTGGTCCGACTGCTGGCTGGCGTCTCGTCAGCTTCAACCAGTTCTGTTCAACAGTTCCTAAAGAGCGAGTAAGCTGTCGCTCACTATAAGTGGACATTAGTTCTTCTTGGAGCCAAAGAACCATTTGTTTGGCCACAGTGTCGAACGGCAAGTGGGCTCGTTTGAACTAACTTCAATCAAATGAGTGCAAACAATAAGTCAGTTTCGGCTTTTTCACTCTACGCCACGCACCGCCAGACTACTGTCCCCGTTCACCCATGTTCGCTCTATGTTCTACACCATCACACAGGTCATCACTTAGCCACCACGCTCTAAAGATCGAAAAAGAGCTAGTTTGTTTGTTCGTTCATCGCTCTTTTCTTTCTGGCGACGGGTGAGTCGTTCTCCATTCCAGCGCTCAGCGGAGCAATGCCAGTGGTGTGCTAGCTGGTTGGAATCTGACTGACGTACCGCTCCGCCTCTCTTTCTCTCTCTTTATTGTGCTGTATGTTTAGTTACATTGCAAATCTAAATTACAACTCAGTTAAATGTAAATGACAACACTACACGTTTAAACATAATCGTGACGCAATATATATATATGGATATACTTTATATATTCTTTCATTGGTTTGCGTTAAAGATGTGTCGATTGCGAATGAACGGGTCTTCCAAACCTGGGCAAATTTCCACAGAAAAAGGAGGTAGGCTCCTGAGCGTAAAGAAGCCTTCAAAATATTATTTGTGAACAGTAGCTTGCATTCGATTTAAGCCGTAAAGATTTGTAAAAGTGATTATACTTTGTATTTGTTTCTATAAATAAATGAATAAATCTATAATTAACCATTCTTTATTTTCATCAAACTACCAAATCAAAAATTTTCAGAAAACCAAATAATATTTGAAACGGTCATTTCTACGCAAAAATAATCTGTTAGTGTTTAAGGGATGGGAGAGGGCGGGGAATATTTAAGTATCAACGGAAAAACAACGAACTCAAGAACAAGAAAAAGGTGATTTGAATTTGTATATTCGTATACTCTCGACTGCTTAACGCTGTTTATTGTGCTCGCGTAAGAGGGCACTGCCTCGCATTTTAGCTCGCTTCTTCATCTTTGGTGATGCCTCCTGCCCTCACTTCGCGAGGTTTTAGGGTATTACCGCTCCACGGCCCACTCCCGAGGGAGTGGAACCCCAGAGCGTAAGCGTACCGTTGTCTCTGCCACGGATACCCTTCGGTGACAATGCAGGGTCAGAGCAACACTCCTTTCCTAGGCGTCGAGAGTGACTCACGAAGAAGGATGTTGGCGCCTGACATCTGCCAAGAATCTCCGCGCCGATTAACATCTTCATGGCTGTGCTTCCAGTGGATAACGTTGTTGTGGATAAATAAGGAATTTTAGGCTACAGTTCTATAAAAAGGTAATACTGGTAGCTGAAAGTGATTACATGTAGCAGGGTTGGAATCAGGGCGCATTACAACACAGAATCAAACAGTTAGGGGCTATGGAATATAGGTAGAAGGAGTAGGAACGTCCTCGAAGTGGAACAGATCGTCAGAATAATTAGGAGTTAGCAAGACGTCACTTGGAGAGAGCTGGTAGGATAGAAATGATGCTGTTTGTCCAGGGGAAATCCCTCCTACGAATTTTAAGGATGGGAGAACGAGACAAAACTGGACTGCAGGGGCTGAGGAGCGGTCATCTGGTCAGCTTGATCATCGTTGGTCATCGTTGTCTGTCTGCACGATCGTCATCGAACTAGTCGTCATCGGCGAAGACAGCTGAAGACGACATGCGACGTAGCAAGGAGACTTCACAGCCAGAAAACAGGTGTACGGGACGTTTCTGCAGTATACGTACAGGTCCCGTTAGTGGTTAGGATGGCGAGTGGTGAGAGTGGACTTACTTGCACAGGCCGCTCTCTTGAATGATCAGGTTTGACAGACGTACTGTGATATACTGTGCGTTTATTCGTAGAAGCTACAAGTAAGTTACGCCCGGAAGGTACGGTCCACACCGCGACAGGAACTACTGCTGTTTCTGACTATCGGAAGTATTGGCAAGATAGCGGCGTAGCGCGGGGTCTGTGGCCGTGCCCGAGGCGTATGTGTCAGTCTCGAATCCCAAGTTCAAGTGACTAGCAACTAGCGATTAGCTATTTAGAAACCTCGCTGCCCTCATTGTCCTGTAGGCGTTGCTTGCGTGCGTCGCCCCGCACGGTCAGCGAACTTCAATCAGCAATTTTAGCAACCTGGTTTCCCAAGCCTAGCCGTAATGCAAGCCCACATCAGCCAACGTCTTATGCCATATTTCAGTTGAACTAATAATTTATTTATTATTCATTTACGTCCCTGACACACTCCCACCGACCAAAACAGCGTTACTCCGCTAACGCGTCACTCCATATCTCATTTTTACATTAAGCTTGTGGACCGCAGTTGTGGACTGTACCTCCCAATTTACAAAGATATACACAACAAGGAAAAATAATAAGACCTCCTGTTCTGCTAGATCCAGGTGTCCAATCCTGAAGACGTAAACAATTGTTAAAGCTTGTTCCCATATGACATACATACAATAACAATAGTAATTAAAGCTACATGACTAAGCATAGCCTTCTACATGTGTGACTCTGTGCTTGCACAAGCGTCAGCGTTACGCGACGACCCAGAAACGTCAACAAGAATCTCTGCCGCCGTTGGTATGGCCGCTTCAGCATTAAACCTTGCTACTTGGCCGGAATAACGGCGGTACAAGTACAATATCAGGACAGTAATAATAGATACTCTTACAATGCTGCTTGAACTTATAGTACTTAGAATAAACTTATGTCTCCCTTGTATTTGAAGGGATGATAGCGTGGATATCTATAGAAAGAGCTAGGAGAGGCCTTGATGTATATAATTCATATAATAAAGTATAAATATGTAATTACCTCTACTGCGAGTTTTATTTAGAGTGCTTCTGCTCAAATGACAGAGTAGTTACCCACAGTTTATATGTCCTTCTCGGGAGGTGCCAGGCGAATAAAAGAAAAAAATTTCGCTCGTCCACCACAACGTTGGGACCACGGAATCTTTCCTTGAATCTACTGGCCAAGATGTACTGGAAACCATTGTGTCACCTGAAGCGCGACCAGATAAAGACCAAGTCATGGACACTTACGCTACCCCTTCTTCGATGAAGAGAAGCACAGCTTCCTCTGCCGAGAAAGAAGAGCAACTGAAAAAGCGTGCAATCACTGTCGCAATGAAAGCTGGGACATCAAAGTACGCCAATAATGCTACTTGCGTTTATATATCTTCATGAGACAATTGCTTTTAACTTACCTAGAAGTGGTTTAAATAGGTGCCCAAAAAGAGAAGGAAGAAAGAAAGAACAAAAACAGCTAGAAAAACAAAAAGCTGATAGCAACCAGTTCAACATAGAAAATGAGCAGTTCCCTCCACTACCTACAAATAACAACACCGAGCAAGCTCCCTCGTCAGAAAATACCTGTGAAAATTAAAAAATAAACCAATATACAGGCACTCCTGTCCCGCCTGAAGGAAATGAAATTTCAAACACTTCCTTGCCGATTCCAAAAAACACTTCTAACCCTCCTGCAAGAAGTGAACAAGAAAACACTTCCGCTGGCAGACTTCAAGGAACTACTTGATCTCTTTAAATACTTTGGAATCAAAAAATTCTTCACTACAATAAAAGATAGGCTCCAGGATATTACAAAAGTGCCAGACACCGAGACAAAACTCGAAGTTATGTATAACGCCATTGTAGAATTCTTCAATGGTGAAAAATAAATCCGAAAAGTTCATAGTGATGAAATGAAACGCCGATGGCATTTACAATCAAAAAGCAACCCTAGAGAACTTTCTCGACGATCCCAAAATCGATATAGCTTTGCAAATAGAAACTCAGTTGACACCAAATAACAGATTCCAAGTGAAAAACTGTATGCTGTACAGGAACGACATGCAGAATAGGCCAGGGGGTGGGACGGCAAATCTACTAAGAAAATTCCTTGCACACAGACCAATTGATTTACCTGCGCTCGTGCGTGTGGAAGCCATGGCTGTTGAGGTCGGAATAAACGGGCAGGCAATTAGATTAACAGCAGTGTACCATCCGCCAGGTCGTAAAATACCGGAGCCCGACCTGGCAGCACTGACCACAGCCCACAGAACAATTATCGGGGGTCATCTAAACGCCAAATCTCTGACTTGGGGCTGCCGCGTTGCCAATCCAAGTGACAGCGCCCTCCACAAATTCGTCTCACAGAACCCCCAGGTGACTGTCATGGCGCCTGACGAACCCTCGCACTATCACAGGGACTCCAGACTCAGACCTGATATCTTGGATATTTTCGTGTAAAGAAATATCACCTCGTCTGTTGCATCCACTGTATTTAATGACTTCGACTCTGACCATAATCATGTTGTATTATATATTCATGCAGCCGCGTGCCGAACAGAGAGTAAGAATTTCTCTCTAATCACAAACTGGCAAAAGTACCAAGAATTAGTAAATCACCACATTATAGGGCAGCCCCAAATGGAAACTAAGAGAGAAGTCGTGAGACATAGAGACCATTTTGTAAGCATCATTAAAAGCCACGGCTAAAATAACACATGACCCAGACAGAAAAGACCTCCCACCCCATATTTCACAGTTAATAGATTTTTAAAAAAACCTCCATATGAAACGCTGGCAACAATATAGAGACCCAGCAGACAGAAGAACTACAAACAGACTTGCATACAAAATCAAATGGCACCTGCAACAACAACGCGCAGTATGCTGGAAGACATAGTAGAGCGGAGCGTAATCCCTACCTGTTCTGGAAAATAGCAAAAGCTAGAAAAGAACCGTCCCTGTCAAAAAAGCCACTACAAGAACAAATTGATTTTGCATAAAGAGCACGGGACAAAGAAGAACTAATGGCAAACTCATTAGAACGACAGTTTCAGACACATGTCATTGATGACGAGAACAGCAAAATCCATGAAGAAACATTAGCTAGTGAAGTACCCCACATTTTTCGGGACAATTGAATTACCTCTTTCTGTCCTATGGACGCGACTGTAGTGTGTTCGATCATCGGGAGACTTGGTAACACAAAATCCCCGGGCCAAGATAGTGTAAAAGCCACAAACTTAAAAAACCTACCACAACCTGCAATAATTTACCTTACTGCAAAATATAACAGATGCCGCAGATTATCCTTCTTCCTATCCCCCTGGAAAGCAAGGCAAACTCTTTATCAGACCTTTTTGAAAAGCAGTTCCCGCTAGCGGAAATAGAAGACGAAGACCACATTACTGAAAACTTCCGAGTTTCAAGGAGGCAAATGATCATGGGAATACGCTAACTGAATTTACAGAAGAGGAGGTGCTGCAGGTAATTAAACGGTTACACAGAAATAAAGCTCTTGGAGATGATAAGATGTGGAACCTGTTGCGTAGCAACCTCCCGCAAATAGCCATCACACACCTCACTACCATCTTCAATGATATCATAAGAACCCAACGATATCCACGTTGAAATAAGGAAGATCCAACATTATTGACTACTAGCACGTACCCGCGACTTCGTACGCGTGGATTAAGAATTTTTAAGCCACAATTAAATATAGAAAGTTGTTGGTAACGAAGGATGGGTCCCAAACAATAACGAGTCTGAATTATATGACAGGAAAGCTATCACTATATAATTGTACCGTCGCGTCGCCTCTTGAAGAGAATCAATTTCCAACATATTTCTGTCACCATTCGATAAGGTCTCAAAATTTCGTGACTACAACTGTTAATCATACTGGAAAAAAATATCCTGCGCCCTTCATACAGATTTTCTCATCAAATTCCATCAATATCGGTATAGGCATTTAATTGACAAAACGTAATATAAGACAGAGACTTACTTCCGCATTTATAGTATTCCTACAGCAGATTACACACACACTGACTACGAATCACCCCTGATGGATCAATATAACGTAAGAAAGTGTACATCTACTGTATTGCAAGACTACCTACGAATTACTTGAGATTGCACCCCTACCTTTGTGATACCTACAGTTTAAAATTCAATCTCAATACCTTTTTATAACAAATTTGGGTTTCATTGTTCCCTTTTCCTGATTTATATTTATTAGTGGTACTTTCCATCAGTTGGTACAGTTTGGTTCCCCTTGTGCCTTTGATTCAAAGAGTCTTTCTTTGGGTCTTGGCGGGGTTTATAAACAGTTTTATTTGGTTAAATTGTGATCATTGGAAAGATTCTGTCATTATTATATCGAGCATCCGTGCGAAGTCTTTTTTATACATTTGAGTTTCGATTATTTCGTAGTATATGGTATTCATATATGCTATATATTCGTCGTAAGTACTCTTTTCCGTTTGTAGCAAGTAAGTTAGGGTATTGCTTAGTATATGTATTTCGTAAAGTCTTCTGTTGGTTGAGATGTTTTCATTTACGACGCCATACCACAAGGATTGTGTTTTAGTGTTTACAGTTTTATTTGTTATATTTTACCAGATGTTGCTCCAGTTGTATTGTGGATTTTTAATTTCGATTTTATTTCTGAGGTTAGATGTGTTGCTTATTTTGTAGATTTCTTTTGTTGTCTTGTTGTACAAAGTGCATCCTTTGGTATTTGCATAAGTTGTTTCGAGGTGATATTTTCTCATGTGTGGTAAGGTAAACTTTATCGAGGCCATGTTGAAAGGTACTTCCTCAGTGACTGGTTTTGTTTCTTTATCAGGCTATTAGTTGGGCCGTTTGGGTCATTTACTGCTGTCGTTATGGTTCTTTTGAGGAATAATGCGCAGCATCTTTCCCGTACGCTTATCATTCCTATGCCTCCTTTACCTAAGGGTAGAGTCATTGTTTTGAAAGCTGTTTTAAAGATCATACCCCTGCTTGCAAACCACCCGAGCAGATTCTGTATCCGATCTGCAATTGTGTCGGGTATCGGCAGTACTTGAGCGATGTATACCATTTTACACAATAAGGATACTTGTGCGATTTTAGCCTTCTGTATTGCATCCAGATCTCTATCACAGTGCATGTTTATAACAGCCCTAATTTTTGGTAGTGTTATGAGCCAGTTTTTAGTTATTGTTTTCATAATGTTCTTTTGAAAAATAATCCCTAATGTCTTATGTTCTTCTACTTGTTCGTACCAGATGTCTGTTGGAGGTGGGATCTCTACCGTACTTATTTGGAGCAGTGCAGTTTTCTTTGGGTTAAGTTTTGCGCCTGTTGCTTCCGTGAACGTTGTGATTATTTCCCGCGTTTTTTGGATGTCCTCCGCTGAAGTTTCGGCTATGCAAATGTCGTCTGCGTATCCTCTGCATGTAAATTTGTTTCCATTTAGATTAATGCCTGTTAAATTTTGGTGACATTTCTCAAGCAGGGGTTCCGTTGCCAGTGCGTACAGGATCATTGATAGCGGGCAACCTTGTCTTATGGATCTTTCTATCTTGACGGGCGCTGACAGGTGTCCGTTTATAAGAAGTTTTGAATGTGTGTTTGTAATTATTTTCTTTATTACTTCCACTAATGGGGGACCAAATCCTTTATGCTCCATGACTTTTAAGAGGTAATTATGTTCAATTCGGTCAAATCCTTTTTCAAAATCGAGGAATAGTAAAGCTGATGGAGTTTGTTTATCTGCGTTTATGCTGATGATGTCACGATATTCGCACACCGTATCTAAGATGCTACGTCCGGGGATAGCACTAGTTTGATGAGGTCCTAAGATTTTCTCCATAAGGGGTTCCAGTCTAGTTTTGAGGATTCTTGTTAGTATTTTAAAGTCTGTATTTAACAAAGTTATAGGTCGTATTTCATTGATATGTTTGATCTGGTTGCCTTTGGGTACAAGCACTATGATGCCCTCTGTGAAGGCGGTGGGAAGACTTTCCTCCGTCCATAAGTCGTTTAGAATCTCTGTTAACTTGTTTCTTAGCATGGGCCAGTAATGCATGTAAAATTCTATGGGTAACCCATCCGGCCCTGGGGATTTCCCTCTTGCTGCTTTGTTTATCGATGTATGTATTTCGTCCTGGTCAAAAATTTTTGTTAGAGTTGCCGATTCTTCCAAGCTTGCTGTGTTACTTGAGTTGGATATTAACTCGGCGATTGCAGCCGTACTGTTTGGAGTTGACTTAAAAATATTTTTATAGTGCGTGGTAATTTCTTTAATTATATCTCTTCCGTCCTTGATGTTTTCGCCATTTTCTTTAATTATATTGGTTATTAAAGTTTTTTTCTCCTTTTTGTGCTCCTTATAAGGTGGTACAAGGCTGCCGTTTCTTTGGTTGCGATGTCAGCCGGTTTTGAAGTTGTCAGAAGTTTATTTGCTTGCATATTTTGTAATGATAGGATCTTGGCTTTGTATTTTTTTATTTTTATGTTAGTATCGAAAGTTATAGTGGGCTCTTGGTATAATTCCTTGATGCATCTGTAATAATACTCAATTGTGCCCTTCATCCAATAGTTCTTTTGTGTCCCCCAGGAGATTAAGGTTCGTTTTAGTTTCGGTTTCACATGTTCAACCCACCATGATAGTGTGCTTTTATATTTTTTAAAGCTATTTAGACATTCTTCCCAGACACTTTTGATTTCTTCGTCTAGGGCCGGGTCTCAAGCATAGAGATGTTACATTTCCAGAATCCTTTGCCTCTGCTAACTAGCTGCTTCTGCATGTTGACAGTGCATTGCATACTGTTGTGATCTGAAAAGCTTAGGGGAAAAATGTTTCCACTGGTTGTTTTGGTTCGGAGAGTCTCCGTTACGTAGATCCTGTCGAGTCGGCTTGCCGCGTTGTTTGAGATATATGTGTAGGCTTTGGCATTTCCGTGAATGCATTCCCATGCGTCGTGAAAGTCCATCCCTCGAATGAGGTTAGTCAGCTCCCTGCACCCATTGAAATTTGGGGTTTGATCTTTTTGGCTTAGTACACAATTAAAGTCACCTCCCATTATTATTGCGCCTGTGGTATTTCGCAGGAGATATGGTAGCTCTGTTTTGTAGAAGTATGCTCTTTGGGCTCGATTATTATTGCCAGAGGGGGCGTAAACATTGATTATTCGCGTGTTATTTATTGTAGTTGCAATGGCCCTGCCGTTTGTCAATGTTTCTGTACTAATCGTCTCAATTCCCTCTCTAATCACGAGGGCCATTCCCGTGTTGGTTTCTTTGGAGTAGTTGATTATTTCATCGTATCCACGGATGTTTAGTTCGGTAAAAGTCACTTCTTGTAACATTGCAATGTCAATACTGTTTTGTTTAATATAATCCGCTAGACATTTTATTTTGAATGGCGTAATTACTCTGTTCATATTGATAGTTGCGATGCTATAACTTTGATTGCTTGTCATTGGTTATTTTACGTATCATCAGATCCCTCCCTTACTTCCTCGTACCAGCTGTCTTTACTGAGGGTTTTGGTTTATCTTCTTCTCTTATCTTTTGATCGTTTACGTATTTGGGTGTGTCTTGTCCTTCCTTTCTCGCTTTAGTTGTTTCTTCTTCTTCTTGTCTTTATTTGGCGTTATTTGTTGTTCGTTCTACTTTTTCTGCTATTCTTTTTACTGGTTTGCCGTTATTTTCGAGTCGTTCACTGAGAGCTCGGCCTTTTTTTTGCTATGTATTGACTTGCGGTATTGGCACCATCCTTATTTGCACTTCTGCTAGCTTGTCTTGTTATTCTCTTCTCGCATATTTCTTCCTCGGCTTTGCTATTGATCGTTGAGCTGTGCATTTCAATCCGTTGTTTTGTTTCGGAATCTTCTTCTGCCTGGTGAGTTGTTTTATTTGTAAATGTTTCTATGTGTATGACATGTTCTTGGAGACTCTCTTCTTCTATTTCTTTTTCATGTAATTTCTGTTCCGGTTCTTGTTCTTCATTTTCCTCTTCTTCTTGTCCAGATTTTTCGGCTTGTGTTTCCTGTTTCCCGCCGTGCTGTTCCGAGTTGTCCTCTACATCGATCTCCATGTTTTACGTGTTTACCAACGTTTCTGTGTGTGGCTCACATGCTGATGTTACAGTGTGGCCTGTGTTTACACTGTTGACTTGTGCCGTGGCTTCAGCATAAGACGCTGTGTTGCTACTTTCCTTACTCGCTTCCGCGATTGCAGCATTTGCTGTTATAGTTTCTGATGTAGTTGACAATTTTACTCTTGGAAGTTGTAATGGTCGGCGTTTTGTACACTCAGATCTTAGATGTCCTGGTTCATTGCAAATGGAGCATGTGCGTGGTTGTTCGTCATATATTATTAATGCTTTGAAACCCTGTATCATTATACAGGAAGGTACATGTTTCTTTAAATCAATTTTCACACACCGTATGCTGTTGTTCGCTTAGAATCTGAACTTAGGGCTCCATTTTTCATCCGTCGCCGTTATTATTTCACCATAGTTTCGGATTGCTGCCGTTACACTAGCATTACTTATTTCAAATGGCACATTAAAAACTCTTACTGATCGTAGCCCCAGCCCTGCGTGGCTTATATATACGGTACTTACGGTTCCATCTGGGTTCTGGTAGTCGGTTTTCCCTCCAGTTTTCTCTACGATAGTATTGCACAAGTTGTCATTTGTCATTTGAACGTATACTGCATAAGTCAAGAAGTCCATTTGGATTCCGTATACATCTGCGTCTGTCAAGTTGAATTTTTCATATAGCCATTCATGGAAGTCTTAAGCACGTGGTCTTGTCTCCTTTGCGTCGAACGCGAATTTCAGTGTATTCTTACGTATCGTCGATTCCATTTTCACTATCGTAAACCACAAGCAAAGTTTTCACTGATACACTCACTAAACCTCGCTTGAGGAAGTATCGAGCAACCGCACGCGACGGCGGCTCGATGCGAACTATCCACTGAGCTGGCAGTCCACTACACGGAAACACGGTACTGGAGACGTCCATATCCAACATGTCTGTCTATCGCCGTATTTCGAAGTTATGAGACAAAATGTGTTATTTATACAGATATTTTTTCAATCAAATGTAGACAGTATTTTTCTCCTTGTTTCAAAGGATAAGTGTGCAAAGTTTCATCGAGATCGGATGAAAACTGTGGAATTCTAAGAAGAACAAACAAACAAACATTCATCTTTATATATAAAGATTTAGTTTACTGCCCTCACTAAGTAAGATTTTTAAGAGGTAGCTTGTTGCAGAGGTTTGAAACCTATATCAGAGAAAATGTATTCAAACCACTTTTCCAGCTGGGCTTTAGAAGAGGGCACTCTGCCACACAGCAGATATTATGTGTGGTAGAAACTGCCACAGCTTCTTTTAAAAGGAAAGAATACTGTCCAGCAGTTCTCTTAGATGTTCCACGAACCTTCGACTCGGCATTGGCACGACGGTTTTTTACTGAAAATGTGTTTTCATGTGATTCCCGGCCAGGTGGTGAAGATAATTTGGAGCTACCTGACTAGTAAAACTTTCAGTGCCCTATCTTCTCGCCGTCCAATACATGCGGGAGTTTCACAAGGTTTGGTGCTTGGACCTATATTCTACAGCTCGTATACTGCGGATATTCCAGCACCGGTCAGCGTGTACACTACCTTGTATGCCGATGATACGGCGTTCTTCACTCATCACCGCAATAAGGCAGTAGTAACAAGAAAGCTGCAAGGAGTACCGCAAGAGACTGAGAAGTGGGCACGAAGGTGGCGTATCACTATAAACGATACAAAAACTCAAGCTATAATACTAACTCGGGAAACTCGGCAAACGCCGATAGTGTGTAACTAATCGGCAAAAATTACACCTTTTCGGGAAAGACATTCCGTGGAACTCCACAGTTAAATAATTAGGAGTGACCTTAGACAGACGGCTGACCTGGAAGAGACACATTGAGGACCTATGGCAGAAAGACCTAATGACGTTATGGGAACTGTATCCACTACTTAACATGACTAGTTCACTGGCTGAGACAACAGGAGTGACTATTTACTGCAGTCTGGTACGTCCACTCCTTGGGTACGCGTTCCCAGTGTGGGGGAACGCGGCCAAGACACACATTGCAAGACTACACATTTTGCAGAACAGAGCCCTTCGAAGAGCTCTCCATGTAACTAAAAGGTTCGCAACTGGTGACCCGCACGGAGCCGCAGGAATACCACTATTACAAGATAGGATATGACAGCTGACCAAATCCTTCTATAGGACCACCAAAAGATCGCAGAACCCATTGATAGCACCACTGGGCACGTACGGCACATATTCCGACCGCCAAAGAAGACCACTCTCCATTTCTGAATAAAATTTAAAGAAAGCAGCTCCAGAGAAGACATACAACAAGAAAAGTGACAGAGACGTAAGAAGTTTGAAGGAAATGTCTTTGGACAAAAATCTTCACCACAACCTGCCTGATAACCTCAGAAAGGCACAAATTGCTGAGCGAGGAGCAGCAAGGACAGGAGATTTCCCAAGTCATACCAGCCTACTAGTCTTTTATCGACGCTCTCCAAAGTTTTCAAGTGACTTTACGTCAAGAAGTTATGTGCGGTCACTGATAGCGAGGGACTTCTGCCTGATGAAAAGTTTGGCTTTCGTAAACATCTCTCAACACTCCATCTCACTGAACAGGCTTTCTCTGCCTTCGAGCTTCAAGCGTCGAGAATTCTACGGAGCATTTCTGCTTGATGTCAGCCGTGCCTTGGACTCTGCCTGGCATCAGAGCCTCATTTGCGAGCTGCTTAAACAGGGAGTCCCACTCTCACATGTTAAACTTCTGAAGCATTACCTCGAGGAAAGGACTTTCAAAGTTGTTATTGAAGGTGGCATCTCAGCAAATAAGCAGGGGTCCCACAACGATCAGTCATTTTACCAGTGCTGCACAGATTGTATACAGCGGACACCCCGTCTACAAATCGTGTGGAGAGGCCATCACCAGGAAGATAGTTTCATAAATAACACCTTTGACTCTCTTCGACGAAAATATAAGCTGGACGAAGACGGCAACATACCTCGGAGTGAAACTGGACAAAAGCATGACGTTGGAACCACACGTTACCAGTGTCCGTGGCAAAGCAACAGGAAGACTAGGCGTACTTTATCCAGCTCTCAATCCCACATCCAAACTAAGACCGGACCTAGAAATTCGTCTATACTGTTATCTGGTCAGACCGATTTTGGAGATTGCGGCAGCAGTATGGGGTAGTATGGCGCAATCGCACCATCAGCCGTTACAAACTGTGCAAAACACGGCAATTAGATTCGCCCATAACCTGCTGAGGGAGACGAGGGTAGATTACCTACGCGGACTCAGCGGACTACGTAACCTTCGAGTCGGATTTCAACAGCTGGCAACCAAATTATATGAAAAGGCTCAGCGATCAAACAACCCAGTAATCTCTGCTCTGGGTACCGAGCTCATCTGTAACAACAGATTAAGGTGGCCAAAGAAACATCTTGACCACCGATAACGAAGCCACAAGTACCGAGTATGACAAAACCCAATTATGACAAAGAGATTATGGCAACAAGATAAATTAACTGGAAGGAGATGCGCCCACCGCTCACAACCTTGCCCACAACCAGAGTCTAATTCATTCCCGGTTATTGGCATCTGTCTGTGCTGTTAATGGATGAGAATAATGCTTCCTCGGTAACAGGATGAAGAAAAAAAAATTAATTGCTTTAAACTCTCACGATTATTTTACTCACGGTAAATCAAACTATAAACATACATTGTTACGAGCAATGCTTTATTACTCTTTGTGCAGATAATTTACCCCTTTGCCTATATACATGATGTTATTAGTTAATTGTGATGCAAATATGTCTGAATGGTTACTTCCATGCATATTTTCCATTACATAAAAGTCATTTTAGTGTTCGACACGAACCTCCATAATTTTGTCACTAAATTGCTTCTTGACAGATACTAGGATTGCCCCAGACTCAACCTAAAGTTTACATTTCCGCAAAAAAAAAAAAAAAAAAAAAAAAAAAAAGTCTTATGGGACAAATATAACACTTTACAAACCAAAAGACGCAATTTCCGCTCTTCTACTTATTTAGGGTTGTAGTGTCCCACCGGTATGTCTCAGGATTTACTAATTTATAAACAGTTTTATTAACTAATAACTTAATAAATGATTTTGGGTGTGGTTCTCTTCCGAAGTGGTCCTTCACATTCGTACAAGTCAAACATTATATATTCAAAACGGACATCATGACTTTATTAATCTTGATACATGAAAAGCAAAGTGTATTTGACGAAACAAATAATTTAATGGATAAATGTTTCTTTCCGCTCAGGTAGTGGAATTCACAGTTCATGGTTTCTTTAATTTGGAGCTCATTGTGGTCACTCTGTAGATGATTGCGTACGTAAGAGTTGAGCAGCGAAGGAGGTGCGTAATGCTGCCTCGGAATTAGAAGAGTCGTGTTGGCGACCCCGGTGAGACGATCAGCTGCCCAGGAGCGCTGTGTCGAGCCGATGGTTCGTGTTTTCGCCCAGCCCATGGTATTCGCGTCAGTTGAGCGAAGGGTGGACCCGGCATCTGGTGTCTCTCATCTCCAACAGCCGCGGTGTCGGTGCCCCAGGAGGCCCAGAGAGCCTGCTGCCGTCTCCAGACGAGCCTTCGGCATCCAATCACCGCTCAGAATATCAAGTGTCCTACTTCCGTTCTCAGTAACCCCGCTCGTCACCTCGTATGAAGGCGGTGCATTCCTTTCTTCATCTCCGATTGGTCGAATATATAACAAGCATAAACTATTAGCCACCAGAGGGAATGAATTCTATTGAATGCAATATGTGCCACCATCTCTGACCCTTCCTTGGGAGTTTATCCCCTCCATGCTGTTCCCTTTCTTCTCTTCTCATTGGCCTGCAATTCTCACTATTAAACAGTTTATTTTTTAAAAATGTTTCTCTGCCAGAGACATCTACAAAACGTCAGACAGCTAAGCGCTGCAACACTTTATTACTGGGGTCTGCCCAGACAGATGAACTCAAAATGTCACATTGTGTTATTGTTTTAAACAAACCCGCAAATTACCTGAGAGTCTCTCCATAATTTCAGTAAATTAATGACGTGCACATTAGGTAATACAAAGGAAATCTGTACCTTTCAATAACAACAGGACCATGATAAAGTACATTCTTTATTACTCACTTGCCTGTCCACGGAATTACAACCATTATCCTTTCTCACATTTGACAAGTAAGGGTATCAAATATTCTTAGCGATAACCTTGACGGTCGAGAACCACATTCAAATAAAATCAAACTAACTTATGGAAATTAAATACATCACGGCAATAAAACGATGAATCTAACTACAACATTTCTTATTACTGCTAAGCAATGAGATTTACAGAATGGGACATCTCATTTATTCACGTTCACGGATTTTCAAAAATTGTGTTACCAATTTTCGAAAGATTATAATTCATAATTAATATATTTCCTTTTAAAAAAAATACTACATTGTTAATCTAAACATTCCCGAAAATAATTCTAGTGTCTATTCATCTAGCAGGGTGAATCGTTTGTCATTAGGTCAGGTTTCTCACAGATTCATACCATAATATCGCTACTAAATCTAGAACTACTTAAATAAATCACTTAGCGAAGTTATTACCTATTCTAACCATGCACTTAATCTACAAAATTAGATGTTTTTGTTTATTCCTCTTAACAACAGTTCGCTTTTTGATCGGCTTATTCCTTCCATGTTAAGTTGACAAACCCTTAGTGAAGGTACAAGGGTTCTTGCCTTTTGGTTCTGATAAGAACCGTTAGGTGACATGAGAATTACTGTGCTCTGGTTGCCAGGAGATCCTGTAGGATTATCTGGCAGGCCGACTGTGTAGAACAGTGGTTCCCAACAGGTGGTCCGCGGACCCCCAGGGGTCCGCGAGCTATGCCAGAGGGGTCCGCAAAATGCTATTAGAATAAAAAATATATTAAATATATTTCGTATGATAACAAATTTTTTGTTTTGGCCGTTTCCTGCATGAGCAGAGCTTTAGCGAACGGCTAACTTCTGCGTCTAGCAGAAAATAGTTCTGCTGTATGCCGTTAGACTGCGCGCGCTGCCTCTTTGCAGCTGACAACTGACAGTCACTTTACACAGAAATTCGTATTTCAGACGACAATCGGCCATTGTTAATTTATTGCCAGTGACTTCACAGACCGTGTTCAGTATTCAATATTCTGTATTACAACAGTAGTGTTTGTAAAGCGTTGTTTTTCGCGGAAGCTACAGTTCGTGTAGTTAAAAATGGACCGTTGGTTAAAAAGTGGTTCGTTAAAACGAGAAAGGTCTACAGATGAAGAGGAAGGTAATGCATTTGATGTGCAAGCAAGTAAGTCAGTGACTCTCGAATCGAAGTCAGTGTCCATTGAACCTAAATCGTCGGCGTACCTTGAACCTAACTCTTCCAAGATCAGTGTTAAGCTTACTGGAAAAATTAGAAAATATAACTCTGATTACTTGGAAATCGGTTTTACGTTCACTGGACCTGAGCAACAGCCTAAACCTCAATGTGTAATTTGTTATGAAAGCCTTTCGAATGAATGTATGAAACCAGCAAAACTCCGGCGTCATCTTGAAACAAAGCACCCAGAGTACAAAAGTAAGTCATTAGATTTTTTCAAAAATAAATTAGGAGAGTTGAAAATATCTCGTAAAACAATTACTAAACACTCTGGTGCAAATGTAAACGAAAATGCAACCCTTGCGTCTTACGAGGTGGCTCAGCTTGTTGCTAAATGTGGGAAAAACCACACAATTGCTGAGGAACTTATACTGCCATCAGCAATAATACTTTGCAAGAGAATGTTAGGTGATGCAGCTGCTAAGGTAATAGGAACTGTCCCGCTATCAAATAATACTGTTCAAAGACGAATTACTGATATGGCAGTTAACATCGAAGAAACATTGTTGGCTAGACTTTGCATGAGTGACATGTACGCTCTACAATTGGATGAAAGCACAGACATATCTAAAAAAGCTATAATGTTGGTTTTCGCACGATTCTTATGGGAGGACCAAGTGTTTGAAGATTTCCTTTTTTCATGCGAACTACTGCATACAACAGCAGACGATATTTTTACTGCATTAAATAATTATCTCAATGAACACGATGTCACCTGGAAAAAATGTGTAGGCTTGTCGACGGATGGAGCAAAGTCAATGGCTGGCAAAAAAACAGGACTTCTAGCTCGTATCAAAGCAGTAGCCCCTGAAGTGAAATGGACTCACTGTTGTATCCATCGTGAAGCCTTAGTAGTCAAAAGATTGCCTGAACCTTTGCAAAAGATACTTAACGAAGTAGTTCAAATCATTAACTATATTAAAACTCGACATCTGCAATCCAGATTATTTTCTTTATTGTGTAAAGAGATCGGCAGTGAGCATGAGCAACTTCTTATTCATACAGAAGTAAGATGGCTTTCTCGAGGTAGGATCTTGTCAAGATTTTTTGAACTTAGAGATGAGGTTCGTGTCTTCCTTCTTGACACAAAGTACGCGGATTTTCTCACTAACTTCTCTTGGCTTTGCTCAGTTGCGTACTTAGACGATGTGTTTGAACACTTGAATGTGTTAAACTTGAGTTTACAAGGAAAAAATGTAGACATGTTCAAAGTTGAGGATAAGATTAGTGCTATGGTCAAAAAATGTCAAATCTGGGCGTCAAGAATAGAAAACGAGTCACTAACTAACTTTTCTACTTTAAAACAATTCTTGGAATCATCAGAGGAGAGTCTGCCTGACCAGATCAAGATCAATGTAGCCGATCATCTACGCAGCCTAGCCACCACTTTTAGAGAGTATTTCCCTAAACCTGACCCTGACGACAGATGGATTCGAAATCCTTTCAGCTGTGAAGAAATAGACAAAATCCATGGCCTCACTGTAGAAGAGCAAGATCAACTTGTGGATCTGTCCAGCTGTGGTACGATGAAAAACATTTTCATCTGTGATAAAATTACAGACTTCTGGGCATCAGCACGCAAGGACTACAAGAAACTTGGAGATAAGGCAATGAAAAAGATTCTTCCATTTGCAACCACATATCGGTGTGAGCAAGCATTTTCTTCCATGTGTTTCATGAAAAACAAATATAGGAATCGACTCGACATACGGTCGGATTTCAGATTGAAAGTTTCAAGTTTGGAACCTAATATTTCAGAAATAATGAACTCAAAGGTCAGATTGAACTCATCTCATTAAGAATTGAAAATTAAAACTAACTGTATACTGATGGAGTACTTTCAAATAAATAATACCTTGTATGAAATTAGTGTTTTCTTATTTTTCACACATATCTACTCAATGCAATCTCAAGTGTAGTACACTTGAAAGACCAATACACTCAGTTTTAATTTTTTCCTGTCATTTTCAGTTCATACTCAATTTTTATTTTTTAAGGAGTTTCTTATACTAAACACCCAGATTTGAAGACAAAGATTTTGAGCAATAATAAAAAATTTAACAATAACAATGATGGCTAAATTGAAAAAGTTTTAAGCTCAATAGTTGTTCAATAATGAATATGTCAATGTTGTTTATAAGTACCAAATATAGAAAACGTATAAAAAGACTCTTGATTGGTTTTTTTTTAGGTATTTGATACTGTGATATGACAAAGTACCAACCATGCTCGATGAGGGGGTCCTCGAGAAAATTTTGTTGGGAACCACTGGTGTAGACCATTTAGCCGTGCAAGCTCATTGGCCAGGTTGTACCGCGAGGAGGCTAGTCTACGTATACATGGGGAATGAGAAATTTACCGAGATGCGACTGTGGTAAGTAAAAATAAACCTTCCGTCACGTGACATTTAACTGCCCACTTCGAGCCTTCAGGGGATCACCGATAGATTTTATTAACATATCAAATAATGCTTTAGATTGGCTACACCATATTAATTTTGAATTTTAATTGTAATTAATGTTAAATTGTATTATTTTTGTGCAATGGCTATAAGCTAAATAAATAAATAAGCAACAGTTCAACGCTATTTCAGTAACCATTAACGTGAGTGGGGATAAGATGAAAATACTGCCATTTCTAAGGACTCAACTTTGGCCATCAAAATCTTTATGTAATCGTTCTCGGATCTTTGCAAGACATTGTTAGATGTGAGAACTTGATCTTACAAGAAAGGCGAATAAGTTCGCTAGCGTGCAGTTATTATACAAGAAGAAGCATCATATTCCATTATGTCCAAGGTACAATTATTTCGAGTACTTCGAGATGTAGAACTGCGTCTTTGCGTTTTCCTGTCTGACTATAACACTCACTGTATCTCAACTACCAACATGATGCGACTTTCCATTCCCAAATTAATTATCTCTTCCTCAGAGAACGTCGTTGAACGGAAGGAACCAATCTTCGTCCTTTTGTAGCAACACAGAACACTAGAAATGCACAGCGCTTTAATCATGGTCTTACCTGATTTGCTATGTAGAACATGCTGGAGGCATCTGGACTAATATGACCGTAGATTACTCAATTAACAATACTTTGCACCATCTTTATTACCATGGGCAAATAAATCAGACACAGGAAACATATAGATTTTATGTTCTAAATCTTACTCCTTTAGAATATGTCTTTTGCAACAATATGAAACACACTTTATTGATGCGAAAACGAGTTTTTTTTCTACCACCAGGGCATGAACCGCTATTTACCCGATTTCAAACATAGGACATGGGATACTAACTGCTGATATTATTATAAGGTTATTAAATTTGTTATGAGATATACGTTACTAACACTATAGGGGAGCTATAATTCGCCTTCCCTATGATATCTTTTGATTGGAGTATTTTAGACAGGTGGGTCTCAAACTGCTTAGGTCAATTGTGGCGGAAAGGTTCCCTGCATTATCTTATAGATCCCAATTTTCAGACATGATGGTTTGAACTGCCTGGAGGGGTGCCGGGTAGTGGGGTGAGCCAGTTGTAGTCTGCGTTGACAGCTGAACCATATACTGCCATTGTGTCTGAATATCTGCTTGCCCAACAAAAGGATGATCAATGTGGGGTGGTTTACACCTGGTCACTCAAGTGGTGTGAGGAAGGTAGCTGAAGGTTAGGTTAGTGGGTGCAGGTGATCGCTCCTGTGACCTAACAGAAGACCAATATGTGCCATTGTGTCTGAATATCCCTCGAGGAGGGGGCGAGACTTGATACATCACCGCCGAATTGGACAGGGTAGGAGGGGATGGGGTGTGGATGGTGTGAGGGAAGGGAGGGGGTGGAGGGGAGCGGTAGGAGGGGAGGAGTGAAAGGGGGGAGGCAGCTGAAACTGGGGTTAGTGGAGTGGGGAAGGTAGGTGATGGTTAGGTTAGTGGGAGCAGGTGGTCGCTCAAGTGTCCTAACAATAGTATAATAGGTCCCATTGTGTCTTAACAGCTCCAGAGGAGGAGGCGTTGTTTCGTACATGAATGTCCAGTTGGAGTGGGGAGGACGGGTTGGGGATTAGCCAGCTGAATCTGGGGTTGGTGAAGTGGGGAATACAGGTGAAGGTTAGGTTAGTACAGGTTCTTGTGGATGCCGATATGCTCTCAGATAAATGATCTTGAAACTGAGAGTATATCGGCAAATCCCCACTACTTGGCTTCAAATTTTCTTATTAACTTCAGAAAGGCATTTGAAGCTTAAGGATTTATTGTATAATAATTTCTGATTTTAGTCAAAATAGTATTTGATAGAGTAAGGAACAAAGAGACACTGAAATATTCTCCCTATTCTGGTTGTTTGTGAACTCTTTCTTATGAGAATAATTTGATTTCGAGGATGATTGTTAAAATTTATTCATTTAGAAATTAATTTACGGACGCTATTTAAGAATATGAAAAGTTTGATGGGTAGAATTCTGCCTCACAATTGACTGAGAAAACGAAATTAGTTAACTACAACAATTATTTGATATTGTGGTAATAAGAAATAAAGATACATTTTATTGAATCCTGAACAAATTCACAAAAATCAATTGTAGCTAATATAAAATACTCGTATCAGAGTTCTGTCCTAGTAGAGAGGTCATTAGATATTCTTCCGTAGCTAGGTCACCTAATGAATACAATGTTACCACAGTTGGTTGCGCAACTGAAGCAATATGCATTCCTACTACTGATGCAAGCTGAACACTTAATACACATAATACTTTAGAACAACAGAAAGCTTTGCCGTTTATACGCAACGTCCTGCACCATTATGTCCGCCTTTTTCCTTCTCCTGTCACCTTCCTCTTAATGACCAGTCACCCTTTCATCGACATGGAAAATAAAATACCAAGAAATCCAAAGCGCGCGATGATATTCCCGTTCAGGATATTCGTTCAAAGGATAAAGGATAAAGGCCACCACACACGAGCGATCCATCTGTCACCAGGCCATTTGGAAACATTCCATTTAGACTCGGTCCAGACTAGGAGGTTACACTCGACAGAGCCACGCCGAGCCAGTTCGTTCCTTCGCTAGTCCGGGCCTGGCAGTGTAGGGGCTAGCACGTTGGTCTGGCATTTGAAGGGTCACCGGATCGAGAACGCCATAGGGCCTGGCTGGTTTTATTTTAGTGTTGTGTTATCCAAAAAATTGTTTCACAAAATTACATGAAAGAAGCATGGTCTCACAGAACAAAGGCCATTTTTTAAAAAATATTTGCTAAGATGTTTTAAAATTTTAAAAGAAAACAGCAGACTTTTAAATCAATTTTTTTCGCACTTAATTTTATTTTACAGGGGAAAAATTAAATCCTTCTTACATGAACTCTTAAAAACAATTGTCTTAAACGGTGAAAAATTGGAAGTACGTATAAAATACTGTGATATTCCTGGTTTTTCAGAAATTAACATAATGCAAAAGATCCTGCAATAATCTCTGTAACATTAATGTTACAATATTGTCATTTTAGTGATGTCACCTGGATCCAAATTTAACACTGAGGTTAAAATTTAATAAAGCCTACTAAATGATTACATTTTATTGCTGAAAAAAATTACTTAAACTGGTGTCTATTATAAAAGTGAGTGAATACACTAGTGTGTATGACTTATATCGATGTGTTTATAACCAAAACTGATATAAAGTGAAAATGCGTGATGTATCTTGAATTGTTTCCTTAGAATCAATTATGTCTTTAGTAATCCTATAAGGAAGTGCGCAATAAGTTACCATGCAGGATATGTTTTCACAGTGAGCAAGTAGGATGCGTTTATAAATACAGTGATTTAAGACTGACTTTAACCACTTTGCTGATAAACAAAGCAGTTGTTTCGTTCATCACTAGAATTTCCAGTTCCTCCTGTTAGAAGCTGAATGAATATCTGACTTGCATCACATTTTTTACTAATAGATTGAGGGACTGATTTTTCTACATACGATTTCAGTGTATTTCTTCTTAAAAATGTGACTGACCTACACCATTGTGACTTTAATCCTTCCAAATCGAACCTTTCTCTGTGAGATAAAAATATCGTAATCTTTATTTGAAGCCAAATCCAAAGCTCATATTTTCAGACTTTCAGAATTGTTTTTTTTTCGTTACACTAACTCGCTATTAACTCTGGTCTAAAAAAACAAAACAGAAAAACTCGTTAAAAAAAAAAGCTACTAGGGTGGAAACGACGAACATAAGGAATTCTGTAAATTCGTTAGTCATTCTAAACTAACTATTGGATTTAATCTATAGATATAATAAAACTATAACCGAGGAAGTCTGCACATATAAGATATTCTTAAAAAAAAAAAAGGAGTTCGGGTGCTATCAACGCGCTACAGGAAATAAATGAGCTGCTTTTTTTTTTCTTAAATGTTTCTGTCTGAAAATTAAGAACAGGATTAAAGCAAAAATTATTGATGAGATTTTGACTGGGTTTGGCTTAATGTATAGCCCGTGGTCCCGCGACTAAAATAAGGCATGTTTCATTTTGATGTGAAGTTGGAAAAAGACAAAAGTGTCTGCAAATTAGTACCCACTTTTCGTTTGACGGGTTATCCCACTCTAGTCGTGGTGGGGATAGCCTACCTGACCCTCCGCTGTGTGGCTCGGCACCGTGGAGTTTGGATCGGATGAAAATCTAGCAGGGTTTGCCGAGCCACGCCAATCCGTCCGAGCTCCACCACACCCGACGAGTTTTGGATCGGCGCTGGGCCATTTGGCCTGTTGGTTCGTCCGTGTGTGGGCGCCTTCCTGATCACTACTTGTTGCGTGCACACCGCACAACGCTGTCAATCTACGGCCTGCCAGCAAGTCGGCACAAAGCCAAAGCAATCACTCATTTACGGAATTCTAGCGCTGTAGGCATACTAACTTCATACAAACCTTTTCCTTTTTAACTGTCCTTTCTAATAAAACGTGGTGACGTTTGCGATCACCACAACGCCCATAAGCGAATTACGAACATAGAGAAATAAATACGTTCAAATAATATGCCGAAAGTAAGGGAATTACTCTACAAAGTCAAAATTTTAAGGTGGAACATAATATGAAATTTCCATAGAAAGTTAAGATCTCATTGTTCTAATACTAGCTCTAAGATCGTAAAAATGATAATTCTTTTGTAGCGGCCGTCTAAAAACAATTTATAATATTACTCAGTAAATGAGCGGTCTGGTGACTCTGTCTGACTGGATCGAAATGTTCCAGTTTCGAATGCGTATCATTTATATCTGTCATAAGTTGCTGCGTATTGTGAAGTTCGCTAGTACGCTTCCGTGGTTCGGATTGGACTTTAATACCTCTTATACCTGATAGGTTGACCAGGTTATGTTAGGCGGCTACAACATGGGCGGGATGCGCAGTCAATAGAAACTCTGTCTCCACATCAGTACGACCAAACGGAATCATTATTATTGTTATCAGCAAATATCCATAAAGCTAAGTTATTCTAACACCTTAAAAGGTGATGAGCATATGATCCGAGTAGCTGATAAATAGTTTTAGAAACGAGAAAAAATTAAATATATAATATTTCTAAATATTAGAAACAAGTATAATCATTGATAAAAGGAATGTTACTTCCTATATAAGTTGTAAGCGTGTATTGTGAGAAGTCAGTTTGTTCAGGGAAGCCGTTAGATTAAATCTTGAGTAGTAGAATTACTTCCAAAAATTAAATTTGAATTTTACTGCTAGTCTATGTTGTGCCAGAGAAATAAGAGAAGCTATTGATTAACATAGAAATAGGGAAGCCATTTAGTCAGAAATTGGCATGTAATAAAAGATATATAAGATACTATGATGACGATTCTTTTGCACAAACGTAGCCTAAGATGTAATTTGTTAAAATATAAGAACCTAACCGAAGTTCCAAGTCACTAATTAACTTATACATAAAATCTGTAGTAAAAAGTTCTCAGTAACAGATAATTCATTCCAGTAAGCTACTCCATAAAATAACTGTGTGATTGATTTACAGACGTGAACTAAACATGTCGAAAACTTATAAATGTCAATAGACACATATGATTATTCTATAAAATCTGATAGATGTATTAGTTCTTAACCTGAGCGATCGTTATTTCGCTATTCTTCACTAATTTGAGTTATAGATATTAATTTTCTTAGAACGTCGTACTTACACAAACCAAAAAATTTAAAAGATAACAGAAATTGCTAAAATATGGATCATTTTAAAATTAACTAGTCTTAAGATTTATGAATTGCCACGATATGTTTTGTGTTGGGAGATTATGTTTCAGTTCGTAAGCGCTAGTCACAACCGAATCGAAGGGTGCTCACACACACTGTAGCTGGATATCACAGCCGTATTTCCTTCACCGCTTCTAAGCTACGTCAAATATATTACTACCAAGAAAATTTGTTGAACTCTTTAAAGTGTTAATTGTGAAACTATTTTCGTATTTAATTCTTAAGTTATTGTAACTTATTATGTGATAATTGGTATTTTTGGGAAACTGTTACTATGATTTAAAATTACTGTTAATGATACCATCAAGCTTCCATATGAGAAGAAAGATTGATTCACGAGTGCTGAATTCATCTTTTAAGTCAATCTATAGTAAATATTTAATTCAAAATACACTCCTGGAAATTGAAATAAGAACACATTGACGCCGGTGTGTAAGACCCACCATATTAGCTCCTGACACTACGAGAGGGCTGTACAAGCAATGATCAAAAGCACGGCGCAGCGGACACACCAGGAACAGCAGTGTTGGCCGTCGAAGGGCGCTAGCTGCGCAGCGGTTGGGCACCGCCGCAGTCAGTGTCAGCCAGTTTGCCGTGGCATACGGAGCTCCATCTCAGTCTTTAACACTGGTAGCATGCCGCGACAGCGTGTACGTGAACCATATGTGCAGTTGACGGACTTTGAGTGAGGGCGTATAGTGGGCATGCGGGAGGCCGGGTGGACGTACCGCCGAATTGCTCAACATGTGGGGTGCGAGGTCTCCACAGTACATCGATGTTGTCGCCAGTGGTCGGCGGGAGGTGCACGTGCCCGTCGACCAGGGTCCGGACAGCAGCGACGCACGGACGCACGCCAAGACCGTCGCATCCTACGCAGTGCCGTAGGGGACCGCACCGCCACTTCCCGGCAAATTAGGGACACTGTTGCTCCTGAGGTATCAGAGAGGACCATTCGCAACCGTCTCCATGAAGCTGGGCTACGGTCCCGCGCACCGTTAGGTCGTCTTCCGCTCACGCCCCAACATCGTGCAGCCCGCCTCCAGTAGTGTCGCGACAGGCGTGTATGGAGGGACGAATGGAGACGTGTCGTCTTCAGTGATGAGAGTCTCTTCTGCCTTGGTGCCAATGATGGTCGTATGCGTGTTTGGCGCCGTGCAGGTGAGCGCCACAATCAGGACTGCATACGACCGAGGCACACAGAGCCAACACCCGGCATCATGGTGTGGGGAGCGATCTCCTACACTGGCCGTACACCTCTGGTGATCGTCGAGGGGACACTGAACAGTGCACGGTACATTCAAACCGTCATCGAACCCATCGTTCTACCATTCCTAGACCGGCAAGGGAACATGCTGTTCCAACAGGACAATGCACGTCCACATGTATCCCGTGCCACCCAACGTGCTCTAGAAGGTGTAAGTCAACTACCCTGGCCAGCGAGATCTCCGGATCTGTCCCCCATTGAGCATGTTTGGGACTGGATGAAACGTCGTCTCACGCGGTCTGCACGTCCAGCACGAACGCTGGTTCAGCTGAGGCGCCAGGTGGAAATGGCTTGGCATGCCGTTCCACAGGACTACATCCAGCACCTCTACGATCGTCTCCATGGGAGAATTGCAGCCTGCATTGCTGCGAAAGGAGGATATACACGGTACTAGTGCCGACATTGTGCATGCTCTGTTGCCTGTTTCTATGTGCCTATGGTTCTGTCTGTGTGATCATGTGTTGTATCTGACCCCAGGAATGTGTATATAAAGTTTCCCATTCCTGGGACAATGAATTCACGGTGTTCTTATTTCAATTTCCAGGAGTGTAGCTTCTACATTCAATGACACAGAAGCAATTTATTATCTTTGTAGTTCAATTAAGCGCAATAGTAACCAATTTAATTATGTATAACAGTTGACATTAAATAGTCTGGATTTTCATGACCATGAGTCGAATGCCTAATATTTAAAGTGTTAACTTATGTCCGTTCATTTTGTAACTCAGAACTTTATGTATTTTATTTAAACTGTAAGAACTGGAGTAATAAAGTTCGAGTGAATTGTTAATAACGCGTCCGGAAAATAAAAACAATATCCAACAGTTATAATGGCGTATTATTAAACAACAAATACTAATTTATCAAGCAACTATATAAGGAAATGGCCTACAATAATCAAATGTTAATAACCAGATTCAACTTAACACGTAGTGTTGAGACAGATTTAACTTTGTTTTCTTACCATGTGCTGAATCACATTAAGTACAACAGATATCAAAAAACACTAATTAATCATGGTTCATTATTTGTGTTCAGTAATTAACTACATGATCAAATCGTATTTGCTCCAATACCTGTCCAAATCTTTGCACTTAGTTTAAGTCGATATATTTAAACAATAACAGTTGTTGAATTTATTTCTCTAGCGACGTCAGCTTTATTCTTCGCAATGTAATGTGAGCTCACATTCAATCTTAAATATTATAGTTGTATACAAGATGTAATTACAAGTATTTAAGCTATGTAGTTCCCCAAATAGAACCAAAAACACAGTATGAAAGTGTGCACACTTAGACGATGCTCACATGAATTAGATAATCCTTTTGCCAGTATTTGATAAATCCTTATTATCTTTTAGTACCGAAAAGCACAAGTTTAAATGAGTACTTGTTGAAATTCATTTTTGTAAATAAACTGTAATTCCAGTATAGATTATTAATGTTTAAGCTGATCGATAATCAATGCGTAACAGAAAGATTTTGTATTAATTAATATTATGATGCAATAAATCACTAGTGTAGTCTGGAGAGGGAGATATATTGATTTCATTTTATTTTTTACTTCAGTCTGAGCAGAAGGCCAATGAGCTTATATACCCAGCCAATTTATGAGATCCCAAGGTGGGAAGAGTGTCAGTGTTGTATTTGAACCCTAGTGATTAATTGTATAACTAGCTTCGTACTCGTCAAAAATTACGGTTTAAATTCAATATTCTGGCGTTGCGCCTTTTTTTATTTTTGCAGT
>CM061919.1:84820029-84876691 GCA_031002005.1 Vandiemenella viatica | reverse complement strand
TAATAAATAATGTCTGTCATATATGCGTTAAGTATTAACATGAAAAATAATTTAAGTACCAAATGATTGCCAGTAGCAAAACAATTCCTGAGTGGTAATCACATGCAAAGCACCTCCACTCACATCTACAACAAAATAAATAATGTCAATCACATATTCACTAAGCATCCACATAAAAAATTATTTAAAGTATTAGCTACTTACTGGTGAGACCAACAGCATTCATTTCATCTGCAACAAAAATAACTAATGTCAGTCACACATGCACTAAGTATTCACACGAAAAATTATTTAAAGTATTAAACACTTGCCAGTAGTAAAACAATCCATCAATTCCTGATTGTTAATCACAGGCAAAGGACCTCCACTCACATCTACAACAAAATAAATAATGTCAGTCACATATGCACTAAGTATTCACACAAAAAATTATTTAAAGTATTAAACACTTGCCAGTAGTAAAACAATCCATAATTTCCTGAGTGGTAATCACAGGCAAAGGACCTCCACTCACATCTACAACAAAATAAATAATGTCAGTCACATATGCACTAAGTATTCACACAAAAAATTATTTAAAGTATTAAACACTTGCCAGTAGTAAAACAATCCATAATTTCCTGAGTGGTAATCACAGGCAAAGCACATTCACTCACATCTGCAACAAAATAAATAATGTCAGTCACTAAGTATTCACATAAAAAATTATTTAAAGTATTAGCTACTTACTGGTGAGGCCAACAGCATTCATTTCATCTGCAACAAAATAAATAATGTCAAGCATATGCTTTAAGCATTCACATAAAAAAGTTATTTAAAGTATTAGCTACTTACTGGTAAGACCAACAGCATTCATTTCATCAGAGACATCTGCAACAAAATAAATAATGTCAATCATATGCACTAAGTATTCACATGAAAAATAATTTACAATGTTAATCACTTACCGCCTGCAAGATTGTACCGCACCTCAAGGTTGTCCATGGTTACTGATCGTGAGTCTACAAATTCATCACTGATTAGTTGCGAGATGACGGGAAGACCTGTAAAATAAAATTAAAATAAAACTTACTTATTTATAATAATAATTATTATAATAATTAATAATAGAAAATTCACTCACCATTTGCTAAATACTGTTCGATGTCTTCAGCAGTCAGTACTCGATCCATGATGTTCACTCTGTAAGATACTGGTGATCAATGAGGTTGAGAAGAAGTTTGGCACAGAATTTATACCCTGTCACGAACGGTAAATTGTGTTGTCGAAAGTAGGTCCCAGTCCGCTCACCCCAGGAATAGTGCCTAACGGGAACCAACGCGTCACCCGGAAATAGCGCTGCGCTAGGAAAGTACGCACTCCAGGAATAGTGTATAACGGGACCCGTTGCTCGCCGACGCGTCATCTGTGACACGCGCTGGGAATAGCAACAACCGTTGTCACCTGCGGGGGTGTGCGCCCGACCAAGCTCCACAGAATACTCAGATAGATTCAGGTTACCACTGTACGGTGCTGCCGCCTGGTGTAGAGAGGCTGTGACGTCACGCGAGCCATGGAATGTCTGCGCCCCAAAGAAATTAAGCCCTTCGGAGATGCTGCCATCTGGGCGGCCTGTCAAGGAACTATCGTATGCGCAAGCCCGGCCCATGCTGCCCCCCCTTAGCGGCCACCAAATGAACTAACGGTTCCCCATCTTGTGACGTCATACGACCCTGAACGCTGATTGGTCCATTAGAATTTCCCGCCATGCAAAGAACTTAAAATTGTGACGTCACGAGGACGAGTGGAGTCTCTTTACGGTTGTCCAAAGAGCTTATCAGGATAGCTAAGACAAGTAACATCTACTGAAATTCATACTCAGAGGTCAGAGGTCACAGTAGAGTGGATAATTTTGGTAGGTATTTAAATTTACTGAGCGTATAGTGGGTTTGAAATAACATTAATAACACCAGGGAACAGATTTACAGATCCTTTGATAAGAGGAAGGGGGCTTTAGACATATGGTAGAATAGGAACACAAGGGGACGAAGCATGTTGGATATCTTCACAGCAAAGCCCGACTACAGTCATGTGGGTTCTCAAGTAACTGAGGGAATAAGGTGTAATGAAATAGTTCTGATGGATATTATAGGTTTCAGTAAACCAGTGGCAAAATTTGAGGGAGGAAAATAGGTACAATTAGAAAAAGGCATAGATTCTGAAATTGGAGATATATTTTAGCGAAGTTTCAGAAAATGGAAGGATGACACAAGTGTAGTCGAGTCAAAGTGGAAAGAGTTAAAAAAAAAGGGTGAAGAAATATGAATTCCAAAACAGAAAATAAAGATAAGTACAGAATCTAGTACTATAATAGAGAGGTAAGGCGGTTAGAGATATTGGTGGGAAGAGAACATTGTTAAGAGAAATCAAGGCAGTAGGGAACACTTGAAACAATTAAATAAGAAGTTAATGATAGCCACCTCGACAAATGGCCATCCAGGTCGTCCAGCAGAACGGCTCGCAGCAGATCAACATAAGAGCAAATTGCACCTTCAACCTGCAGTACTCACCGCAGGCACCACGAGTTTCCGACGTTCCTGCAGTAGCGGAGGGCCCTGCTTCTCCTATCATGGCACGCTATCGTGAGAACTACTGCACCTCCATCACGGTGCTGCCTATGTTCACCTGGCCAGAACACCAAGGCATCAAGATTCTCCCGTTCTGCCCAGACGACTTTGAGGCAGCCAACCGATTTCTTCATGAAGGGTCGATCGATCACGGCATCATGCTGCCATTCCGTGAAAAGCCCAAGACAGACATTCCTGCGCAGAAGCCGGCAGCAAGACCACCCGCAAGGAAGCTGCTCCAATGCCCAGGACGCCGACGACGAGTGGACTTCCAGATGCGAAATTGGCACCTGCTGTTGCACACACAAAACCTGTGCCCGACAAGACGTTGACTACCAGGAAGTCAAGCTCAACGATTTAATCACTCTTCTCGCGAAACTCGTCCACCAACTATCAACAAAAGATGGTTCTTCCCACATTATAATCACAATCAATCTTTAGTTTTTTATCTTTATATTTACGTTAATCCCATGTTGACCTACCCAGCAAGGCAGCCTGTCCAAATTTCCCTGCAGCAGTTAACAGTCTTCTACCTTTTTCATTCTTCCATAGCATTATGATATCTGCAAACAACCTAAATTCTGATGGTAAACCATGGAAATTCATTAAAATAATGAATTGCAATGTCCCAATACGCTACCTTGTGGCGCTCCCAGTTACACTTCCAATTCTTTTGATACTGCATTTTATATACTAATTTTTTGCTTCTACCTTTTTTCCACCCAGAAAAACACTTTTTTTATCCAACTCCTACAGTTTTTACAATATTTAGCGCCATTTTATGTCTCACTCTATCAAATTCGTTTGAAAGATCCAGTGCTATACTATCCATTTGGCCTCCATTATCCATTTAATTCGAAATATCTTGCATGTAGGCTACTAGCTGAGATTAGCATGAGACTCCTTTTCCAAAATGATGTTGTTGACCCGAAAACTACTTACGAGCCTCACAGACATCGTTGATGTTCTGATTTAATTGAAATTAACACCTTATTTGTTTTTGTTTTTGCTCTTTTCTCTTTTATTTTTAATGTGATGTATGAATTATATATATATATTAGCCATAGGCTATTTGAAAATCTTATATATATATAAAAATAGACGTATTTTTTCCTATATTTCAGTTTTCAGCCACCACTACCTAGCACAGATCACTGATGTTTGTGGGTGGAAGCAGCATGGAGTTTCCTGTCGTGCACAACGTTGGCCGAATGCCGATAGCTGTGGGGATATGGGAGATATAATGATTAAAGTTGGTCAGTGCAGGGCGTTTTCATATTTCGACCAAAAATTCGTATCTCCGTATACTTCTCTTTCCCGCCACAACTACATAACATAGACCTTTGGTGTTTGTGTGTGGTAGTAGAATCGTCGTTCCTGTCGTGCACTATGGTTGTTAGATGTAGCTATGGGGGTGTGGGAGATATGGGGGTTGAAAGTGGTCGACCTGTGGCAATTTCATACTTCTGCCAAAGACAAAAGTGTTCTGGTGTATCACTTTTCAGCGAAAACTACAGATCACAGATAACTGGCGTTTGTGTGTAGTAGTAGCACAGAGTCACCTTTCGATCACAACAGCGGCCGAATTTCAGCAACTGTGGTACTGTGGTAGATATGGTGGTTGTAAGTGGCCGACCAAGGATATTTTCGTATTTCGACTGTCTCCGCATATGTCACTTTTCTGCCACAACTACATAGCATAGAGCATTGGTGTTTGTCTTTAGTAGTAGAATCGTATCTCATGTAGTGCACTATGGTTGTTAGATGTCGGTAGCTATGGGGGTGTGGGAGAAATGGGGGTTGAAAGTGGTCGTCCTGTGGCAATTTCATACTTCTGCCAATGACAAAAGTGTCATGGTGTATCACTCTTCAGCGAAAACTATAGATCACAGATAACTGGCGTTTGTGTGTAGTAGTAGCACAGAGTCACCTTTCGATCACAACAGCGGCCGAATTTCAGAAACTGTGGTACTGTGGTAGATATGGTGGTTGTAAGTGGCCGACCAAGTATATTTTCGTATTTCGACTGTCTCCACATGTGTCACTTTTCTGCCACAACTACATAGCATAGAGCATTGGTGTTTGTGTTTGGTAGTAGAATCGTATCTCATGTAGTGCACTTTGGTTGTTAGATTTCGATAGCTACGTGGGTGTGGGAGAAATGGGGGTTGAAAGTGGTTGTCCTGTGGCAATTTCATATTTCTGCCAAAGACAAAAGAGTCATGGTGTATCACTTTTCAGCGAAAACTACAGATCACAGATAACTGGCGTTTGTGTGTAGTAGTAGCACAGAGTCACCTTTCGATCACAACAGCGGCCGAATTTCAGAAACTGTGGTACTGTGGTAGATATGGTGATTGTAAGTGGCCGCCCAAGGATATTTTCGTATATCGACTGTCTCCGCATATGTCACTTTTCTGCCACAACTACATAGCATAGAGCATTGGTATTTGTGTTTGGTAGTAGAATCGTATCTCATGTAGTGCACTTTGGTTGTTAGATTTCGGTAGCTATGTGGGTGTGGGAGAAATGGGGGGTTGAAAGTGGTCGTCCTGTGGCAATTTCATATTTCTGCCAAAGACAAAAGTGTCATGGTGTATCAGTTTTCAGCGAAAACTATCGATCACAGATCTCTGGCGTTTGTGTGTGGTAGTAACACAGAGTCACCTTTCGATCACAACAGCGGCCGAATTTCAGAAACTGTGGTTGTGTGGGAAATATGGTGGTTGTAAGTGGCCGACCAAGGATATTTTCGTATTCCGACGAAAGGCATGTGTCTCCGCAGATTTCACTTTTCTGTCACGACTACATAGCATAGAGCATTGGTGTTTATGTGTGGTAGTAGAATCGTGTCTGTTGTCGTGCACTATGGTTGTTAGATGTCTGTAGCTATGGGAGTGTGGAAGATATGGGGGATGAAAATGGTCGACCTACGGCAATTTCATATTTCTGCCAAAGACGCATGTGTCACGGTGTATCACTTATAAGTGAAAAGTATCAATCGCAGATCACTGGCGTTTGTGTGTGGTAGTAACACAGGGTCTCCCATCGATCACAACGTTGGCCGAAATTCGGTAACTGTGGGAGTGTGTGAGATATGGTGTTTGAAATTGGTCGATCATGAATATTTTCGTATTTCATCCAAAGACTTGTGTGTATCCGTAAATTTTACTTTGCTGCCGGAACTACATCGCGCAGAAGACTGGTATTTGTGTGTGGTAATAGTATCGAGTCTCCCAGCGTGCACTATGGTGGTTAGATGTCTATAGCTGTCAATATGAATTCTTTACAATCACGAACGAAGTCGCTGGTACCAGCTAGTAAATAAATAAAATAAATAATTAAATTTTTTTGTACATCAATCTTTCTTTAATTTACCTTCCACTGATGTCAAACTGATTGTCCTATAATTTTTGACATTATTTGTCACTCTTTCTATATGGACTGATACAACTAAAGGACTTTCCCAGTCCTCTGGTAAGCAGTAATTATATATTTAAATAACGTTTCATGAAGCTACATTGTCAGATCCTGCTATCTTTAAGACGACTGTAGTAACATTATCTACATCAATCCCGTAATGTTTTTACAGCATTCTTATTTCCTTCACGATAACCTCAGGATAAATTTCAGATTTCCTAGGATTCTTATTTCTAATTGTGTGGATAAGTTATTTCTCCGATTTACATCATTCGATTCCAGAATCATAATCCCTAACGTTCTGACGAAATCAGTTACTTAAAATCTCTGCCTGTTTCAAATCCCCATTAACTTCTTCTCCATCCTATCTATAATTGTGTCAAAACACTCCCTTCCCCTCAGTTTTCTAGCACAGCTACAGATATTTCTAGATGCACCCGTCAATTTTCTCCATGCACCATTAATATTCTTCATAAACCCATGTTTAGCCACCTTTTTCGCTGTTATTAATTCCCTAATGCCTTGCTGTCTATCAACTCTGTTATCATCTCTTCTCACCAATATTTCTAACCACCTCACCTCCCAATTATGTGCTTGCTTCTGTGCATACCTTTATTTTTTGTTTTGAAATTAATGTTTCTTCACCCTTTTTTATTATCTTCTCGAACTCTTTCCACGTCAATTCTACTGCACTTGTGCCTTCCTTACATTTGCTGGAGCTTTCCCTGAAATATCTCTTCAGTTTCGAGATTTGTGTCTTTTTTATAATTTTGCCTATTTCCCCTTTCAGTTCTCGCCACTGGTTTACTGAATCCTTTAATATCCATCAGAACTGATTCATGGTTACTTTAGTTACTTGACACCTCACAAGGTTATCATCGGGCTATATTTCGAAGATATGCAAAATTTTTGGTCCCATTATGTTCTACTCTATCATGTTTGAAAATTCTCCTTCCATTACTAAGATATTTTCAAACATCTATTCCTTTGTGTTATTAATATTATTTCTTACTGAGATGGCACCTAGTAAGATTAAATCCCCTCCAATAATGACCATTCTACTCTCACTTCTGAAATCAGAGTATAAATTTAGTTTCTCCCGAAGAGCCTCATCTCCATCATTGAGCCGACAGCCTGTTTTTTTTTTCTTTTCTATCGCCCCAGAAATCTACCCCATCTAACTCATGGTCATGATCTGTAAACACAAGTGAACTGTTTTAGTCTCCACCAACTGCTCCCTTATCTCTGCGGTTCCCTCTGTAAACATTGGGGGGAAAAGCTCATTGTCTAGCACTTCTTCTTTTAACCGAGACTCTACCCTTATAATTACTTGTGGTTCATGCATCTCGATTAAGTTTGCAATTTCTAATTTAAGGGGATTCCATAAAAATAAATGATGTTGTATATTTTCTTTTCATCCCAGTGTGTTGGATTTTAATGTCTACTGCTCGTAAAGTAAATTGCTAAGGTTTTTAAGGGTATTTCATAGAATTAAAGGGTGTAAATTATTTGTGTTGTGTATAGATGTCCAGAGCTCGTAAAGTACTGAGGTATTTAAGAAGGTTTCATTGAAATGAAGTAAATCGAAAATTTTCTTTTTATCATGGTGCGTTACGTATAAATGTCTAGACTTCCTAAAATACTAAGTTATTATTATTTTTTTTTCTTTTTTCTTTTCCTATAGGTTGTAGGCAATTTTTGTTAGAAACCTATCTTAATAATTGGTACTATATTGAAGGTTGAAAATATCGACTGTATACCGTATTTAAACAACAAATAGTAAAAACACTTTTATCTGATATAGTTACCAATTTGCGAGCAAAACAAACAGGTGTTTTTATTTTGTAGTTACTATATCATATTTTCTTAACATTTAATTGAAAGTGCTCTTAATTCAGATTGTATTATTTCTTAATATAATGACTGAAGTACTGCACTAGAGGTCCGGGAGGCAATGTGACGTTGCGTTCACAGCCTTGTGGTAAAATCCTCTGCCTAATCAGAAACCATGTAAAGCATTTATTTTTGTTCCAAGCGACTACATTCAACTTATCACAAACGAGATATGTGTTAAAATCGTTCAGTAGAGAACCTTAACTGTGCGAGGATCCACTGGTACTTACCTGGTTAATTCTCTGATTTGATTACGCACATTTACTACAAAAAAAAAAAAAGAAATCTGAATTTATAGATTTTGTATTACATACCTAGTTGTATAGACAGTTTTCATTCCACAATTCAAATCCTGGTACACGTTCGGGTTGGTGCTTTAATCGGTTCGCGGTCGACTTCGCTCCTTTTCCTTCGTAATTGTACACAGTAAGTGAAAAATAAAAATCTCATTCCAAAAAAACTCTTAGTATTGTTCCAAGACAGATTTCTTGCTTTGTATCAGAACATCTATTGTTATATTATTTTATTGTTAATGTATATACTTTTTCTTTATACGAGGTAGGGTCAAAAAGTTTCAGGAATTTGTTAATAAAAATTTGTTGAAAATATGTATAAACTTTTTCCTTATTTTCCTTCAAAATAATCTCCACCTGTTTCTACACACTTATTCCACCGTTCATACAATTGTTGGTGACACTCCTGAAAGCCGTTTTTCGAAAGTTCTTTCAGCAGCTTCGTCGCATTTTCAGTCACTTCTGACGAATCAGCAAAACGATACTGCCATTTTCAGCCGTGGAAACACGTAAAAATCCGAAACAAGATCGGTAGAATATGGAGGGTATTCCAGAATGGTAACATTGTTTTTGGCATTTTCGGGATCTGGGAACGCGTCCCGATTTACCCTCGATCGGGACGCCAAATGTCCCGATTTTTTTTAGTAAAGTGAGAAAAACCAATCACTCGTCGCAAAAAATGAAAGACGCATCGCACCCAACCAATCAACCAACGGTGCTATACACGGTTTGTGGTGCAACTGACCACACAACCTAGCTAAAAACAGTTGGCATATTTCATAGTGGCAAAAATGATATAGAAAAACAGCAGAAATGTAATGATCACATGAAAAAGAAATGAGTGCCAGTTTAACATCACTGAAAATATTTTTAACACCGATCAAATGTGCACCCAAGAATCAAGAAGTAATGATAACTGCTTAATTCACAAAGACATATCACTCGGTCTAGCGCACCGTGTAATTCTGTTGTGAATCAAAACTCGATCGTACTTTGTATAACGATTCCAAAAATGCTGAAAAATTGTCACTTGGAAGAACAAAGACCAGTGGGATTGCACATAATGGTTTAACTTCGGCATTTACTGAAGAATAGAGCTGTAAAAGTAACGAGTAGTTCTGTACCCGTATGTATTCGTTACTAAACCAATCAATACCCGTTACTTTCGAATCGTTACTCGTTATTTTCGGTACAATTGAATAATAGCATGAAGCATTGTATCGAGTCGCGCCGCGTACGGGATAACTTCGTTACTATCGTATCGTTTCGTTACTCGTTACTTTCGGAACAATCGAGAACTAGCATGAAGCATCGCAAGTAAAATAAGTTTAGGTAAGTAGTTTGTTTGGATAAAACTTAAAGTAAAATAATTAGCACATGGATATTACGGAAAACCTCTAAATGTACACTTGATTTGCTGTAATGAATTTTATATTCGAAAAAATAATCTAATTTCAAAACAAACTCCTGTTTGCTCACACACAAAAAGACCTGACCTTTCTCCTGACTGTGGCATATCTAGTGACAATAACTAATGGCTGTTATTTTTTAAGTAGCATACTCAAAACCCTGCATACAAGCCTGAAATGATAGTATATGTAACAAATATTATAATCTCATCAAAGTATTTCGTTTTTAAATAGGAGGTTTCACCACTGTCTTCCTTTACTTTTTTCATTTATTTTTTGTAAATTCTATATCCTTTTGTGATAGATTTATTAAATAAATGTGAACATACCATCAAATCGGATCTGCAGGTAGAGTACTACTGACTTCCGCTTTGTTTCATATTAAAAATATCAATATTCAAAACTTTTAAATCAATAACAAAGCTACAGGACAAACATGTGACTAGATTCGTAATTGTTGTTGCGTCGCGGTTACAACAAACATTCATCTAAGACAGTACCGCATTGATCACATGGATCCTGCGGTAATAATACAATAACCAACCACAGGCAAAAGGAATAAAGTTATTGTACCTTATTTTTTGTTTATAGAATTCTGGAACTGCAAAAAAGGCTGCTAGATTTTTATTTTTATTATTTTTTTATTTTTTTTTTTATTTTTTTTTTTTTTTGGGAAGTTATTGCACAACGCAATCAGTAACAGATATGATAAAAGAGCTGCAATGGGATTCATTGCAAGACAGGATGAGGCTTAATAGGGTCATGTGAGTGTACAAGGCGTATATTGAGGATGAGGCATAGAAAGATATTGGTGTAAGAATTAAAAGTAATGCTTGGAAGGGAAAAGATGAACATGACCAGAAGCTGGCATCCGATTTCAGGCACAAAGGTATAGGAAGATTCTCTTTTTTAGGTAAGGGTGTCAGGGATTGGAATAAGTTACCAAGAGAAATTATGAATAATTTACCAAAAACGTTGAAAGAATTTAAAGTTAAAATTTGTAAAAGGCAAATGTAGGTGGATGCAGGGAAAAAGGGGAGGGGAGGGGGGAAGATGAGTGTGTAAGGGAAATTGCCACCAGAGCGCGCGCTCCATTGCAAATTAATTAAATATTATTAGAACTTAACAAATGCAGAGAATTATATCACAATCTATTAGAAAACTCATTTATATTGTAAATTACACTATGAATTAAAATATAAGGTATCAAATCTTATAATAAACACATTGCATAAATGTTTAAAATCAATAAATCTCACTAATGAATGATCAATGAAAAAACAGTAACTACATCAAATTATCCATACAAATTTTCTATTTACAAATTATGCACTGTAAATTTAAATGTTAAACAAAATAAAAACTATAAAATTAGTCTTTACGTTGTCAAAATTAGTTAGCTGCTAGAATTGGAATGTTTTCGTATCTATACGACAAATGCGAGTAACGAAACATGCGAGTAACGAAATGAGTTTATGAGTAACGATTCGGTACTTCGAGTCAGGCGACGAACCCGTTACTCAGTAACGAATACATGGTTACTTTTACAGCTCTACTGAAGAAGCGATCGAAACTCTTCAAAATGATAAGTATAATTTTATAGTGTTGCTACAGACGCCTTCAGTCACGGTAGTACAATTTTTTTTATGCTGATAGTAAGATTTTACAGTCCAACTACAAATACAAATACTTGAGATTTATGAGGACGTGAATGAAGCTGCATTAACCTCGCATAAAAATTTATTGACACGAATGAAGGCGCCCATTATTGATGGTAAACCAATACCGGTTTCAAACGCGGCGTCTGAAGGAAAATATCACATTTTAATATAATTTGGAGCTCGAATAATGACTTGAGCATGCCAAAGCAGTTAAAACCAGTTTCACTTTGTCTTATAGCGAATTTTATAATTACGTTATAAAAAACTGTAATAAAAACAATGAAATCTAGCACTAAATACAATTTTAAAATGGTAATAAAATAAATACTTTATTCAACAATTTTCACTATTACTATAATATTTAGTAACGTTCATAAGTTCCTATCATATTATAGATAAATACCAAATTATCCTTGTCATTCATAAATTATAAAAATAAATTTGAATCATATAAAAACCCATTTTTTGGAACTGTCCCGATTTGTAACCCCGAATCCCGATATTTTAGACCTTCGATCCCGATTTTTAACAACCTGGACCTGGCAACACTAATCGTAACCGTTTTAAGGCTACGGCCACACTTGCGTGTTTTCACGCCGAATTCGTGCGTGAAATCCCGTCGAAAATATGAACTACATTGAAGCATATGGGATCGGCCAGACAGGCGTGATTTCACGCAGCAGGAAGTGGGAAAAGGCGCGTGGTCAAGGTCGTCAGCAGCAGAATGCACACCGGCCCATTCGTCAGCGGGATTTCACGCGGGAGTGAGTGGCCACATTGGCGGGAAAACACGCCGCGTAACTAGCTCTAGTTTCTTGCGTTTTCATTGTTTACTGATATTATGGGGTGCTTAGATAATGAACTTATAATACCAGAAGTGCAAAAACACCCCAAAACACTTGGATTATAAAAACAGAGAAATCAAGAGAAATTCATGGATAGCAGTCACTTCTGCCGTCTTGGAAGGCAAGTGGGAAGAGTCTGATGATGAAACAAAATCAAATTTAGATAAGTTTATTCATATTTTTATAAACTGTGTGCATGATATTATACTGAATAGTGCAAAGGTTCACTTTGAAATAAGTTAGTCAGGGAGGTTAACATAACTATTTTGCCACGGCAATGATCCTTGAGCAGAACAGAAGTAATCAGCAAAACTATTATTTCATTATTACAACCAGGGGCGTAGCTACTATGGGGCTAGGCGGTGCAGTGCACCGGGGCCCTCACGCTCAGGGGGCCCCCAAGCATACCTCAAGGGGCCCCAAAGCGCACCTCTAGGGGCCCTCAAGCGCAGTTTAGAGGGCCCCACGAGCCTTCACGGCAAACTGGCGACTTTTTTTTTAGCTCTACCGTCGTCTAAGGGGCCCCTGAGAGTACAAGAGCCCCTCACTAAGGGCCCTCGCTGTGCTCAGGGGGACCCCAACCACTGCTCAGGGGCCCCTAAAGAATAATTCAAGGGCCCTCATCCTCAGTTCAGGGGCCCCTACCAGCACACAAAGCAAAAAAAGGTCGCCCGTCTGGCCTGAGGGCCCAAAATAATTTTTTTGCACCGGGGCCCTTGTTGACCTAGCTGCGCCACTGATTACAACCAGGGCCGGTTTAAGGCTACCGCAAGAATAGCAGTCGCGGGGGGCCCCAAGCTTGAGGGGGCCCCGCTACGTTCCCCTTCAAAAAATTTCCTTACTTAACGAACAATTTTACTGCTAAAATAAATAATCTACAAATTCATAATGTTAACAAGCTGCGTTCACAATAGACGTTTCCGAAGCGTGGAGTTCCACGAGAAGTCCTTCATCAGATTCAGTTTTGAGAAAGTCGTATCTGATGTAATTACAATAGGCCTATATACAGGGTGTTTCAAAAATGACCGGTATATTTGAAAAATCAATAAAAACTAAACGGGCAGCGATAAAAATACACCGTTTGTTGCAATATGCTTGGGACAACAGTAAATTTTCAGGCAGACAAACTTTTGAAATTAGTTACAATTTTCAACAACAGATGGCGCTGCAGCCTGGAAAAATCTAAAGTACGATATTTTCCACAGGAATAAACCATTTTTTCACAGCAGACTTGCAATCTGTGAACAGCACACGCTTACAGCAGAAAGACGACTTACAGAATGGCGAACTCACAGACTGCGTTTACTTCTATATCTTTTAAAACGCATGCAGCGCCATCTGTTGTTGAAAATTGTAACTAATTTCGAAAGTTTGTCTGTCTGAAAATTTACTGTTGTCCCAAGCATATTGCAACAAACGGTGTATTTCTATTGCTGCCCGTTTAGTTTTTATTGATTTTTCAAATATACCGGTCATTTTTTAAACACCCGGTATTTAAAGGCGTATACTGCTCTCAGCCTGTTTCAGCAATATATGTAATTTCGTTCGAGTAAACTCACTCAACTTTTGATGTTTCATATAAAAAATTATTTAATTAAAATGTATATGCCTGCTCACGTGTCTCCAGCCCCAAAAATCTAAATGTAAAGCAAAGAAAGGCAAGAAAATGTAATGCAAAGAAAGGCAAGAAAAGAAATATCGTATATAAAAAGTGTATTATAAATATAATAGCTATAAAATTGAATACAAAAACAATTTCATTTGACACAATGGACAGCAGGGCTAAGCCCGAAATGAAAGTGACAGTAGTTGGGAGATCCATATGAGATGCATTGATAAAACACCAAAGACTAGGCGAAATTGGTCCCTTTCAGCTAATACTCAATAAACTGCCAGTTTGTACACAGATTTAGAAAATCCTCAGTCCGTCTCTTTAATCGTTGTTTGAGCTCTAATATATATATATATATATATATATATATGTGTGTGTGTGTGTGTGTGTGTCTATGGAGTCACGAAAATTATCTAAAGTGTAGGTAAAAGTACATCCAGAAAAGAAGTAGGGGGCCCCAACATCAAACTTCGCAGAGGGCCCCCAATTCCTTAAGCCGGCCGTGATTACAACTGTAAATAGCCTATATTTAACGTCTTTCAATTTAATTGTTTTTAATTTTTAATTATTTATTAACTGAATGCGCGAAGAATAAAACTTGCTTACCTTAATGTTACTGTGAGATTTTCTTCTGCACTAACACATTCCCTGAACCTTGTATTTCATTTTGTTACAGAATTTTTCACTGTAGACAGGAACAGTTCAAATGAGGGAACAGATATCCTGTAGTACTTGAAACACTTTATGGAGTTTTCTTTTGATTTTGAATGTGGGCGCACAAATTTTCCCTTAGTAGACCTGTCGCTCAGTATGGAATGGATCCAGTACTCTCTCCTTCCACGACGACGGCGGCATACAGCTATTAGCGGGCACATAAGGCAATTACTGCTTTCTTATGACTTACTGAAATTTTATTCACAATTTCGAGACCAGTCAAGTTGACAAGCAGAAAACTACTGAACCTTTCTAGCGGGAAAAACGGCTGATGTGTGCACGCTCAGTTTAGTTCGCAGCTCCCTCGCGAACTAGTTCGCTCTTTTAGTTCGTTAGTTCGCGTCTCGAATTCAGAGAAACAGATCGTTCGCTCGCCTTGCTACCGCTACTGCACGCACTATTTTGTTTGTTATGTCAGTTTTATTAGGACGTAATCATTTTTTGTCGTTTCTAAATGGAATTTAATATGACCTTCTTAACAAAAGTTATGGCTTAATAATAGCCCTTTCAAATGACATTAGCATGATCAGTTGCCGCCGATAAACCAAAGTGCTCATTGTCCTTTGCACAAATGGGTAAACTGAATAACTGTGCTGTTTTTACTATTTACTTTACGTGCATTTGTAGAATATTAATTTTTTAAATGTATTTATTTATTAGTTCATGGAAGAAACATTACTTATAAAAGGCGCTAATGACCCCGACGTCGACGCGCCCTTAAACCCTAGCAACACAACATTACTTATAAAATATTATAAATGCGTTTATTTTGATGAATTAAAATACTTGTTTATTAGTAATCGGCTTTTTTTTATTTGAATATAGTTTTGGAAATCATGAACAAAATATAATTCTACTATTGGCTACAAGTTAAGTACTATATGACAGAAACAATATTACCTATATTATTAAGAAATACTTCCAATGTGATACCTAACAATTAGACATATAAATATGATAGTGACCCTTGAATGAGAAAGTGGTAACAATAACCAAAGTGCGTAAATTTCCAGTAAATTGGAAGTCATTGAGCTATTTTTTGTTATTAGTGTAGGGGAGGATAATCCAACAAACATTCACAATATTTTGGTGACGAATGAAACTGATGAAGACACAAAAGTTAAAATCTTTTTGAATTTCGCAAGTCATTTCTTTACATAACTTTCACAAATCTGTTAACCAACAGACTGAGATAAGTATTATATTATGTCAGCTTTAAAATCAGGGCTAGAAAAAGATACTGTTTCTTTGGTTATGAAAACAAGAAAAAGCCTTTAGAAGCCAAATTCTCCACAGAAGGTGATAATATTAAAAATAATACTCTAGTATTCGTTGATAAAAGTCTGGAGTATCTAAGTAAATAGTTAGATTTTAATTAAATCAATTGGCTATAGAAAATCCAAAAATTAAATTTATAACACGAGGTTTCATTTGATGGCTGTGAGACAATATTAGAGGTTCTAAATTTATGAGAAAAAATGAGTATCAAAGTGAACGAACTTTACTCTGAAATAACAATATTACATGAAATCTAGGTAAAAGTAAGAGCAGTATTTCATTAGTAAAAATGAGCTTTTGATAGACATTAATTTAACAACTGAAAGCGATAAAGCATATTACAATTTTACTGTAGACAGAAAATTGTTAAAGATGCAAGAAGAGCAAAAAAATATAGCTTAAAAAATAAAATACTAAAAAAACATATCCTTTGTCCTTTTCTACTCTTTCGTAAAATGTTATATTTTTGAAGTGTACTATATTTTTATAGGTTATTCTAAAAAAAAAAATTCTACCATTAACCGAAAAAATGTTGGTAATCCTAGCGGCGAATGGTGATAGTTCGCGACAGGGAATGCCCAGTTTAGTTCGCGAACGGTACCGTTCAGTTTAGTTCGCGAACGGTAGCGCTCAATTTAGTTCGCGAACGGTACCGCTCAGTTTAGTTCGCGAGCAGTAGAGCTGTGTTTAGTTCGCAAGCGGTAGCGCTGTGTTTAGTCCGCTCTGGAATTCCAGAAAGACAGACATTGTTGTTATAATAGTTGTGGTTACTGATAGTCGTCTTTTAAGTATTAATGGGATAAAGTGTGTTTTGTTTTCACATTCCATGTTAAATTTCCGTTTTTGACTTCTGCAATAATTATTAAGGTTCAACAGTTACATTTCTTTAAATTTTTTTTATATCTGTCTCTTCAGTGAAATGTGTCCACAGCGAACTGTGTTACCTTTTAGATAATAAACTAAAACAAAAGTTGGTCTTCGGGAAAGGATCGAACGAACTAACGAACTAAGGAGCGAGAGATCTGTGAACTAGTTCGCGTAGTTCGCTCGTGGAAGCGCTCTTCCGAACTAGTTCGTTCGCGAACTACACAAGACTAGTGCACGCGCGGTATAGGTTAGGCGTGTTTTTCACGCGCGGGAAGAACACGCCGGTGTGACAATATCTGCAGGATTTCCAGTTCGCGTTTTTTTTCCCCCCCCCGCTAGGTCTTGGCGTGAAAACACGCAAGTGTGGCGCTAGCCTTAGATCTCTGTGTACAATTCTTTGTCGGCTGTTTCCCTTCAGGAATAAATTCATAATGAATCAAGCCCCGGTAACCAATAAACACCTCCAACGTTACTTTACCACAGCTTCTGGTCAAGCGAAAATTTTGTTTTCTTGGTGGTGTTTTTGACTTCCATTCAGCACACAGCCGTTTCGTCTGAGGGTCATAAAGAAAGCACCAATTCTCATCACCTGCTATAATTTTGCGCTGGAAGCTGTCGTCTGCACCAGCCATTTCCCTCCACATGGTCACTCCCATTTCTTTTTGCTCAGGGGATAATAGTTTCGGAACAATGTGCAAGCAAACACGATGCATGTTCAAATCGGTATGAAAAATTCTGTGAACGCTCCCATGTGAAATACCAACTTCGGGGGCAATAATATCTATTATTGTTCGCCTGTCCACACGCATAAGTTGTCAAACGCGCTCAACATTCTCATCTGTAGTCCGAAAGGCATCTTCAATTGTTGTGCCACCGTCGCGAAAACGCTTGTGCCATTCGTAAACTGCCGTTTTCTTCGTCACATGGTTTCCGCACGCTTCCTTCAGCATCCGAGGGTGATTTCTCCAGTAACACTCAGAATTTGATATTGCCACGCTTCTCTCCAGACGACATATCACAATGCGGCGAAAGAATGAAACTAAGTCTAAAATATCATGCATCGCACGCACGAAACCAACTACAACTGCCTGCTGCATAGCACAGCACAGCGTCATCGGTCATAGCATAGCTATGTTGAATGTTGCCAGTTCCAGGAGTTCTCCTACTACTGGTGTCGGTGGTCTTCTTTTGAACTGGTTTTTTGTTTGGTCCTATCCTGTGGGTTGGTCAATCTGGTTGGGCAAAACCCATCAGCCTTTCATAGCCAGGAACCTAACATTGATTAATCTGGTTGATTTACTTAAGACTACTTACTACTGGAGGAATAAGCTTATTTACATGGGAACTTACTGATCTAGTGGAGGGGTTTATATATATCTGCGTATTTACATGGGAATTAACAATTTATAATTTTACTTATCCTAAGTGGACGGGTTTTTTTGTATTATTTTTATTTTTAAAATTGTATTTTTTTTCTGATATTTACAAATGGCCTAATTTACATCCAAGGGAGGACACTCTATTTACATGTACATCTTGGGGCCTACACATAAAGTTGAGTGGCCTAATTATACCTATTGGTGGTCTTGGAGATTTGGAGGTTGGGGGGGGGGGATAGTTATTGAATTGCCGCGACAGCGTTAGTTTTGGGCGTTTTACGTCTCGCATATCCTCTGTTTAGTCACCTATTGCAGCAATTAGATTATGCTTGGAGATTGAGCATTTTTGGAAGAAAATTACTGATTTTTTTTTTATTGTTTCTGCTAGAGTTGGGAAGCAGAGCGCCCTTCTGACTTCCCAATTGTTCAAATATCTGGGCGCGTCCAGAATGATGCGCAGCGCTCTGTTTTCCAGTGCTTGCATTCTTTTAACGTGACAGTCGGCCGCCATGCTCCATATTTCCGACCCATAGAGGAAGGTGGGTTGGATGATCGCCCGGTACAGGAAGAGTTTTGTCGCCGTGGATAGACCGTCGCCTCTCAGCAGGGGGTAGAGGCTGGCTAGCTTTGCCCTGGATTTGTTTCTCGCGTCGTCTATATGTTTGCTCCAAGTGAGCCTTTTGTCTAGCCACAGTCCCAAGTACTTGACCTGGTCCACCCAGTTTAATTCCAGATCATTGAAGTGCAGTTTTATATCTGGTATTTTAATACGATTTGAGAAAATTATCGGTTGGCATTTTGACTGATTTATTTTTAATCCGCCACAGATTGCACCACTGTATCAGTTTTTCTAGGTGTCTCTGGACCTTCTTTATGGCGTATCTTAAATTTCTGTTCCTGGCATATATCGTAGTGTCGTCAGCATATAAAGATAAGTAACTCTCGGTTGTTTGCGGGATTTTGTTGACGTAGATGTTGAACAAAATAGGCCCAAGGACACTTCCCTGAGGAACTCCAGCTTTAATGTCCTTGTAGGTGCTGTTTCCCTTGTCATAACTTACGTAGAATTTTCTGTCGGTTAGATAGGAATGCAGTAGATGTATTAAGTTTTCTGGCATATTGTATTCTTGCATTTTGTGGAGCAGGCCTTCGTGCCACACTCTATCAAAAGCTTTCTCAATGTCGATGAATATCGCAGCAGTACCACTTCCTGCCTGCTTTTCTTTGCAGATATGCTCCACAAGCCTTGCACATTGTTGTACAATATTATGATCCTTTTCTAAATCCAAACTGTATATTGTTTGTTTCTAGGAATCTGTTGAGGCGAGTTTGTATGACTCGCTCAAAGATTTTTCCAATTATTGGTAGTAGTGAGATTGGCCTATAGTTTTCCGGTTGCAGTCTGCTCTTTCCAGCTTTGGGGATAGCCACAACTTTGGCTATTTTCCAAACTCTCGGGTAGTAACTTAGAGTCAGCGAAGCATTATAGATCATAGTTAAAAATCTGATGATTTGTGGAGGAAGATTTTTGACTTGGAGGGCGGAAATCTTGTCGTACCCAGCAGCCTTCTTGATCTTTAGACTGCGTACTATAGACTGCACCTCCTCGTCATTTGTTTTCTGCACATAATTCTGCGGTCCGATGTGGATCAAGCGGTTTACTACACTCAGAACATGTTCTTTGTGAGATTCGCTTACATCCTCAGCTATTTCGTTCGGTCTGAAATGCGTTTCTAGCGTGTCCGCATGGAGCTGAGCCTTCCCAGCAGGGTCGTACACAAGCCCTTGCGGTCCACGTAGAGGCCGAATCGGTTGAGTTGTTTTGCTGACTGACTTCGCAAGTGCCCATGTCTTTATGTTGTTGTTTTGTACTTCTGCGAGATTCCTTTGCCATTCTTGATGTCTGTGTTCTTTCAGATTCTCTCTGATTTCATCTACTAGGTGGTTGACCATCCCTCTGTCAGTCGGGTCGCGCCAGCGTTGCCACTTCTTCCTGATCCTGTTTTTTTTTTTTAGGGTGATTAGGTTTCTGATGTGGTCTGGTAGAGTTGACATTTCATATGTAATTTCAATTTTGGTTGTTGATTGCTTTGTACATTCATGTACTACCAGATTGAATTTAGTAACAGCTTCGTCAATTTTTTGTGTTGAGTCTAGAGCAGGTGGATCATTGAGGTGCAGCGAGACGTCTTCCTTGTAGTAGTTCCAGTTTGTTTGGAAGGTATTGTACTTCTTCTGTTGATGTTCTTGCAGCTTGACTGACAGAAGAATCGGATTGTGATCGGAGCTAAGTTCGCATTGGGTTGATATTTCCCTCCACCAGCCTAGTCCTTTCACAACGAATACGTCCAAGACATCCGGTTGATGCCTTGCCGTAGTCGGGAAGTATGTAGGTGCGTCGGGCGCTAGCACTTTTGGCGTGCAGCACCCTAAGCAGCCCCCTTCTATTCCGAATGGTAAGTCTACTATGCCAGATCTGGCTCTTGGCATTCAAGTCACCACCCAGTATCACTGTTTCATTCCTATCTAACAGTGCCTGCGCATTCTCTTGCTTCAGGTCCTAATGTGGCGGATTGTAGACTGCGACTAGATATAAAGGTTCCCCGTTTACTACGAGTTCGACGGCCGTGTGCTCTAGGTCACTAGTTAGTGCGTCAGGAAGGTCTCTGTGGACCAGCCTGTTTTTTACCATGACAGCGGTGCCCCCTCCCTGCGTCAGTCTGTCAGTGCGTGTCACGATGTAGTTTCTTAATCTAAAGTCATTTCCCGGGTTAAGATGCGTTTCCCCGATGAGTGCAATGTCGATGTCATTTTGTTCAAGGTAATTTAGTAGCTCAAGTTTTTTGTTGGAGATACCGTTGGCATTCCAAGCAAGTATATTTAGTGTTGTCTTATTTTGTCTCGTCATCGCTGAAGAATTCACTGGCGGCTTGTACGAGGATAAGTCCCTTTTCTAACATACCATCGGCATTTCGTAATTTGGTAACCACAGTTTTCACTGACATCCAAATGGAGCGATCACACCTTAACAGTTGTAGTGTCCCTAAGGAACAACTTTAGAGCCATGTGTGCGACACTTTTTTAGTGGTCAACGTGGAGCCGTTCCCCAGTGTCGCCTGAGGCAACAATTGTTCGCTCCTAGGAATTAATTTACAACCGTAGGCGACTCAGCTGAGAACTGTACCGTATTAATCTCCAAGTACGATCCTCATTAACATAAAATTTAAAAAAAAAAGTTCCCAAGAAAGACCCTAGAGCGGACGCAGAGAAAGAATCCGGGCAGCACTTAACATTTTTATTAACTTCAGCATTATGTTGCATGATTGGGAGCCAAGGGAGCGTCCATAAATTACATGGCTCGGTCTAGAGGGGAGGAGGAGGGGAGGACGGGTTGCTGGAAATCTTCGCTCGGCTTCCTGAGGGGGTGTGTTCCTGAGCCAGGCTGCGTAGCTTGTCATTCATATTATTAGTCACGGTTAAAATGAGGTACTGAACACACAACAGCGTGTGAATATTTATTTCCGTCATTTAATTATCTCCTTAAGTAATTTACGCCATGAGAAAACCGTACAAAATTGCTTCTGAAATAATTAGGGGAAAAAAGCTACGTTCTACGCGGAGGGAGAGGTGAGGGTGTATTGGCAAAAGGCACGTCGGGCTACGTGGGTGGATGGGGAAGGGGGTTCTCAGGAGGCCAAAATGGAGCTACGCGGTTTATGGACGCTCCCCAAGCAGCGAACACGTAGTCCTGAGTCTGGAAGAAGCATAAAGGTGAGGGAAACGGAATTTACGTGGGGTATTACGAAGGCTGAAGAAGGCTCTTTTAGTGCAAACTGCCTCCAAGTAACTTCAGCCGCCTGGGGTAAACGGCATAGCTGAACAGACTACTCCAACTCTACGGTAACCATGATTACGGAAACAGAAACTTTTGTATCATCGTTTTCTACCCTAGTTACTGCCCTGAGATTGTGACTCTTGCTCTTCCGAGAAACTTTATGAGTGTTTTGTGCTTTTCTAACAAAAATAATCAGTTTATTTCCATAGAATAAAATTTTCGGGTTCATTATTAAACATTAAAATCAGATTGTGAAACTTTTTTTTCGCTATGTCCCATCCAGTCAAATGATATGTTACTTGGGTAGGAATTCTGATTATTAAATAAGTAATATTCATCATAAATTAAATTATCATAACTTTGAGATCTAGATGTCGTTTCCTCATAATGGGGAACTCTCCAAAACGAATCTCTTGCACCCACCTGACTTTAAAATATGAATAATTATGTAGAACTTGATAATATGAATTAAATGGCCACATTGAGTTCAAGAAGTCGCTCTTCTCTTTCAGAAGACACTTCACGGTTTAATTCTACATGTTGTGATTATTTATGTGCCAAAGATGATGCAACTACGTTTGATATTTTAGATATTTTCCACGCTTGTATACTTTTCTGTCATAGTGCTTATATATTCAAATGGCTGGTGGTCGTATTGTGGCTGCTAACACAACCCTCAAACAAACGCTCTCTCCTCGCTTTCCAGAGGACATGGGCAAAGTCTCCGTCCGGACCTCCAGATTTGAGTTTTTCCATGGTTTCCCCTAATCACTCTAGATGAATGCCGGGATGCTTCCTTCAAAAGTCCATGGCCGAATAATTTCCTGTTATTTGTCCCTAGTCCTCCCTCGGCTCTAATGACCTCGGCATCGACGAGACGTAAAGCCATAAGCAAAAAATAAAAAAATAAATCTCAAACAAACAATTCTGTGAAGTAATGTTCTTTATAATCTTCTATCAGCAAAAGTTAAATGGAGTAAAAAAAAACCGAGCACAGACATTGCTAAAGAAGATAACTCGAGATAAGTTGATTATGATTTTTTAACGTTGCCTTTCGTCGTTTAACTACATAGTTGAACGAATGCGAATGTCGAAATCAAATGTTTACATTGAAGTACATTTATTATTCACAAGTTTGATTTTTTGGACTATAAGTAATTATTGTTTAGTAAATGTATAAAAAATATTCCAAATATTGAATCACACCTAAACTTCGATAGTGCCAGTTCAACAAATATTTCTTCAATAGTAATCAAAGTAATAATTCAGTTGGGATAAATTCAGTATCTAGCGAAATGAAATACTTTGAGCATTGTCAAGTATCGTTTACAAATAAGGGAGTCGAATCAGATTATCTGTTGTTTACAGAATTTTGAATATGTATTTCCTAAAATGAAGAATGTGAAAAAATTGAAATGCTGACTTTGAAATCAGAAATGACGCTATTACTTTTATGGGAGGAAATATATCTTAGACCTTCACTGGTGACAATTTTTAACATAAGGGCGCAACATTTTTCCTTTATTATTTTAACTATTGAACAGTTTAGAGTAAATGTTTCCCTTGTTTTGTGACTACATTGTGTGTTTTTAAAATTTTAGTTGTTGATAAACAAAGAAAATTTACAGGGAAAGATAAACTCACCGTATTTACTAATGATAAGATTGTTTACATATGTGTACATATTAATTCAATATTCAAAATGCACATGTTATAATTGCGTGAAGTATGGATATAATTGATAAAAAGCCATACATCAGTTATCGAAGATAATGTTATACGCAGCGTTTGGTTGGACACAGTTTAGCTGTTTATCCGCATCCATACAAACAGATCTTTAGTTTACATTACGAAGTATCACAAAACTTTATTTGTTAAATAGAAAAGAAGCTTTAATATCCCTTTTGAACACAGCCATTCCGATATCTTATATCTTTAAACGAGCAATTCTTATATATATATATTGGATCTCGGGAATGGTGCTAACGATTTGGATGAAATTTCATATTTAGATAACGTTTTGATTTTTAAGATTGACTAAATAGTCTAAATACGAACAATTTTTCTCTTGGTACCTCGAAAACGGCTCTAACGCCATCTCGTAGATGATTCAGGTACCAGGAAGCCTACTAATATTTTACTCTTTGGTTTCAACGAACTCATATATTTAACCGAACATTTCTTGTATGCTAACTGACTCGAGGAAATAAAAAGAAGATATTTAAGAAATGGCTTTGTCAGAAGTGATACTTATATTTACATAACTTCTTTGAAAACAATATTTAAAAAGTGGTTATCATTTAATACTACCAGTTTAATTGTAAAACATTTAAAAATTAGATATTAAAAAAATAGATACTGGCTTTGACAAATGCGTATTTTCTAACTTAAGAAAATTATCTCAACCAAGTTTCGCGAACTTCGCCCAGTGAAGACTCAATTGAAGAAAATCCTGACGATATTCACGATATTTATTTAACCGACTGCAGTTCTTATGTAAGTAGGAAGGAAATATATAGAATGTATAACAAATATGGCGCGGTCTGGCAGCTCAAATGTAATTAGTGGGGGGGGGGGGGGAGGTGGTTATTGCACTAGCTCTTAAAAAATTCTGGCTACGATCCAGGGTTCAAATTCCGGCGGGAGCAAGAATTTTTAAGATATGTATTTAACCATATGAACTACGGTGGGGCGTTCTGTGTTTGGAATTCTACGTTAAATTTTAAGTCCCAGAGAAAAGGAACTGGCCGTCCTACCTCTGATAGAATTGCTTAATATCCTTCCTTCTATCCAATCTAATCCTATTATATGAGCAACTCTTGAAAATAAAATGGAGGCTGCACCTCGGCGAAATTAATACTAACCTGTTGAAGTTTGGTTTAATTGCTTCGTCAACATGTGATCTTCACATTTTACGTTCTTGCTTTGCGGAAAAGTCGCTAGAAATTTAGTTAAAAATGCCGAAATATGAAGCTGAGCAACTGCGAAATGCTATCAGCACTGCAAAAATAAAAAAAAAAATTATTGGTTCAGGGATGATATCAACCTAAACAGTTTCGTTTCGTCATAGATTTCGTGGTTAGGTTGAAATACAGCCTGGTTGAAGAGAAAAATTTTATGCTATTTTGCGTTCTGCGGCATCCATCAGAAATGGCGTATTTGTGTACAATGGAAGCAATCGATTATCTCTGACTGCTCGTTTCTATATAAGATGGCGGGCATCACCGTATTACAACTCGGGTAAATATTGTCTATTTGTCAATTATATGCGACTTTTTCAAACGGAAAAAGCTGAAACGGCAAGAAAACATTACAACAAAGGATTAAATTAACATTTTAAGAGACCATCACTGATTTTTCAACGCTGACGGTATCTACTGACGATATCTAATGGCTGTGCGCCGCTGTCATATTTCGGCATTTTAATTAAATTCCTGGCAAGTTTTCCGCAGAGCAAGAGCGCAGATGTATAGAGGACATAATAACGAAGCAATTAAACCAAATTTCAACAGGTTACTACCAATTTCGCGTCGGTTCCTCAGGTGGTGCAGTCCCCGATAAAATTAATTTCTCACAAACGTCTCTAAAGATTTTGATGAAATCTTACACATTGAACAGAAATCGAAAGGTGCCGAGCGAAGATCGGTCACCCAGGTACTAGTGTATTTATTATACACTCAGGTGCCAAAAGTCATGCCATAGAAGGATGCAAATATCCATATAACAGTAGCTCCGCGGAAGAAACGTATAAATGTACCGCGCTGTGTCGGAACTTTCATTTGTACTCTCATGGGCCATTTGAACAGTTTTTTGACGTGATTTTGGCCACACGACATGAATTAACGGTCGTTTAATAAGGAATGGTAGTTGGCTTTTGACGCATGGTGCATTACATTTCGTAAACAAGTGACGTCGGTGTTGACATATAGACAACACAGCTTCAAAGAACAGTCACACGCAATGTGGGCCGTACTGCAAATGTGTCCGTAAGAAAAGTGCGTCGAATATGACGTTGATGGTATATTGAATGGCAGCAGTAGGCAGAAGCGAGTGCCTTCGTTAGCATTAATGCCGTCAGCTAAAGCGCATCTAATGAGTTCCTACCGAGCGTGGCGGTGTAACGGTTAGCGTTCTCGCCTCGCATTCGGGAGGACGGCGGTTCGAATCCCCGTCCGGGCATCCAGATTTGGGTTTTCCATGGTTTCCCAAATCACTCCAGGCAAATGCCGGGATGCTTCCTTCAAAAGGCCATGGCCGAATTCCTTCCCTTTCCTTGCCCCCATCCTTGCCCCCCCATCCTTTCCCGTCTCTAAAGACCTCGCTGTTGAGAGACGTAAAGCAGTAAAAAATAAATAAAAAAAAATAATGATTTCCTGAACATTCTGGGTGGACCCTACATGACTGGAAGAAAGATGAGTGGTCAGGTGAGTCACGATTCCATACCCCACGAAGCCATGGATATAAGTTGTCAGGATGGCACTGTACTTTATCCTGTTATGGGCTGTGTTTACACGGCCCGTACTGGAACCCCTGGTCAAACTGAACCAACTATTCACCGAAAATTGTTATTTTCAGACACTTTGAGCCCATTTACAACCGTTCATGTTTCCAAGAAACGATCCATGTCACAGGACCAAAATCGTTCACGATTGGTTTTGAGTAACAGTCTGAATAACTCCAACGAATGATTTTGGCACTTACATCGCCAGACATAAATCCAGTCGAATATCTGGGACATCGTCATTTCGTGCACAAGGTCCTGCACAGACGACATTTTCATAATTATAGAAAGCTATAGAGGAAGAATGGCTGAATATTTCTATCGCCAATTGTTAAATCAATGCCATGTTGGATTGTTTTTCTTCGCATAGCGAAAGGAGCCCCACATGATTTTAGGGAATATCCAATGACTTTTAGCACTTCAGTGCACACTCCCAATTCTTTCCCTACATCTCTTCTCCTACGCCCGTTACGTACTTTGAAAACTTAATTTCAGCTGTCTTATTGTATCTCAACTTAATGATTAACAAATGACGCAGTAGTACTTCTGTGTTATTGAAGGGAGTAATAGTATGTTCGATAAATACCGCACTATAGTGAAGAGAGATAAGAAATTTAAAAGTTTTATGCAAATTATTGTCAATAATTGATTACAGTTTGTGATAAGCGAAAGAGGAGAAGCATCACAATTTTCAATAGTCAAGTAACATTCGATCGTGACAATGGAGAGCTGACGTCATACCCCAGAGATCAATACAATTAAGTAAGTGGAGTTACTTGCCTTATCTTTCATCCAGCCAGTGCGGCAAACATTAGCGTCAGAAACGTGTCAGTTTTGCCGGCTCGTGTTGGAATAGCCGTCACACATCTCACTTAAAAGGTTGAAGGTTTTTACGTAAGTATTGATACTAAATGCATTCCGCACTTCTATACAAAATTAATGCTACTGAGGTACCAATTTGCGTTTTAGTTCAAAAAATTCTTTACACACAACATATCACAATGGTACTGGTATCACACCTATCCGTTAATTTGATTAAAATTGCAATGTAGCGCACGCCCCATTGGCAGTTTCCCTAGACACCCATCTTTATCCTTTCCTGCATCCACCTACATTTGCCCTCTACAAATTTTAACTTTAAATTCCTTCAACGTTTTTGGTAAATTATTCATCATTTCTGTTGGTAACTTATTCCAATCCGTGACACCCTTACCCAAAAAAAGAGAATCTTACCACACCTGAAAGCGAGTGCCAGCATAGTGGTCATGGTAATCTTTTCCCTTAATTTTTACACCAATATCTTTCCATGTCTCATCACCAATATACGCCTTGTACTCTCCCATGACCCTCTTCACCCTCCTCCTGTCTTCCAATGAGTAGCTTTGACATGTAATGCCACTGATATTCCATATTTGGTTTTAAGAAACTATCATACGGAGAGAAGTTAAATTTTCTTGACTTCTTAGTGGTCCTTTTTGGCTCATGCTTCGAATTCTTGCAAACAGCATTAGCGAAATAATTATTGAAAAAAATTTGAAACCATGATGAACGTTACATTGAATTCGAAAATTCATTCACTGTAGAAAATACAGACGTTCTAAACGATTTTCCACGTCGTGTGGAGTTAGAAATGGGTTGCTTACAGAACTCTGCAGGTATCGTAAAGCAACTGAAGTTTTGAAGCGGAGGAAAGCAGTCGCATTGCGTAACAGTATCCATAGAGTAGAGTATGAGACTAAAATTGAACCCTTCCTCTCTGACATAATTTCTTCCGATTGGAAATTCAACCATTTTCAAGAAAGAAGACCGAAGAGACCCAATGAACTACACGCCGATTTCTCCATCATCTATCTTCAGCCGGGCTTTAAGGCATGTTATATTCTGGAACATAAAAAAAACACGGATTTCTGGAGGACAGATTGTGTGAAACACGTCTAGTCCTATTTTCTCACGATTTGATGACAGTTATGGATGCATGGTCACAGGATGATAACATTTATTTGGATTTCCATTAATCTTTCAATATTATATGGGACCTCGTTTTCTTAACGAAACTTCTAGTGTACCGAGTGCTGAAGCAGTTTTATGAACATATAAATCTTTTCTTACTGGTCAATCGCAGTGGGTGGTCTTAGAAGACTGTCAAACCAGATGTCACATTTGACATCCCGCAAAAAGTGTGATATCTATACTCCCTTTTCAAATTTTACAAGCGTTCTAAAGAAGACAACGTTATTATCGGTACGAGAGCGTTTGCTGATGATACGGTTGCTTACAGGAGGTAAAGAGTTTTAATTATTGTTTAAGAAACGGAGCTTTATCTCAACGTGGTGCAATAAAAGATAACATAAAGCAAATTAATAAAATGCAAGGTAACGCGGATAACGTACAAAATGAATTTGCTTGTCCAAATAAACTTTTGAATCGACAATAAGAATTATTTCATAAAATATTTGGAGGTAACTTGAAACGGGATCACCACATAATTTCGGTCGTAGGTAAAGCTAATTCCATTTGTGTTTCATATGTCTAATTTTGAAGACTTTTCACTTTTACACATTGCAGACGCATTTAAAATTTTAATTCGCTTACATCTATATTAAATTTTTAATTTAATTTAATTGCAATGGAGCACACGCTCCGGTGGCAATTTCCCTACACACCCAACTTCCCCCTATCCTACACTCACCTACATTTGCCCTCTACAAATTTTAACTTTAAATTCTTTTAACGTTTTCGGTAGGTTATTCATCATTCCCCTTGGTAACTCATTCCAGTCACTGACACCTTTACCTAAAAAAGAAAATCTTCCCACACCCTTGTGCCTGAAATCGAGTGCCAGCTTATGGTCATCTTTTCCCTTCCATGAACTACTTTTCATACCTATTGCAATATCTTTCCATGCCTCATCACCAGTATACGCCCTATACACTCTCATTACCCTCCTCATCCTCCTCCTGTCTTTCAATGAATCCCATTCCAGCTCCTTTATCATATCTGTCACTGATTGCAGTCTGCGATAATTTCCAGAAACAAATCTAGCAGCCCTTCTTTGCACCTTCTCCAACTCCTGTATTTGATACTCAAAATGTGGGTCCCACACTACACTATCATATTCGAGCAATGGTCTGACCAAAGTTTTGTAACTCAATTCCTTTACTCCTCTCGTGCATCCCCTCATCACTCTCTCCAACAAGTGCAGAATTTTGAAACCTTTTCCTACCATCTGTCCAATGTGTCCTGCCCAGTTAAGCATGTTATCAAATGTAATGCCAAGATATTTACATTTCAAGTCTTCAGCAAGCAATTGTTTCCCCGCCTTATATTCATAACTAACCTTTGTTTTTTATTTGTGTATCTAATTAGCTCTTCTTTGCATTTATCTTCATCCCATGTTTACCAACCCAACTAGATATCCTGTCCAGATCACCCTGCAACTGTTTACAGTCCTCTATCGTTTTGATCCTTTTATACAGCATTATGTCATTTGCAAACAATCTAATTTCAGACAGTAAACAATCAACTCAATTATTCATTAGAATAATGAATAGCAATGGTCCCAATACGCTACCCTGCGGCACTCCCATTTTTACTTCCACTTCCTTTGATACCGTATTTCCCACCCTAACTTTTCGATTTCTACCTTTTAAAAAATCTTCTACCCAGCAAATCACTTTCTCATCCACTCCAATAGTTTTTACCTTATTTACCACCATTTTATGGCTTACTCTGTCAAACGCCTTAGACAGATCTAGTGCTACACTATCAATTTGGCCTCCCTTGTCCATTTCATCTGAAATATCTTGCATATATCCCACCAACTGAGATTCGCATGAATATCCTTGCCTGAACCCATGTTGCCTACTTGAAAACCACTTACGTTCCTCACATACATTTCTGATGTGGTTGCATATCAATCGTTCCATTAATTTACCTACCACTGAAGTCAAACTGATTGGCCTGTAATTTTCGAGTCTATTTCTCACCCCTCCTTTATGTACCGGTACTACTATCGCACTTTTCCAGTCTTGTGGTAAGCAGCAAGTATATATTGCACTCTCAGTCGAGAGGAGGAGGGGCTGTATTGTTGAGCTAAACCTTTTAGTTACTGTGAAGTTTCTCGAGACTTCGGCTCGAAGCAGCATTCTGATAGGCTGACCCTAGAGATTGTGTTTTAGGAACTTCTTATTCCATTCACTTACCTGCGTAATGTGATTCAGGTGGGCACTCGTCGTCCAATCGAACGGACTTATTAGGGAGCGTACATAAACTACGTGGCTCGGTCAAAGAGAGATAGAGAGAGAGGGGGGGAGGAGAGGTTGGCTGGTAAGCTGCGCTGGGTTATGTTGTGGGGGGAGGGCGGTTCCGAGCCAAGCAACGTAGCTTTTCTTTCATATGATTTGTCAAAGTTAAAATAAGGTACAGAACACACAACTGCATGTGAATAAGTATTTCCGTCATTTAATTACATCTGTAAGTAATTTACGACAGTCTGAAAAGAGAAAACAGTACAGAATGTTTTCTGGAATCAAGAGGGAAAAAGCTAAGTGCCACGCGGGGGGAGGGGGTTGTGGTAGAGGCAAAAGCCACGCCGGGCTACGTGGTGGGAGGGGGGGGGGGGTTCATAGGAGGCCAAAATGGAGCTACGTGGTTTATGGACGCTCCCTTATGAAGTGTAACTACTGTCAATAGTCTACCGTCGAACATGTTGATTCTGAAATGTAATCATTATGTTATAGTGCAGTCTGTACCCACCAGATAAGTCGTTAGGGCGCCACCACAGTACTGTGGACCCGGTCTGAACCATGAATCAAGACAATGGAAGGATGTCATAGGAAATGTCGTCCTCTACTTCACATATCAGGACTGATAAATGTAATTATGCAGAAACACGTAATTCAGTGTCAAGCCTTAAAGAATCAAATGGGAAAGAGCCCTTATTTTTCATATTACTATCACATTCAGTTTCAAACAGCAATGCATCGCAATTTTTGGGCCGAGTCTTTATGGTTCTATATTCGTTGAAATATCAGGTCAATTCCTGTTCGGGCTGGCATTCGGGCGGACGATTGCTCAAATGATGAGGTTAAAGATAAGTGCAAATGGGACCTCGCTTATTAGAAACACAGATAAAAAACTAAAGATTGATTACGGTTATAAGTTGGGGAAAAAATTGCTTGCTGAAGACTTGAAATGTAAATGCCTCGTCATAACGTTTGGTTGTAAACTCAATGGGGCAGGACACATTGGTCAGGTAGTAGGAAAGGGTTCAAAATCCTTCACTTGTTTTAGATAGTGATGAGGGGTTGTACTAAAGAAGTAAGAGAATTGGAAGAAAGGAGGAGAGTGAAGCGAATCATGGGAGTGTAGAAGGCGTATTTTGGTGATGAGGCATGGAAAGATATTGGCGGAAGAATTAATAGAGGTGTATGGAAAAGATGACCATGACCACGAATTGGCATCAGGCATAAGGCAGTGGATCAGGGATTTGAATAAAGTACCACGAGAAATGATGAACAATTTACCAAACAAGTGAAAAGAATTTAAAGATGAAATTAGTAGGGGGAAAAACTTGGTGGGCAATGGAAAGGGGGGGAAATGGGTGTGTAAGGAAATCCCCACCGAAACAGATGCTCCATCGCAATTAAATTAAATGAAATTAAACATCCGTTCAGTCATCCAGGTTTTTGTTTTCCACGGTTTCCCGAAATCACTGCAGATGAAATCTAGGTTAATTCATTCCAAAGGCAATGGCCGAATTCCTTCCAATTCCAAGCCTTCCATCTACCTCTGGCTATAATGTCCTCGATGTTTACGAGCCATGAAGCCAGAAGAAAAATAAAATTATCCTGTGTCCCAGGTTGGGCCCGAGGTTATTCCCCGTCCGGGCATCCAGATTTGGGTTTTCCATGGTTTCCCAAATCACTCCAGGCAAATGACGGGATGCTTCCTTCAAAAGGTCATGGCTGAATTCCTTCCCATTCCTTGCCCCCCATCTTTTCCCGTCTCTAAAGACCTCGCTGTTAGAGAGACGTTAAGCACATAAAAAACCCGAGGTTATTACGACTAATTTATGGCATGCACTGTTTAATACTTAAATTAGTTACGAGTCATTGATCGTGGTGGTGTAACGGTTAGCGTTCTCACCTCGCATTCTGGAGGACGCCGGTTCGAATACCCGTCCGGGCATCCAGATTTGGGTTTTCCATGGTTTCCCAAATCACTCCAGGCAATTGCCGGGATGCTTCCTTCAAAAGGCCATGGCCGAATTCCTTCCCATTCCCTGCCCCCCCCCCCCAACCTTTCCCGTCTCTAGAGACCTCGCTTTTAAGAGACGTTAAGCAGTTAAAAAAAAAAAGATTACGATTCAAAAATTTTGTAATAAATATCTTACACCGGATTCATTTATATATAAAATCTTAATTTACAGCTCATTGCCGGTAACTAAATAATTATACATGACTGTTTCAAGTGCTGTGTCATTTAAAGGAAAACGTATGATTCGTTTCATAATAATGATAAGAAGAATAATACTTATATAAGTAAAATACTTTACTGGGATGTGAATTAAATGTAGATGGAGAACGTGATTTCAAAAAGAAATTGAGCATATTTTTAAACCATGTATAACACAATAACAAGAAATTTCAAGAATGCTAGGAAAGGGATGACAAAAAAAGAGGGATAGATAATAACTTCTGTACAAGATTCTAAATAATTATATTAGACACGATGATGATAATTAGAGCTTTTTCCTTAGCTGTTAGAAATCCATTATTAAAAAGGAGCTGCAAATATCGGTAAAGAAAACAGAGAGAGACTATAAAAATAGAAGCGCAAAGATGATTTTGGAAGAGTGAAAAACAGCCAAAAATGATATGTAATATTAACAAAGAGAAAAGGTGGATATCAAAGAAATCGGTGTTAATATACGATACCGTAACTTTCAATTGACGTAATTACTGAAGAATAATATAACGATGGTTCCATAAGGGAAAGTGAGACTTTTCTTCAACTGACAAGGCACTAAACATTATGATATTAAATACCAGTTAGACAGTAAAATGCAGACAAGAGCCACACGGAGGCTTAAAATTGTTATCGCCTTCGAACTACTTTAATCGGAATGCTCCCACCCATAAATCACTGCAGGAAGATCTTGTGAAAAATATTGTATTTGAGCTATTTATTTCAGAACATTTTCTTTTTGTGATTCAAACCTGTCATTTATACAGAGTTTTCGCACTGGAGAAGAACTCCAGGAAGTTGAGAATTTACAAGAATTCTTTTAATTAAAAAAGGGGGGGGTGACCGCTTATGTACACTGATAAGCCTGAACATTATGACCACTTACCTAATAACCACTATGTCAGCCTTTGACATCGATTACAGCGGCGACGCGTATTGGCATGGAAGCAATGAGGCCTTGGTAGGTCGCTGCAGGAAGATGGCACCACATCTGCACAAACAAGTCACCTAATTCCGGTAATTCCTGGGAGGAGTGCGATGATTGTTGTTGTTGTTGTTTTAGCGCGCACATTTCGTTTCCAGTTAAAGAATCTTGTTGAGTGTTATCGTTGAGAGAGAAAAATATATTAGATTTCTCATTGTACACTATTTTTTAAAAAGAGGACCTTTCAGAATGCATGCCAGGTTATTAATTTACTAAGAATATGTATTAAACTGTATCTGTTTTTCTCTTCTTGTTAAAGATTGGAGTGGATGAGACAGTGATTTGCTGGGTAGAAGAATTTTTAAAAGGTAGAAAACAGAAAGTTAGGGTGGGAAATGCGGTATCAAAGGAAGTGGAAGTAAAAATGGGAGTGCCGCAGGGTAGCGTATTGGGACCATTGCTATTCATTGTTCTAATGAATAATTGTGTTGATTGTTTACTATCTGAAATTAGATTGTTTGCAGATGACATAATGCTGTATAAAAGGATCAAAACGATAGAGGACTGTAAACAGTTGCAGGGTGATCTAGACAGGATATCTAGTTGGGTTGGTAAACATGGGATGAAGATGAATGCAAAGAAGAGTCAGCTACTTAGATACACAAATAAAAAACAAAAGGTTAATTATGAATATAAGGTGGGGAAACAATTGCTTGCTGAAGACTTGAAATGTAAATATCTTGGTATTACATTTGATAACAAGCCTAACTGGGCTGGACACATTGGACAGGTGGTAGGAAAAGGTTTCAAAATTCTGCACTTGATGGAGAGAGTGATGAGGGGATGCACGAGAGAAGTAAAGGAATTGGGTAACAAAACTTTGGTAAGACCATTGCTCGAATATGGTAGTGTAGTATGGGACCCACATTTTGAGTATCAAATACAGGAGTTGGAGAAGGTGCAAAGAAGGGCTGCTAGATTTGTTTCTGGAAATTATCGCAGACTGCAATCAGTGACAGATATGATAAAGGAGCTGGAATGGGATTCATTGCAAGACAGGAAGAGGATGAGGAGGGTAATGGGAGTGTACAGGGCATATACTGGCGATGAGGCATGGAAAGATATTGCAGTAGGTATGAAAAGTAGTTCATGGAAGGGAAAAGATGACCATGACCACAAGCTGGCACTTGATTTCAGGCACAAGGGTGTGGGAAGATTTTCTTTTTTAGGTAAGGGTGTCAGGGATTGGAATGAGTTACCAAGGGGAATGATGAATAACCTACCGAAAACGTTAAAAAAATTTAAAGTTAAAATTTGTAGAGGGCAAATGTAGGTGAGTGTAGGATAGGGGGAAGTTGGTTGTGTAGGGAAATTGTCACCGGAGCCTGTGCTCCATTGCAATTAAATTAAATTAAAAAAAAAAGATCTAGAATCTATAACAAAGATAACAGGAAGCTGAAATTACTGTATCATCCTTTTTATTAATTAGAGTCTTCAACGGCCAAGTCGGTGAAAATACGAAATTGTAAATTACATTCTTTTTGAAGTGAAGGCAGATTAGATGCGGTAGTTCGCTTCGGTCCAATATGAAAACAGTTTCGAGGATGCAAAGCAGTTAATACATTCTTTTAAAAACCAATAACATAACCAGATGCTTATTGCAAGGTAGATTCATTCTATCCGAATGGTACACATAATTTTCAGTATAACTACAAAAACGTAACATCACATTTTAGTAACTACATTTGAATGCGATTTCCGTTGTAACTTGTTAGTTGGTGCATATGCACATTGTTTCCAAAAGAATCAGTGATTGTGGATAAATTTGCCATATCTCATTCTATACCACAAAGAATATATTACTTTCTTAGGCCTTTTCAGTTAACAAATTCCTATCCGAATATTTCTTAATAGAATGAAATATGTTTTGAATTTATTTCATTCTGGATTTATGGCAGACTCATTTTTTGGTGGCAACGTTTTGCTTCCTGTGACAGTACACGAAATAAATAAGCAACTTAGATTTTTTTCAGCATCTTTAAAATTGAAAATAACTTGTATGCTTTGTGTGTTTTATAGGCAAAAAGTACTCTTAGGAAGATAATGGATAGTAATCGTTTTGGAACACATAGAATAAATAACTTAAATAATAATTCTTTCTCTTTTCGTTTTTAAACTGCTTTTGTCAGTATAGGTACCACTAAAATACACTGAGGTGACAAAAGTCATGGGATAGCAATATGCAAATATATAGATGGCAGTAGTGTCGCTTACAAATTGTGTAAATGGTCAGTGCCTGGGCAGGACTTTCATTTGTGGTCAAATGCGTCGTGTGAGAAGGTTGATTATGTGATTATGGCCATACAACGAGAATAGGCTATTTGACTGTTTTTAGAAAACTGTTTTAAATTGTTTATTGGTTCACGTTATTCACAGGACACTTTTTATTTTTTGAATAAAGTGCTTACTTTACGCAAAATTCATTGTTAAAGTTGAAAGCGTTTAAAAGCCCGCCAAAACGCTCCTTCGCAACCTGTTGCATGTCAACGACGCCCGTGACGTCAACTGCTCCAAAGCACGGCGGCACGGCCTATATCGTTGGCCGTGTCCGTAAGGGATTTCTCTATCTATGAGTGACGTGTCGTTTGTTGGCTGAAGTTGTGTGTAAATTTGTGGAAGTATGGATTATAAATACTGTGCAGTGCCGCAGTGTACAAACACTACGATTAAAACCCCCGAAAAACTGTTTGTCAGTGTTCCAAAACCCGCTAAACTACGAAAATAGTGGCTGCAGCTCGACCGCAGGAATCCAGATGATAGTTTCGAATAAAACAAACATCTTCTTCTGTGAGGATCATTTTAATGTGAGTAAATGGTCCACATTCTATCATATTTTACATTCTAACGGTGCTGTTAAAACTACAGACACGGGGTATATGTACAAAAACCTTCTTTCTCCATGCAAGGTACTTCCCGTACTCGTAGAAAGCTAAAATTTGGCACATAGATCAGATTTTACCCACATATTATAAGAATAGTCTGGAATTCGTAAGTTTCTATATACATACCCCTTACCTACCCCTAATGTGAAATCGCTTTATACTCTAATAACTTTATACGCCTCAGATTTTCATTGTAGAATAAGCTTGTTTAGTTTAACTAATGTGTTCCTTTCATTACTTTGGAAGTTATTTCTACCACGACACCCCGTTATCAAAACTCCACTGTACTTCCAGTATAATCCTAGAAACAAGTAATTTGGTACACATATATGGTTTCATCCTTAAATCATAAGAAAAGTCTAATATCGGAGTTTTTTCCCCTTTTCATCTAATTACAATCCCAAACATGAAAAATTCTGGCACATATTTGAGACATAATTGCTATGCTCCGGATGAAGCTATATGCCTGAGAATTGTTTAATGCTTAGAGATAAGCAAATTTACCAATTATCTTAAAGTTTACTTTGTTCCTATGATTAGTTTGGAAGTTACTAGTTTTTTTTATTTATGGTTGTAGTTAAACCAGCGGCAATTTGCATTGCTCGGCTACGGAGCACACCCATTGTTTCCAGATAGTGGGGCATTGTTGGTAACGTATATTGCTGTCTTTAATTCTGAAATGTTCTTATTCACCGATTTTCAAATGGAATCATTACATTTGAGCGACGATTCAGAATAAGCGATAAGCTTATAAAAAGAAATTAGAGCCCATAAAAATTCTTGTAAAAATAAGACAAGTCTCGTGCTCGTGTAGTAACAAAAAGTTATAAGACCTTTTTCTGAGCCAAGTTCTGTGTTTTCACTTCACTTTGTGAAACAGAATGGTTTCTCTCGATGTTATAGCTCGATAATTTAGAATAAAAATTTTTTTTGGTGGCTTGACCATTATACACGTCATAATGTTTACTGAAATGGAAGGCATAACAATATTATTTTACAAGTATATATTATATACTCGTCAAATTCGAAAAACTGTGAGGGAAATCTTTGCTTTTATATATTTGTAAGTTTTAAAAAGCAACACATTTACGGTATTTATATAGGTTAACTAAACCATGTAAATTGTAGACTTGGCTCAGAAGAAGATCTCATAACTTTCTGTCACTACGCTAGCACGAGACTTGGCCTATTTGTACAAGAATTGTTTTGCGGCATCTATATTTCCCCAAATTTTTTTACCTAATAAAGTTATTGAATGGATAATGGATACAATCCAATGAAAAAAAAAATATCTATGAAACCCAAAGATGATCAATTTGAGGAAAACAAACCTGAGCGAATGTCCATAAATAAAAACAATAAAGTAAAATCAAACATATTTTTCTAGCTTTTTTTTACTTACGAAAATCTGATGAGTGGAAAAGGGTAACTTTCCACCGAAACAGAATGCAATCGACAAACTTTACATGTTTAAATTTGAGGGGAAATGTACCTGATCGTGTGTTCTACCAAAATTGTAATAGTATTTTTTTTTTAAGCTCAGCATGCTCCACATTGTAAGAAGGGTGACATCGAAAGATGTTTGGTATCAGTAAGTGAAACATGGTTCAAGATTAAGTCTGGATTCTTTTTGAAAAAATGTCTAATCATTAATGCGTCAATTCTGGGTAAATTTCCGCCGTTACCTTTCTCAAAATTCTTCTCTATTTCGTATTAAAAACTAAACACTAACGTATCACGCGTATTATCAATCAGCGTAAAAGCTTAGACGATAATGACACAACCCAGCCATATTTTGGGGCAGTTGTCGTCACAGAAGCGACTGCCAATCACCGAGCGTTTTCGATCACGTGAGCGCAGTTTAAATTACGCTGAATTTTATTTTATGTTTACATTAATAATAACTATTGTATCTCATTAAACTTACATGAAATAGGTTCCTTAAGCATCAATGTATAAAAATAACAACACTTTATAATATATTTTAAATACAGTCAAATAGCCTATTAACGGATTTCGAACGCGGTATTCTAGTTGGAGCTAGACGCATGGGACATTCATTTCGGAAATCGTTACGGAATTCAACATTCCGAGATCCACAGTGTCGAGAGTGTGCCGAGAATACCTAAATTCACGTATAACCTCCCATCATGGGCAACGCAGTGGTCGACCGCCGGCACTTAATGAGCATGACCAGCGACGTCTGCGTAGACTTGTCAGTGTGAACAGACAAGCAACACTGCGTGAATCAACCGCAGGAATGAAAGTGGGACGTCGACGGGCGTGTCCATTAAGACATTCCGGCGAAATTTGGCTTTAATGGGCTATGGCAGCAGAATACCGACTCGGGTGCCATTACAAATAGCATGACATCACCAACAGCGGCGCTCCTGAGCCCGTGACCAGATCAATTGGACCGTAGACGACTGGAAAAAAGTGGCTTGGTCAGATGAGTCACGATTTCAATTGGTAAGAGCTGATGGAAGGGTACGAGTGTGGCGCAGACCCCATGAAGCCATGGACCCAAGTTATCAACAAGGCACTGTGCAAGCTGATGGTGGCTCCATAATGGTGTGGGCTGTGTTTACATGGCGTTCGGCTACTGGGAGACCACTTGAAACGATTCATTGACTTCATGTACCCAAACAACGATGGAATTTTCCAAGATGACAAAGCGCCATGTCACCGGGCCATAACTGTTTGCGATTGTTTTGAAGAACATTCGGGACAATTCCAGCGGATGATTTGGCCACTGCGATCGCCCGACATGAATCCCATCGAACATTTATGGGACATAATCGAGAGATCAGTTCATGCACAAAATCCTCTACCGGCCACACTTTCGGAATTATGGACGTCTATAGAAGCTGCATGGCTCAATATTTCTCCAGAGGACTTCCAACGACACGTGGAGTCCATGCCACGTCGTCTTCTGCACTTCGCCGGGTAAACGGAGGACCGAGACGCTATTAGCAGGGTATCCCATGACTTTTGTCTCCTCAGTGTAAGTGGCTTCAGATAAAGACCAAGCAATTAATTAAACTTGTTAATTCTCAATACGTTAGGACATTATTTCTTCATACTAAATTCTCGTCGCCCTTAAAGATAAACTGCCGAGGCTCGAGTGGACGTGTGACGTTACTCAGAAAAATATTCATTGACGTTTAATAAACTTGAAAATTGCAGGTTGATCGGTTACCAAGTGTGTATTACTCCCAACTACAGTTATTAACTATTTCAACCATGATGATAAGGTAGCTTTAATATGGGAATCTTGATATGCACTTTACATCTCATTTGTTGAATAAATACGTTTGAAGATACTTATCAGACCCCAGCCGCATTAAATGACCAGACTGTCTCTCAGCGACATTTTAAGTGTCTCTCTTGGTCACTGAAACGGTGACATTTTATTATAAAATTCTAGACGTTTACAAGAGCGCCACTTCTTGTTTCCAGAACGCAAAACAATTCTCCGAACAATAAGTTATTATTAAAAACAATTCAAATTTACTTAATACTTATTGGAACCAAGAGGAAATAATTTTAAATAAAATTACAGATAATTTGAAGAAGTTTGACATCACAATGTACATGGTAAACAATTTCCATTCATTAGAAACATGCTGAAATATACAGTTGTTATATCACACATTAATGTTCTTTAACTAAAATGTTATATATCAAAATCAATTTAGCACATTTACAAACTCTGATATATTCACTCAGAACCATTAAAGATAACACACAGAACAAAATACCACATATTACCAAAGTAATCTCAAGTAACTACAAGAAATGAATCATTTTATTTATTTTACATACAGTAGCTTTAATTAGTTGAAGGAAGGATAAATGAGGGAAACATGTTTATATTAACATAGCATCGTCTCATGTAAATGGTATATCGTTTGTTCGCAGGAACCGACAGCTTTGAGTCATGGATATCACTTCTCGTTCCCTCTCCATGGCCAACCCGTTTCTTTGGGCCTGCAAGCTGGTGGGACTGACACCGTTTTCCATAGACTGGAGGACATGTTCGATGCAGATTAGCTTTTTAGACAAGGCCATCGCAGTTGTGGCGGCAACGGTGCAAGTAGCTGTCACCTACCAGTGGCTCTCCTACTTTGTCGACGTCACTAATATACCTCTTCTCATCCCATGGGGATATGCTTTGGGCTCTTTTACCGCGTTATTGATTTCCATTTTTGTTGAATGGTATTCTAATGTCAATAAGCAAAATAAAATCTTAGCTCTGATCCGTCAGTGTGATCAGTCACTCTTCTCCGGGCGAGATGATTTGACTACGGCAGCGAGGCGCTGTATGAAGTTGAATATGGCATTTGTGCTCTTCACACATGTTATATACAGCGCTTACTGGATAACGAAGACCATGACCGCAACGTCCTATATAACAGCAGTCAGTCTCGTCTGGAGCAAACAGTTTCTTCTAATCAACTTGCTTCGCTTCGTCAACCTGACACTTCTCGCCAAGATCAGATTTGAAAGACTCACATCAATTATCATGGAATCGCCGTTCCTATCAACGATATCCAGCATGAAATTTCAATCTGTGATGCCACTTGTCGTTTCAGGAGGAGACGCTGCTCTTGAAAACACTCCCTGTGATCTGTCAAGGGTATCTGTAAACAGGCAACGAGATTGCGGAAAAGGTGTTCCAGATATTACGTCCCTCATGAAAGTGTACGATAACTTGTGTGACGCTGTGGAACTCATAATCGACGTTCACAAGCATTTTCTGACTCTCCTCCTCTTAATGATGGTCTTCATGACTATTGGACTCATTTATTTGGTGTTTTCACACTTTATCTTGCCTTCAGAGCTGAAGTCAATGGATTTACTGTCCATGTATTTTTCAACTGTGTCAATAGGCTTCGTTTTTTTACTTACGATTGTGGTCCCGCCACATACGACGGCTGCAGCTGCTAACAGAGTTTTGAGAGTCATTTGGAAGAGAACAATGTCGACACCTAAGGGTAATCAAGAAGTCACCGAACTACGTGAATTTGCACAGTTGGTTCGTGACCGCAGGGTTGTATTCAGACTCTTTGGAATTTTTACAGTGGATTTGGAACTCCTTGCTCGCTACATCTCAATCCTCACCACCTATTCAGTGATAGTGATTACTTTTAATAGCAGCACATACTAATCAACATACGTACCTATATTTGCACAATAAACCAAGAACTGTTCTAATTAAATGTAAAATATTATATAGGTCGCTGTTTTCGAATCAGCTAGTTATATGATTCTCCATCGACCGATTTCTTGAAGGTATCTACTTTTGCATGAATTATTACTCATTTATCACAATTGACCTTTAGTATAAATATGATTACGTTTTGTTACTTTGTTTTACGATCTTTACCATCGCGTCAGTGATTATAATTTGCATTCTAATTATCTTCCAGAACAAGTAATATAGGTTCGCATTATACTATTTGTACATATTTGTTTTCCTCCTGTAAGGAAAAACTGCCTACTTTTTTAAATTTTTTATTTTATTTTATTGGCCTTTGGTCTTGCCGACCATACAGCCATCTTCTGGTTTTACAATTCTTATATATATTTGAGGCTTGTTATCTTTACTTCCTTTTACAACGTGATGCTAAAGTTACACAAATCTTTGTAAGTTGACACATGTCCGTAGTTGTGATTAACATTTATATGATGTTAAACTATAATTATTAACTAGATGGCTCTTAATTATATTACTCTAAATATCTATGTTAATGCAGTTTGAAGTTTTATATATAATAGGAAATATACTTCCTCTCTTATTGTTATATTTAATACAGTTTTGACATTTTAAACAAGGTTTGATTGTACATAGTTATTTACATAATAGTGAGAAGCTTAATTCGGTTAATACAGAGTTTACACAAGAGTAGAAGTTTAGTATAAACATTGTTTGAATTGGCTTTACCGTGATTTTCCGCTAATTTTTACAATTATTGATTGTCTTGTTTCTTTTGTAATGAATATATTGATGTGGGGCTCTTGCATTGTAGATATCTTTATATAACACACTCATACGAACTAACCGTCTTTATGTTTACCTGATGCGTTTTATACATTACAATTTAATGTTTGCTTCACTAAGGAAAATAGCAATCGCCTTGTATACATCTTGTCGTTTTGAATTGAGCAGGACAGGTACGGAGACGGGAAGGGGAATTTTAATCTTTACCAGACTTGTGTACAGGTTTTTTGTGGGTAACAGATTGCGGCTGCAGGCCAGGACTATGTGATTTATATCTGATATCTCTCCTTGATCCTCCGGACAAAACGGGGAGTGTTCCACTCCAATTTTGAATAGGTGATGTTGGTAACACCCGTGTCCCAGTCTCATTCGTATAATAGATGTTTTACGCCTTTTATTTAGTGTGGAATTCCCGAACCATACTTTAGATGGAATATGGGGTTGGATTTGTGAGTAATATTTTCCTCTTTCCCTTTGTGTAGTAGTCCATGAATTGGACCAGATTCGAAGAGCCTCTTTTTTAATGATAGATATGAAATCTGTATGTGGGAGTTGAACGTATTGTATATGTTCTTCTATTGTGCTTGCCTTGGCTATGCGGTCGACTGTTTCCTTATGCTGAATACAAGCATGCCCCTTTATCCATAACACGTGTATCTCTTTATTCTCTGTCGTAGCTGTATACATTAAGTTTAGTATCTCTAATAGAGGTTTGTTCAGTCAGTTCCGCTGTTTTGAGTTCTCAAATTTTTGCGCCACGCTTTTGGAATCTGTTAGAAAGAGAATTTTGTTGTAGCGTTCTTTTCCGTAATTAATAGCTTCTCTAACAGCTAATGTTTCGGCCGTATATATCGATATTTCAGATGGTAAACGCACTCTCTTCGGTTCGTGAAAGGAAGGACAGAAATAGGCATATCCGACTGCGTCCGTGGTTTTGGAACCGTCCGTATAGATCTGTACAAAATCTGTCCAGGTTTGTTTCAAAAAACTGTTTGTCATGGTATTTGCTGAGCTGCTTTTGGCGATCCAGTCTGGTAAGTAGAATATATTTGGTTTATATCTCAGGGTATTATAATGAAATGAGAACAGGGGAATTGTGTCCCCTTGGGAAACTAATGGTATCATGTGTTTTATTTAATGAAGCACTGTGCTAACATAGGCATTCGGAGTCTGGTGGCTATATCTCTTCTCTCCTGTAATGCCGTGTATTTTATTACTCTTTGTATCACGGGGTGATTTGTTATAGATGCTCGTCTCGTTAAATATACGCTGGATGAAAGATGGCGTCGTGTTTCCAGTGGCATTTCCCTATCCTCTACTAGTAGGGCGTTTGTAGGGGAGGATTTCATGGCTCCTAAGCATAGTCGTATCGCCCTATATTGTACTATGTCCAGTTTTCGGAGGATATATTTGGGTGTATTTCCAAAGAAAGGGCTCCCGTAATCGAAGATAGGTCGTATAATAGCTCTATATAAGTTGAGGAGAATAGTTGGGTCCGCTCCCCACCAGATGCGCGTTATGGCTCTTAAGATATTGAGAAGTCGTTCGGTTTTGGATATACTGTAATGTGCTCTATATGTGTTTCTTCCATGAGAGTTTACTATATATATATAGGTTGAGATGCCTGACCGATGATCGCACTGTGAAAGAGTATGGGCCCAATTGTATCTCAGATTCTCGATATATTCTTTGTTTCCGAGTAAAGATCACTACTGATGATTTCGTAGATGATATGGTTAAACCTAGGTTTTGAGCCCACTCATTCAGCTTTATACCCGCTTCGTATAATCTCCTGAAGTTTATTCCATAAGGTATATATACACACGTCATCGGCGAATTGCAGGACCCTTATTGATGGACAAAATAGATTTTCTATGTCTGCTGTGTATATGGTATACAGTATGGGTCTTAGGATTGCCCCTCGTGGTAATCCCTTTGATATTACGCGAGGACCGTATAGAGAATTGTCTTGCAGTCGGATGTAGACAGTTCTGAGATGGAGCAGATTATAAATCCCGCGTAAGTATATATCCGGAAGTCCCAATTTCCTGAGCTTCTCGATTAATATTGGGATATGGACGTTATCATAAGCTGCTGTTATATTCAGAAATATGGCCGTTAAGTAGCCTTTATTAATGTATGTCTGTTCTATATCAAGGGTGAGGATGCTAAGAACGTCCGTTGTGCTCCTTCCTTTTATGAATCCAAATTGTGTCTCAGGCAACATGCCATGGTGTTCCAGCCACCATTCCAGTCTCATTTTTATGATACGTTCTAGGGTTTTTTGCTATACATGAAGATAGCGCAATTGGACGATATGAGTTAGCACTATTTATTTACTTGCCAGGTTTGTGCACTGGGATTATAATTTGTGTTGTCAATTGTTTTGGGGTCTCACTTTTGATCCAGATCTTCGTTAATAATTGAAGTAAGACTACCTTGGCGCGGTGTGGAAGATGTTGTAGCATGGAATACTCTATGCTGTCTATGCCAGGTGCCGTGTTGGAACCGGGTTTAAGGGCCAATTCCAGCTCTTCCATCGAGAACGGCTATTCTAGTATGTTTAGTTCATGTTCTTCTTTGTCATAGGTTGGTGAGTCTGTAGGTCCGGGTGGTACCGTTGGCGGAGCTATTTTGTTTGCGAATTCTTCTGTCCAATTTGATGGCGATTTTGGACCCTCCGGTTTTTTTCCTTAGTCTGTTGGTCATGCGCCATACTGAGTTCATTGGCGTTTTACTGTTTAGATTGTTGCAGAATTCTCTCCAGCACATCTTTTTCTTTTCCTTTGGCAATCTTTTTGTTTCGGCCTTTGTCTTTTTGTATCTTAAGTAATTTTCCCAAGTAGCTTCATGTTTGTATCTTGTAAATGCTAGCTTTCTTTTTGCTACCGATCTGGAGCATTCTTAATTCCACCAAGGCGTGGGGATGTGTTTTCCAGTAGGTCTTGGTTTGTGATGAGGAATCGATCTTACTGCCGCTTCATTTATGGCGTTTAAAAAATTCCTGATATTGCTGGCTAGTTGTTTTGGCGGTAACCACCCTATCTATGTTTCCTTCAATTACTTGGCTATACTTGACCTAATTTGCTTTCCGTGTGTTCCATTTGGTGGTGGGGAGGATAAGTTGTGGTGTCTCTAGCTGTTTAGTTGTCATTATAATGGGGAAATAGTCTGATTCCCATGCCTGTTGAATATTTTCCCAGTGAAATTCCGTGGCCAGCGACGGAGAGCAAATTGTTAAATCTATTACAGCCAGGTTGGAGATCCGTCGTTTAGGATGTATAAGTTGAATTCGTCTATGATTTCTAAAAGGGATTCCCCAAATACATCATTCCATTCACATCCCCAAGATGTATGATGTGCATTAAAATCATCACAGATCAGGTATGGTTCTTCGAATTGCTGTAGGAGGGCGCGCCACTCGCTGGATTTGATTTTGGATTTAGGTGGGCAGTATATTGAGACAATAGTTAAATCCTTATTGTGGCTTCGCATTGCAACTGCTATTGCTTGGAATGAGTTTATTTGTGTATGATCTATATGGATTGGTGTAAAGTGAATAGATGTATGAATCAGTATAGCTACTCCTCCTTTCCCGTCTTCTCTATCTTTACGTACAAGATGGTAACCTTTGATGAACATATTTGTCTCTGGTTTGAGCCATGTTTCTGTTAACGCTGCGATAGATATGTTGTTTACGCTAAGTTCCCGATGAAACGTGCCATTGTAGTATCTTGATTTTCGGTTTTTTGTTAGAAAAGGTCTGAAAGGGTTCTGCTTCATTGCTCCTGCTCCGGTGCAATTTCCACTGTTGTTGTGGAGGGTTGGTCGAAATGTGAGCCATTGGTTAAGTCTTGTGTCTTATGGATTCCTGATTAAAGTTCTCTTTAACCGCTTTAGTATTGCGGCTCTGTATAACTGGGCTGTACTAATATCTCTATTGACTTTCTAATCTCGTCCAGTTGTAGGGTTTCTATGCCACTGTCTGTTATGTGTCTTACTACTGCCACAATTAATTTAAAGATTCCTTCTATTAATTTATTTTTGCCGTTTGTACTGCTAAGAGGGTTTACATGGTTTTGTACCTTGGGATGGTACGGGTTTTGGCCTATAGGCGATAATGGCAGTTGTGGTGATTGATACCATAGCTCCCGATAATCCTGTGTGTTGTTCCTTTGGTGGGTTGTTTTGTATGCCCTACTACGATCTGAAAGTCCCTGATTGTAGCAGTGTTGAGTCAAGCCTGGGATACTCCCTGAAGGTAAAGATTGTTGCTCTCTGTTATTGTGTGCCGCTAGGGTTTCCGTCGGCTCCGCCTGATTCCCTTCTAAGGTAAGTATGAAATTTGTTTGAGGTTTGTTTATTTTGTCATTAATGATTGGCATTGCTGCTGTCCTGCCTGAATCTTGCTGCCTTTTGTGGGTCATTGTCTGGTGTGACATTTGCAGATAGATCGGTTGTTGTGGTGTTAAAGGTGGGAATTCTGTATAGCTACTAATCGGTATCGGGGTTTGAGTCACTTGAGCATACCCTCGCGCTCGCTGCTCTATATTAGGGCCCACGTTGCTTGTTGTGTATGCTGATGCTGCTTTTGTTCCCAGATAAATTGGGCAGCTCCTGTCTGTCGCGTAATGGTGGCCGCTACAGAGGGCGCAGCAAACGGCTGTCGTATTGCTACACTGTGTTACCAAGTGAAAGCCGGCACATCTACTACAACGGGGTTCAAGAGCCCTGCATTGCTCCTGTCTGTGACCGAAGCGTAAACAGTTCCCGCACTGAATAACTGGGACAACGTACGGTTCCACCGAACAATGTGTGCCTAGTATAGTCACATGTGAGGGTAGAGTCTGTGCGCGAAAGGTGACTAGACAGACCGGGATGGGAGTCACTCGCTCTTGATTTCTCTGTGATCTTTTGGTAAAGCGTTTTATGCGAACAACAGGAAAAATCAAGACTATTTCTTCTTGTAGTTCTTCTTTACTTAGCGAAATATCCACTTTCCTAATAATGCCTTATTTTTGAATCAGGAAGTTTGGTATGTATGCTTCTATATTTCTAGTTTTCAGAGTATCAAGTTGTACTATGGAATTGGCCGCAGCCGCTAATCTAGTTTCCATTTTAAGCCTGTTTCTTCCAACTGTAGAGATGTTAATGATGTCCCTTTTGTATGTGTTGTTATATTGAAATACAATTTTTCCTATCGCCATTTGGTGCAATTTTGCAACGTTTCTGTCCAAGCGTTCTATAAAGATGTAATACGGACCACTATCTGTACTACTATATCTATTGTCTTTACTACGGTATGTCTGGGTTGACGTATGATTCAACTCGGAGCGATCTGGGGATTGGGGGGGGGGGGGGAAGCTATGTCGGGCTGAGCTGAGACTGGTGACCCCGCTTTCCTCCTTCTGTCTAATTTGTTGTAAATCAACCGTGTCCTTCCCCGTTTCCTGTTTCTCTACACACCGCCGCTTAGCTGATTTGTTGGACGCACCTAAAACTTTTTCCATTTCTCCTTTCCGGGGCATCTGGTGCGGAATGGTTCCAGAAGTCATATGTGAGTCAGTCAGTAGAGCTTCACTCGGCCCCACCTCCATTTCCAGAGGCGGTGGATGCTGCTGCTCTTGTTGTCCTGGATGTTGCTGCTGTTGCTGCGGTTGTTGCAGTTGATGTTGCTGGAACTGCTGATTTTGCTCTAGTTGTTTCAATTGTTGGTGCAGCTGTTGTTGCTGTAAGTGTTGCGGTTGCTGGTGCTGCTGTTGTTGGAGGTGTTGTAAATGATGTTGATGGGTAAACGGCTGTTGTTCTACTTCCTCCACACTAGGAGTATGTGCTTGCATACTAACGCTGTTCTCTACCTGAAGCTCACATGTTTCCCTCATTCGGTAGTTTACAGATTGTATAGGTAATGCTAGTTCATTGACATAACACGCCTCTAACGCCGACTTAATAGTCTGCCCCGTGTCTAACGGGCCTGACATCTTTCAGTTTTACCACAAACTCTATTCGTTGACTGCTTGTTGTACTTTATAAGTTTTAAATATAACTTTTATCACGACGGTACAAACACTTTCCGTAATCACACAAGGTAAACAATTCGGACTCTCCTACTTTCTTGTTTCCTTTAATTGTTTGTTTTCCTTTACTCAGTTAATATTGATTACATCTTGAACAACTTTTAAACACGTTATTTATTGATCAACTTTACATCTCTCAACTCGTAACTCATATATTTTCGTGACACATTACAGTAATTCTCGGTCTCAACCTGTTTATTTTACTACGAAAAAAGACTATCTTCGACTTTCTTCATAGCTTCTACTTTTGAGTCATTTTCTTCATCTATTCTTAACATTATCAATATTTTATATATATTCATTGTTACTGGTTGTTCTCAGTTCTCAATAGTCCTTGTCACTTGGTAGCTTTCCGCAATACAATTTGATATTAATTATCTTTCAATTCATAAGTCATTTTTCATGTTACTACAAAAAATATACCATCACTGCGGCTTTTTTGTCTGTTATGATATACGTTTTTTACACATCAATTGTAACAAATCGACATTTGAAAATTCATGTCGTACATGAATAAAGCCAAATAGAACCCAACCCATAGAAATGAAGGGTTTGCGGTGATTCGCAACCTGCTATTGTTCTCGGTGATCAGATTGATCCGGTGTTTTTTTTTATTTTAAAAAAAAAATAGCATTCGACTTTATAATTATTCAGCCAGCAACAGTGTTTCCTTTAATCCTCAATTGTGTATGTAATGTTTTCTCGTGTTATTGATGATTAGAAGTGACAGGACAACACAAGATGGACACAACACTTAATTATAACCACCCATGCCCTCGGCCGGACTCAAACTGGCAACCCCTGCAACGAGAAGCCAGCTCACCATCCCCGCGCTACCGGGGCCGGCAATCCGGTGATTCGCACCCAAATAAACAAGGAGACGTACGATGATTCGCAACCCAGGAAAGGTAAACACAGTATCATAGTTCTGTTCGCCTGTCTACTCTTCATCACATTATCACACAACGTAACTTATCAGTGTTCACCGTCGTCTCCAATAGTACATGTGTCGAGCAAACGATCAACGGCGATACTCGTGGAAAAGTGTCATTTCTTAATACAAAAATAAAAAAACTTACCTTAATGGTAACGTATTGTGAATGTGTGTTAAGCCTTGTATCCACTTGAGCACACTCAGGCGAATGAGCCGCTCATTCATTTGAGCGCGCTCGTTCAAGCGTGCTCAAGGAAAAGGAAATTTTGGTCGAACAAGCCTAGTTTCAGTGCTCAGAAAACGCTCGGCTATTAAAGTGTTGTCACGTGTTATTATTATCCATACCATGTCAAAACAGAGAAGAAAATTACCAAATTGGTGGATCAGAGAAAGTCATCGTCAGTGAAGAAATTATCTTAATAATTTCATTCGCGAATTGACTTTAGAAAGAGACAATGAGTTATTTCAAAACTTTACGATATCGATTTCGAACATTTGCTGTCATTAGTTGGACCTCATATTAAAATGCACGATACGCCTATGCGTGAGGCGATCTCACCGGAAGATAACATTAATAATAACTTTAAGATTCCTAGCCTCAGGATTCAGGAAGTCCCTACACAAGCCTGCAGTATACGAGGTTTGTTAGAAAAGTAATGAGATTGGCAACACTGCGGGAGATCTGGCATTGTTGTGTCTACTGGCTGATGCTAAATCTGATTGTTGATCCCTTCCACTTCCTCAGTCTGAGTTAAAACTCCATACAGTTAACACATTAGTTTTGACAGCGCCATTAATAAAGTTGTGTTTTCATTGTGCGTCACAGAAATGGAGCATCGGAATTTAGAGCAACGTTGTGCGATAAAGTTTTGTGTTAAACTTGCTGAATCCGCGAGTGTGACTTTTGTAAAGTTGAAACAGGCCTATGGGGAACAGTGCTTATCGAGAGCACAAGTTTTCCGCTGGCACAAATCATTTTTGGAAGGCCGAGAACACGTTGAAGATGAACCTCGCTCAGGGAGACCTTCAACATCAAAAACTGACGAAAACATTAATCGTGTGAGGGCTCTTGTGAGATCAGACCGTCGTTGACAAACTGTCAACCAAGTGTTTTATAAAAGTGTCCTTGAAAAGTTGAGGAAAAGAGTGATCCGTGTGAGACCAGAAATTGCAGACAAGTGGATGCTTCATCATGACAATGCTCCGTGTCACACGGCCATTTTCATCCGTGAATTTTTGACCTCGAAATGCATTACTGTTGTTCCTCAACCCCCCTATTCACCTGATTTAAGTCCTTGTGACTTTTTCCTCTTCCCGAAATTGAAACATGTCCTAAAAGGACGTCATTTTGGAACTCTAGAGAACATTCAAAAGACTGTGACCGACCAGTTAAAAGCCATACCAATTGAAGACTTCCAGCGCTGCTACCAAGAGTGGGAATCACGACTCCGCCGATGTATAGCTGCCCAAGGGAACTACTTTGAAGGGGATAACATTGTTGTTTGAAAATAATAAAAACTTTGGTTAGTATGAAATCAGTCTCATTACTTTTCTAACACACCTCGTATGTTCAAAGTATATAAACAAAGCATCAGCCGTTTAATACGGTTAGTCTTTGATGACATTATTGAGTCACTCCAAAATTATATAAACGCTTGTACCTATTTTTAATTTGTGTTTACAAATATATCTTTAAAGGTTATTTTTATGGTTTTTTTATTATGGTATTGATTTCAAGTTTAAAAAAAAAAAAATTATGTACACAATTATACAGTATTGTGATAGATGAATTAGCCTGGCACAAAATCAATATGTTTTAGGCATTTAGGATCTGAATTACGTAACACCAAATTCAATAAAAATCCGCTCAGCTGTGATAAATACTCTTCTGTTTTGATCGTTCTCGCCTGAATGACGCTAGCTGGCTTGTTATTTTTTTCTTTACATCATCAATACTAAAATTTAATATCTCGCTGATTTCATAGAGCTACTCAGGTTGCGGGACCTTTACATAAACATGCCGTTGAGGCAGTGACACACACACAAAAAAAGGAGCGTACGCTCCAGGCGCGCGCATCAACCTTTTACGTGTAAATGCTCAGTGGTCGGAGAGGCCTGGCGCGCGCTTCTAATGCGCACATCTGGCGCGCAGGTCTAACAGGGCCTAGTGTTTACACGTGTATTGTCGGCCTGCAGTTTTGATGCGTCAGTACTTTGTTGGTTGTTGGTTAGAATTTTTGTGTGACTTTATTTAACTTTAGCCTGCTCTAACAGATAAAAATTTAAATATTGAAAAACATGGTCAAGAGATAATTTTGAAGAATTGTTAGAACTTTATAAGAATTTTCCATGTTTGTGGAACATTACATGAAATGAATACAAAACTAAAATCTTTTTAAAGAAATCATGCATATAATTAGTTGGTAGACTTCAGCAGGTAAATGTATGTAAAAGTGTAAACAAAGATTTCGTCATTAAAGAGATTCAAGTAATTCGGGGGGCATTTTGAAAAGAACTGAGAAAAATATATGCAAGAAATTTCAAATCACGAAGGGATCTTCCAGTTGCCAAAAAACGATGAGTAGCAGCCAAACGTTACTCTGCAGTTATACTCTTCCTCATGACTGTGTCTTGTTTTGATATTTGTGGAGATACTAACTATAAAATACAATCAAATGTCGAATCGTCCATTCGTAGATAATTTTTGAAATCACCTGGGTCATTTTCATGTAGCTTTCTCAAAAGAGGCATGTGTCTATATAGATTTCTCTTTTGTCGTCATATTTTCATCCAAATTCACTTTGTTTATTATCATTATTATTATTCTTTTTGTACTGAAAAAAAATATTTAAAGCAGCACATACTAATTAATTTTTGAGGACATTTTAAATACATTTAAACACAAGCACAAATATCAAAGACATAATGACCTGAAAACCGAATGATGCGAGCTGGACCGTCTATAAAACTTTCCAACCTGGCGGAAAGTCCACGCGCCACGTGATAACGATCATTTTTGGCGCGTACGCTCCAACCCGCAGTCCCGGCGCGCACGACTGGAGTGTTGACCACTTGTTGCACGCTCCAGGAACGACGCTCCAACCTCACACTCCGGCGCGACAGTCCGGAGCGCCGTTCCAAACCGGCAGTTTGGCGCGTACGTGTAAACGGGCCTATTGGCTCGCCTTTGAGCATTCTAAAAAACCGACACACGATCGGCTCACCCCAAGCGCGCTCGCTGTCGTTCGTTGCGAACGTGCTCAGGCGTCCACACTTGAGCCGCTCGCTTCACTGAGCGGCTCATTCGCTTGAGCGTGCTCAAGTGGATACGAGGCCTAAGTCGTACAAAAGATTTTCGATCGCAGATTTTTTTAAAAGGTTTGCGTGAAGAACGTAGGGTACATTTAACCCTCATTGTATCACTATATACTTCGAACTTGCGATGCACAACGCAGTCCGAACAATTTTTCCTTTATGTTCGTTGTGGGGGTGCTCATTTTATTTAGGACAGTCATGGTACCAAAAAATAAAATAATTGGGAAGAGTGGGCCGTGAATATTTGAGCAAGGATTCTAAAGTGACAGAATGGTTCAAATGGTTTTTCGGTTTACAGTTTCTTGTGATGTTCCTGAAACATTTTGTATGCTGTTCTTTTTATTTATAGCTTAACGCCTCGTCGACATCGAGGTCACTAGAGACGGGATGAGACTGGTGACAAGGAACGGGGAAGGAATTGGGCCATGGTCTTTTGAAGGAAACATCCCGGCATTCGCTTGGAGTGATTTGGGGAAACCATGGAGTACCCAAATTAGGATGCTCGGATAGGTATTCGAACCGCCATCGTCCTGAATGCGAGGCAAGAGCGTTAACCGCTCACACACCACTCTCGGTCTGTATGCTGGTAAATAAGACACCTCCCAACGTTCTTGAGTGTGTGGAATTCACCATCTACTTATTAAAATTTTATATACTGCTGTGCCTCTTTCCTCCTGAAATGTGGGCTTCATGTGAACTGCAATTTCCCCGCATAACCAATGGTCCTGAATCGTTCCATGCACATTATAATTCGCAATTTTATCACGTTCACCCGAAAGTTTGGCTAGTAATAGATGTACTGCGAGACATCCAGGTGAAAAAATGTTAAATTTAATCGCTAAACTCAGATACATTATCGCCCAAGAGTCTACGAATTAATTAAACAATTCAAAGACCGTGTGACTGAGACGTTCGTAAAAGAACAAATCTTATTTTAAATGACTATGTTTTATATGATGATGTTTTGATGATTGTTTGCGTGGTTCTAGACAACTGAATAAATTTTTCAGGAAATGACATATTTCCGGACCACACGTTGAGTTGCTGTAATAGATCGTCCGAGAAACCGAAACTGACCACATGGCATAGTCCTTGAGAAATAAAAACACATTAATAAAAAACAACAACAAAATTCGGAAGAGATTTAAAAAAGTTTAAAAAATCAATTTGTTGTTTCCTTACAAATGTATTGCAGTACCTCACAGATTATTTCCAGATGAAGCGATTAAGATTAGAGATGTAACCAGAACAGTAACCTTCCTCACTCCTCCCTGTGTCCCCTTGGAGTTACAACTGCCTTGAATGATCTATTTGTGATGAAGTAGCCTGAATACTTCCCTAAATATCATCAATACTAATAAAAAGATAAGCTAAGTCATTGTGTCACTGTGTCATTGTGAGCGTAATTCTTACGTCACGCTTCCGGCCTCGTTGGCAGGCTACGACCATGGAGGATCCCTTCCGCCATGGCTACCAGGGCGGAGGAGGAGTGGGGGGGGGGGGGGCATGGCCGGAGTGGAGGGGGCATGGCCGCTTCCATACAGACACGGGGAATATGTACAAATACCTCAAGGGGACTCTAGGATAAACGTGACGCCGCAATCTGGTGATGGATTATAATGTAACTCGATATTACAAATAAAAAATGAAGAATATTTTTTTTTTATATCCTGCTTAGTTTTCGAGATATTCTGTCCCAAATGTGAAATGGTTTTGGTTGAAATTCAGAAGAAAAAACTGGTCAAAGTCAAATTTGATGATGGATTCTTATTTAAAAAAGACGAGACAAATGCAAAATATAGAATAAAAATTTTCGATATCTCACCTAGTTCTAGAGATATACTGTATCAAAAGTGAGGTGTCTTGAGTTGAAATGGAGAAGAAAAATTTCGCAAAAGTGAAATTTAATGATCGATTCTTATGTAACATGACGAGAAAAATCGAAAATAAAGAATAAAATTTTTCGATATCTTGCTTAGTTTTCGGGATATACTGGGAAGATCGGTATTGTTTGGAAGCGCAATATCGCCGCTGCCGCCACTGCACATGCGCGAGCCTGCTTCACCAATTTAACGTCACTTCTCCTCCATATATTTCCTTCCTCCATGGCTACGACTACCAGAGAAATTACTACCAACACGAGGTTAATAACAGTTCTATTTCTGTAATCATTCGCTAAGAAATGCTTTACCATAACATTGAAAGAAAATTATATATTGCGTTTAAATTAATGTATTAATTATTAGTTGCTTTATATTTATTAACATTCATTCGAGGAAGATGTTTTCATTAAATACTTTGCCCATTGATAGGTAAGACAAAGTTTTAATTTTTGAACAGCAATATTAGCAGAGGTTTTGATTAGAGTGAAATTTAGCCTGATGTTACAGCAGAGAGCATGAGTAATTTCAGCTGTTTTTTAAATTAATTGAAGTTTTTTAATGAGTTTCATGTTACAGAAAACATTACTTCATGCGGATACAAGTAGTTCCACATTTATCGCGACTTTTGTGGCCTGGATCAGAATGAAAACTAATATTACGCGACACGACGTAAGTTTTTAAGATTTATTTTGCTTTGCTTTCACCGACGTAATATTACTGACGTTATTATTTCAGAACTCAGAAGCATGTAAAACAGAATCGAAATATGTACAACATTACCAAGGCGGAATTATTGAAAACAGTTGTCAAGCAAATGAGAAGATTTTTTTTTATTTTTTTTTATTTGGCAGAACACGGCGTCATTTTGACGGACTTAGAAGTCCGTATTCTAATGTTTTGCAATTGTTGCACAGGAAACACATGGCACATTGTCAACAATTTCAGAAATTGCTGATTGTGACAAAAACTGGTTGCGTACGGGTGATATTTATAGAATATAAATAAAAATTTCATTTTTATCCGTTGGCGAAATATTCTGTTTTTTGGATCATTATGGTATCAGAATGAGGGTCAAAAAGCTTTGACGGAGTAAAGTTACGAGGCATGCAGGAATCACTGTTATAAAATCGTCAAGAAATATCAAACGTTTGTGAAAGATATATATGATTGTACACAGACGTTAACATAAGCACATGTAAACTGTAATAATTGATTTTACTGCTCTAGTGCAATTAAATATATCATTAAGTTTATCTACATTACAAAACAGTGATGATATACCTGTAGGAAAAATATAACCTACGAAATTTTACTGAATTGCATTATGTGTACTATAAACAGTGGTATTAATTTAGTAACTCAGTGGCCTGGTAAAATAACGTTGCAGGTGAAATTAATTACTATATCGTTTCTTTTCTTACATTGATGTAAACTAATAACAAGCAGTATGAGGGTATATTTATTTTCAAGAAATTATTTATTTACAACCAACCCAAATTCCTTCATATTCTTTCAGAAACTAAATACGAAATTAAAAATAATTTTTATAATTAAAATTAAAAGGAAGAAATTTCTATAGATACTAAAGCAAGGTAATTTAAGTACAATAGTTTGAGATAGCCAAAACAATAAATTTTGAATTTTTTCGAATTATTGAATTTTGGGGTATGTAACTAATAATCTACTAAACCACGCCATACACGATGCAGCAGACTTATCGGTTCTTCAGACGCATAATTGTCGTACACTTACCGAAATATTTACTGTATAGTGGTGCAGCCTCTATTTTATTGTGGAACAT